>WHYT01014844.1:31538-121330 GCA_009806455.1 Tetrax tetrax | reverse complement strand
TGGAGCTGTTAGAGAGGGTCCAGAGGAGGCCATGAGCATGATGAGAGGGCTGGAGCAGCTCTGCTGTGAGGCCAGGCTGGGAGAGCTGGGGCTGTTCAGCCTGGAGAAGAGGAGGCTCCGGGGAGAGCTGAGAGCGGCTCCCAGTGCCCAAAGGGGGCTGCAGGGAAGGTGGGGAGAGACTCTTCAGCAGGGCCTGGTGTGACAGGACGAGGGGTGATGGTTTTAAAATAGAGGGAGGGAGATTTAGATTGGATATTAGGAAAAAAATTTTCACAATGAGAGTTGTAGAGCACTGGCCCAGGTTGCCCAGAGAGGTGGTGGATGCCTCATCCCTGGAAACATTCCAGGCCAGGCTGGATGAGGCTCTGAGCAGCCTGATCTGACAGGTCAGGGATGTCCCTGCCCCTTGCAGGGGGGTTGGACTGGATGACCTTTGAAGGTTCCTTCCAACTCTAACCATTCTGTGATCCTATGATGATCCTAAATACTGTCATTATTGCACTGCTTTTTAATTCAACTTGCCCTTGAAAGGACAAAAGCTTTTGGCACCACACAGGTCATTACTGATGTGCTAGGGGTTTGAGGATGCTTTATTTGTAGCACAGTGCTTCTGCATTAAAGGGAACCCCATAAAATTCCCAGGTACCCTTGACGATAAAAACCCCCTCTTGGTTTAGCACAAGGCTGACCCTGTGGGGCTGTCCTGCCTGTAAACGCATACGGCACTGTGCTCACTGCAGCGATAGGAAATGCAGCAAAATCTACTACTTTTCCCACAGTTCTCTTATAGTTCTTAGTAAATCTTCTACAAACAGAATTTTCTTTTACCAGTCCAAAAACTTCATAGCAGTAGTGTTCTTTCTGAGACACTTGTTTTTATTTCCTTTGCCCCCGGCCCCACTTTGTTTCCTGGCCTGGCATACCCACAGAACAATAGACCTGGTCTTCTGGGAATTGGTCTGGTACCTGAGATTCTTGAGTTGGGGGTTTGTTTTCATTTTTCTTTTCCAAGCCAAAATATTCTGGCCTTATCACAGTTTGTTTAGAGTTTGTTTATCATGATGTATCTTACCATCATCTGTGAAGGATCGTTGTCCTTACCGTGTTTTCTGGCCAACACTCTCCTTATCCTATTACATTTGCTAAATATAGAGGATGACTTCCTAAATATACAAGTAATAGTAGTAATTAATTACATCCTTTGGGCCAGAGTAACCTCTGTAGGTTGCAGTGGCAGATCTGGTCCTATAGCTAACTGCTTTATGTTTCTCTAATTCCATAAAGCAGCTGTACTCTCCACAGGTTAAGTCACTGGTGTGTTTCTGCTATGGAGTCTCCCCAGGAGATGTGTAGCCACTTTCCTATCATCTTCTTTCTAAGCTTTCTGGTGCACAGCTAATTATTGGGAAAATGGAGCTGTGGCTGGAGTAACATTGTACCATAGTAATTGCAGCAATTCCTAATCTGCCATTGCTCTAAATTAGACAGGAGCCAGTCCCCACGGCACAACACAGCTGCAGCTCAAAATCTGTGCCGTAATGCACATGCTAAAATAAGATAATCAAATCTTACACTTAGGGACTGCTGCTTTCTGGGAGGTGTTTCTCCTCTCCCATGTCTGTGAACAGCACCACAAAAAAAATAATGCATCTAGTGAGCTGTGTGTTACGTTGGAGCGTTAAGCAATAACTGGTTCTGGAAGCAGGATGCTAGGCTAGATGCTGAACCATAACTGAGTGCAATAATGAGAATTTTTCTCTCAACGAAAGTGATAAGGTTAATTATTTGCCTATGTTGAGGAGTGCCACATGCTGAGTTATCAATCTGTCTCTCTAGGTAGCTGGGGTTTTAAGTGTCAACATTATTTCCTGTCATACCTGGGAGTTTCCTGGCAGCTTCTTATTCTCCTCCCAATCAGGACTTACGATGCTTATTTCATAAACTCTAATGAAATCTCAGTTTGGGGTCATATTGCTGCAGGCCATGGCTAGTTTGTTCTCTTCTCCTGTATTGTCATTAAATTTACTTGCTTTCTCACACAGTCCTGACCCTAAGACAGTGGCATTTGTAGAAGTACAGGAATAACAAAGTGGTTGTGGAACAAAGGAGCACGCAAACAGAATCTCCCAGAGTCAAAAAGGGTTTGGTTCAGTGGATGTGATGAACTTGTAGAATCCTGTACAACTCCATTTCTCAAACTGTCTGTCACCCCTCTCCCCTTCCCTCACAGCTTTCATGTTTACTGGGGATGCAAAACCAGCAATGGCCGGAATTGTAGTCAGCAGCTGCAAATGTTGCGTTAGCGTAAACTTGAGGGTCACAAGTATACCAGTGCCTTCAAGTTCAGGTCCGTATTTAGCACAAGTCCAACAGTGCCAGCAGTTCTCTCAGCAGTCTCTGTCCGTAAATGAGCACATTTTGATTTGCTGTATCTCTAAGAGCAGCAGACGCATTCTGAAGATATTCAATCACTTGGCGTGGCCTGTACATCCCAGCCCTGCGTCTGTTGCGAACAGGAAGAAACATTTTTCAGGAGGTGTCCTTGAATCTGGCTCTTCCTTTCTCCTTTGTCCACCAGTGTCCAGATTTAATTAATTTTCCAGGCATGTCGCAAAGTCCATCTGTTTTCTGTGGGCTTTGGGAAAGTGGCATATCAAAATGAGCATTGCCAGCTTTCAAAATGAGCATTGCCAGCTTTCACAATTGCATTATGAGTATTGTACTAATACAGCTTAAAATCGCAGCACCTAGAGTCATGTGAATGTAGGTTATTTTTCACTGTCATTTAAGAAACACATCCAGCAAACCCCTTTAAGCCTTAAAAGAAAGCGTGATTCTAGGGTATTCTTAAATGCACAAGAGGCAAAAAACATTCTAACAAAACCATAAAGACTTTTTTGTTGGAAGCTGACTCGTTATTTTTGAACTTTTAGGACTGACTATACTGCTAGAAACTTGGAATCCTGAAGTTTTAGTATGTTTGGGTTAACTTTCTATGGAATAGCTTTGATAATTAAAGTTGTTAAATAGCTGTAATAGGTATTTTTAATTACAAAAGGCCTTTAATTACAAAAGGCCTCTCCAGAGGCAAGTGTTATTCTAGAGTGTTTTGTTTGTAAGAACAATACATGTAATTTTATTTATCTAAGTCTAGATTGTTTGCAAATATTTGCAACCAAACTTCATGTGTGCCCTGCGGGTAGACAGTGCTGGCTTGGCCCATGCGAAGATCAACGCTGCGCAGAACAGACCAGGATGGAAACTCTCGGCGTGAGGTGTTTAGGGCCAGCTGGATGTGACCTCTGCTCTGCTGTGCTGTGTGGATTTACCCTACGCAGGTGGCATTTGCAATATTCAGTTTTTATGGTGTAAACACACAGTTGTAAAACATTCAAATCCTTCGTTAAAAAGAAAATTTGAAAAAGGAGAAGAAAAAACTGGGCGATAGATACAGAAATGCATATCTCAATACTTAAAATCAGTACTGTTAAATACAGTCCCTTAGACCTTAAAACCTGTATACCTGTCGTGTATTTTATCTGAAAAGCCTGTCTGGGAGCTGCAGGCAGTAGATACCTAATAAAAAATGACTGGAAACACAATACTATCATAAGAGGGCAGAGCACGACAACTTTTCGTTCACCTTCCAATAAACTTCATGCAGGAAGGGCAAAGACTGCAGTCAAATTGGTGGCAAAGTTTTCCGCACTAAAATACGTGCGTGTAACTTCCCCCCAAGGCAAAGGATGGGCTTCACAAGTTTTTAGCCTGAAATAACTTTGCCTGCTGTGCTCTAACAAGTTGTTGGAGCACAGAAACGTTACTCTGCACTCAGTCACTTTGCTCAGAGCCCGAAAGCGCCATGTGAGGGAAGTATCTCATCAGGACAGCGCGGCTTTCAGCTCAGCGTGAAGCTGTGCTCGTGAAACCTGAGGGTGAGCGGTGGAACCAGAGCGCTGGCTGGGGCTCAGCCGTTAGCAACTCCTGACACGGGAGAGTGTGTACGGCGCTAGTCCTGACCCCGCTGAGCTGTGGCTACCAGGGGGCTGCAGGCTGGTGCTGGCATGCGTTCCAGTGAGTGCTGGGTTGGGAGCGCTCCATACTTAGAAATGGTACGTGATGGGAATGACAGAGGGACCTGCTCGTTTGCAGCTCTCCTTTATCTCAACATTCTTCGAGTGTTTTGTTCCTGCCTGTGTTGTCACGAATTATTGTATGTGTGCTGCTTTTCGAAGGGCTCTTCCTCCTTTTCTTAGACATCTCCCAGCTTTTGTTCATACCTGATCCATTTGTTCTGGAGGCACCGTCGTCAAAATAGTTTAGTGATTTAGGTACGAACCTTGGACACGTGAAACATGGATTCAGTTTCCATGAATTTTCTTCCTCTGTAGCAGACTGCATGCCGGATTGAATGCAGGACGCACCAGACGCCTTTCACCCAAGGCTCTCTCAAATACCAGTGGAGGGAGACTGACCCTTCTGTTTTGGCTGAACCATCATCAGTCACGACAACAAATTCTTATTTGCGCCGTGCGACCATCGTGCTTGGGAGCTGTGGCTGTAAGGCAGGCCCTCTTTGCGCAGTATCATCTAGACACAGAATGAAAAGGCTTGATGGAAGTACAACAGAAGAGGCAACACCTAGAGGCAGACACATCATCAGCAGGGAACTGAAAAGAAATACTGAGATAGACTTGTTAATCAGAAATATTGGTACATTATCAGCTTAATGATAACTGATTTCTTTGGAGGCATCATAGCAAAAGAGGGTACTTCAGAGCATACTAACAACATATCAGTGACATAGATGAGAAGGAATCCAGCTTTCCTGATTTGTTCCCGATCCGTGATGCTACCTCCCAAGAAACATATCTTTTCTTTCCTATGACTCGATTTTTAGAAACCTGGAAGGAAAACTCCAGAAGGAGTAGCCCTTCCATTTCCTTCTGTATCATCTTCCTACATCTCCAGTAATATAAATAATCTTGTAAGTGATATAAAACATTTCCAAAAAACATACGTTGAAAGCATGAAGCACTCAAGATCCTCTGCCCAAACAAACTCCTTCCTTCCCTCACTCTCCACATTTTGGTGAGCACTCAGGCAGCCTCATCATTTGGATAATTAGAGGGTGCCAGATGGCTGTAAATATGTTCACAATCCTTTTTATCCAGCTCCCTTCTATCTGGCACCCTCCTTGCTCTACCCTGTGGCAAGCACCTGGTCTGTTCCAATTTGAAGAGTCTCCCTTCTACTCTCTTGGTCGAAATTGGCACCTCTAGTTTTTATTTTCCCTTTAAATGATACAGGACATTCTTTGGGACTGTTTTGTGTCAGGCAATACTTCCTCCTGATCGCTTTTACCATCGATTAATTAATAACGTGCCCCCTCCTGTCCTGTAGCCATTCCTGTGTATAAGCATCAACTTCCTTTATGTGGGCATTGCTGTCATCGAGCATATGAAGATCCAGATCACCTGCAGCAAATCGCGAGGGCATAGCACCTTCTGCCTATTTTGAGAACAGAGATCTCACGCTTGCCCTTTGCACGGGGGTAAGTGGCACACAGAATGAGGTGATTCAGCCCAAGTCATGCACTGAGGAACTGGCAGAGTCAGCATTTGAACAACAGTTCTGGCTTAAATGCATCTGTCCCTCTCTTCCCTGTCTCTGCTCCTTGTGGTCACTGAATTTCACTTCTGTGTTGGAAGGCAGCTCTGATCCTATCATTTCACAACTCAGGACTGCCCACATCTTGGGGCCTAAGGTGACTTCCCATTTATTCTTCCCACACAGCCAGGCCTGGATCATCCACGCTTCATAGCCCTGTGCTGGTGCTTTTCTTCCGTTCTGTACCTTTGTAACAGGGGGCCAGTGGAGACTGGGGCTTCTTACCCAGGGACAGAAGACATCTGAGAGCCCTGCATTATCTCCAGGAGCCAAACTCACCATCCTGACAGGTCAGCTGGCCCTAGCAACTGTCTGCAGTTGTCATCCCATTGTGTTGCAGGATGTCTCACCGCAACAGGTCAGACTGCGCAGAGCCAGCTCTCGGTGCGTGCCACCTCTGCCCGCAAAGGGGTCCCAAGGCTCCGGGTAGCCCTGCGAAAGGTGGGTCAGGAGCAAGCCCCCCTGTGGTGTGTAGGTCACAAAGCCACCTCGTCCAGCCGAGCCAGAGGGGATTTGAACCATCAGAGTGGGGCCAGCACCAGGCAGAGAGAGGCCAGTGCTGTGCTGCTGCCTGCCCTGCAGCTCAGGAGGCCAGAGCCAAGCTTACCCAGTTCGGGGTGGGCTTCCAAGGGAGCAGAACTGGTAGCCATGAAACACAGGGGCCTGCTGCCTCGCACCTCGTACTGCTCCACTTTATTATACATTCATATACATTTTAGAGATATTTATTAAGATTCAGCTGAAATAACAAGAATTTCTCTACAATGAGAGGTTCATATAACCAAATATCTTAATTTTTGCCTCAGAATTCATGAAGATTCTTCTTAAAAATAAACAACTATGCTGTGATACAAGGCAGGCAATTTTTCTTTGTGATGGAAACATTTCTAAACTGCTAAGCTGTAAGAAAAGGACGGAAAACTGTATATAAGGCACTGTAAAAGGGGAAGTTGTTTTTAAGGCATCCTAAAGTACAGACAGTGATGTTTCTAAAACTAAAAAATAAACAAGGTCACAAGTTGTCAGAGAGTCTGAGGAAAGCTGCAACAGCAATAATTTTGGGTCACTGGATTGTCAGAGGAAAACTGTTGAGAGATGATACATCTGTTTTTTTAGATTTTTAAATACATACGTAAGCTATCACCCACATTCTGTAGAACAAGGCATTATCAACTCTGTTCCGTGCAGCAGATGCTCCAGTTTGCTGGAGTGTGGGAGACTGGCCCTTGCTCTCCAGCCTGTTTGGTTCCACCTCTTGTGTGCCAGAGTTCGTTCGGTGGTTTTAAAGAATTCACGTCTCATCCTTTCAGTAGGAGCCTGTGACCACATTTATGAACAGGCACCCAGGGTGCTCTTTCTGCCCCAGCGTTGCTAATCATTCCAAGTAAGGCATTGCCCAGCTCTACAGCTTAGTTTCCCCCCTAAAAACAGGCAATCTTTTCTCCTTTTATACTCATAAAAAAGTAAACGTTTAGTCACATAATTCATACAGAAATCCTAGATATATACAACATCTTATACTGAAATTGTACTAGGAATTATACTGGTTTGTCTACATTTTCTATTTTTTTCAGCAGTAGTGCACTCCAGGGCCCAGGTCATGGCTACCTGGATCTGCTCTGATGGATTCTTTGGTTCTGCAAAGCAAATTCTGGTTGACAAACATTGTAGAATTGCCCTTGTGCACCAGAAGGAAGTACTGTCTTTGGTTAAAAAGATGGATTGTAAGAAAATAAAACTTCCATATGAAAAGTGCTTCCTGTCCTGGGAAGCGAAGGATTGGTGTTCCTGATTTGGCCCAGGAAATAAGACATATCAGCTAGGTGATGCAGTGCCCTGAATCCCGATCACGCTTCGGTTTGCGAAAGAGAGCCAGCACCAGTCCCTCACTGGTGTGTGATGTGCTGTGTGGTATTGAAAAGCTGCCTGGCTTCATTCCAGCAGTGGCTGCAACCCCTGCAGCGATCGATAGCAGAGCTTACACCTGGTGACAGACCTCTCTATTCAAGACTAAATTTCTAGAGAAATTAACTTTACTATTACATAATAGATGAGGAGGCTGCTGCTACAAATCGGTATTTTCCCAGTAGCATGCAGTCAGATTTAGCTGTGCTTTTGCCTCTCGTTGACTGGCTGGTAGGTTAACTCTTCGCTGAAAGGCGGGAGGAAGCAGATGGCAGAAGGCAAATTTGCTTATCTTATTTGAACGAGGAGACAGATAAACTGCTTTTCCTAATGATATATTTGACATACCGAGGCTAAATGCTATTTTTATGAGCCAGGCTTCTTGTTTACAGAACTTTACGATTTTGCTTTCCTGTGAACAGACATAAACCTTAAAAAGTGACCCTGCAAGGATGAGAAAGCAAGCAGCCAAGAGCAGGCATTCCAACCATGCTTTTCCAAGAACCTGCATGATTTTGAATGCCATCTCATGATTTCTGGGAAGCATGACTCCCAGATTGGACTGCAGAAAAGGTAGACAGTGCCGAGATTATATATAGCAGCAAGTGGGCTGGAAGGAAGAACACTTGACTCACAGGAAGTAGAAGGCTGTTCTGAAGAAATCGAGCGACTTTTGTTACCGCATAAACAGCAGTGAAACCAGGCTTGCCTCCGCGTCGCTGGCTCTAACCTTTGGGCAGTGCTGCCTCTCCATCTCATACAGTCAGGCGCTCTCAGCACTCAGCATTGTTGGTATTTTCCTCCCTGCTGAGACTTGTTTGGGCTTTACAGCAACTGGCACTAAAGAAGTGCTGGGGAGAGCTAGACAGAGATGAAGGAAAGCCCCGGCCACTGGCCTGCTGGGGTTAGATTTGGCATACTCTATTTGATTCCTTGCTCTCTGCTCTGTCTTCCTCCCTGCTCACATACAAAGATCCGTCCCTTGGGGAGCAAGCTAACTCACCAAGCACACTAAGACGTGCAGGATGCGACATGTTCCAGAGGGCTGAGGCCAACCTGAGGCACCCAGTCCGTCCAGGAGGCAGGGACAGCTGCAGGACTGCTCTTGGAGGAATGTCTGTATCCTCCTTTAAAGAGGGGATCCGACAATCCGCGCTAAAAATTATGGAGCTAGGGAACTAGATGCAACCAAAATTGTGCATATGCTTAAGGGTCAGCAGCTTAATGAGGAAACGAAGATATTCTTGGTTATAAAACTGTCCTTCCTTTTTAGCAGTAGCCACAGGACTTCAGCTGGTGATGCAAAGCTTTTGAATTAAAATCGTGATTTCCTCAGCCCATATGAACAGTGAGAACTCAGAGGGATCTAGCAGAGCCATCTGCTCATGAGTTGGAACTCCTGTTTGGGAAAAGGTGAAGGACCATCTTTCTCTGAAGCACCTCTCAGCTGAGAGATTGTCCAGCTGTCTCTGGTGTTTCTCTCCCCTGACAGCTTCCCCATCCCACTGGATCTAAGATGTCCGGTCTGATGGCCAAGGGGGAGTATCCTTAGGGTGATGCCGTATGATCACATGGTTGTTAAAACAGGAGGACAAAGCCATTATGCAGATTCCCAAGTTCTCAGCTGTGCCTGCCTCACTGCCTCTCTCAGATGTGTGCTCCTTGTGTCCCTCATGCCACTGTGTCTCAGCACCCCACAAGCCGCCTCATGAGGAATCTGAAGAGAAATCACCATCCCATGGCTCGTACTCACAGCACCCATCGTTGCCATCATGCTGGTCTTCTTCCAGTCAGTCAAGACCCCTCACTGGTTCTCGTAGGCTTGTGAGACTGGCAGGCATAGAACACAAGGTGAGCAGATTTTTGAAGAAAAATCTGTAAGATACTACTCTTTAGGCTCACCGTGGATGGAAGGAAAAATTTTGCCGCCTAATAGCCAAAGGCTGCCTGCATCCTTCAAAATAGTAACTCCCTTCTAGGGCATTTGCATTTTTCCTCTTTAGATAGTTACGCTATGCGTTGGCCATGACTAAGTCCATCTGTCGAGAGTTAGTCCTTTAAATAATTATGTCCACATCTCTGCTGGATCGTTCCAATTAATGCCAGTCCTTTGCATACTGTTCAATACCGTACTGTAAGCCAGTGATTCTCACAGCTCTGAATAACACCCTCTGTCTGTCTGTCCTGCATGTATGAACTCTTTATTCTAACCACAGAGCTATGAAATGTCTCCTTTCTGCCAGCCTGAAGGGAAGAGTTTTAGAAGAATCAATAATCATTTATATGCATAACTCCTAAGCCACTCGTGTCATAAAGGGTCTGAGCTTCAGCACTTTGAACTCTGACTCTTCTGACCTCATTCAGAAAAGTTATAAAGAATTTTTTTAAAAAACTATCTTGCCTCTGAACAGGAAAGAGTTGTTTCAAAACAGAGCAAGAGAGTTGTTTAAAAAATGAAAAATTAATGCAGTGGAAGGCTCCCTATAGTATTTGGTCCCTCGGAGACGTTTTATAAAGTCAAGCAAAATAGGTGTGTCTGAACATACAGCAGATCCTTTGCCATTCTTGTGCCATGCTGAGAGAAACATTGCCAAAAAGTATAACTCACTCTCAACCTTTTCTGTCCCAGATGTCATGTTAAACAGCAGAGGTGTCAAAACATCACCTCTGACCTCACGCAGAGGAAAGGAATCCTGGTGCTCCCGTGGAGGGATGCTCAGAGACTTATTATTAACTCCCACAAACAGCTCTTCTAGTAATAGGCTGCACCTGGAAAACAGATGTGTCGTGCATTGACTGCTTCTTAATCAATCCCACCACATCCTTTTATAGTGGATGAGGGATTATTATCTTCATACAGACAGGGGAAACTGGGACACGGAGATCAACTTTCTCGGGCGGAGTTGCCAAGGAATTAATAACTGAGAATCTGCCGGCTCTGAGCTGAGTTCCTGGAGCTGGGTCTCACCTCGGTGGACCGGAAGCATTTTTGAAATGCTGACTGCTTCGTGCTTAATGCTTGCTGCACAATTCACACTATGCATTCGAGTTCCCGAAAACAAACACTTGATGGCAGGAGCCAGGCTTCCAGGCTTGTCAATACATCTCTTATTACCATTTCCCCTGGCCCTTTCGGTGTCTGCTACTCCTCCATCGCTGGGGGATAGATGTATATATAAAAGTAAATATATGTATACAGGTATGTGTATCTATAGCTGCTTTTTCATCTGTTTGCTTTCCTTAATATCATCTTTTATCCCAGCTGCCATCTCCTGGTAGTCAGAGGAGAACCGCTTTGGCTTGTGCTCCAAAACAAATTTGGAAAGGAGGTGCAGAAAATGCAGGATTCGCCCAGATCCCCTCCAGGGAGGAAAGGAAGAGAAGGAAACTGGGAAAGGGAAGAGCGGGGAAACAGGGGAGTCTGTCTGACATGTAACCTGGGTATCACACATCCACACGTCAAAACCAAAGCACAGGAGCTGCCCACAGTTGGATTCAGCTTCCCGTGATCCTGCTTCCACCAGAACTCTGGCAGGACAGGTGACTTCTGGAGCTTTGGCACCTGGAGATGGCCAGAGGTGACGTTAGCAGAGTGAGGGACTCAGTGCTCAGTGATGTTGCCCCTGCAGTTCTGCTGCCTCTTTGCCTTTGCCTGGGGGTTCCCCTCCACCTGCCCAGCACCTTCTGCGACACAGGAGGGACGTTCAGACCCAACAAAATCTCAGCCAGGATCCAAAGGGGATGGGAACGGGACTGAGATGGGGACATGGGCTGGAAGTCTGTGCTCACCAGGGAGAGAGGAAAGATTGGCAT
Source organism: Tetrax tetrax (assembly GCA_009806455.1). Classification (NCBI taxonomy): domain Eukaryota; kingdom Metazoa; phylum Chordata; class Aves; order Otidiformes; family Otididae; genus Tetrax; species Tetrax tetrax. Next base: position 109,942 of record WHYT01014844.1, on the reverse strand, counting down.
CTGCTCAGGAAGGTTTTGGGAGAAATATGGTTACGTGCTTGTTTAGCCAGCGTTTGGTGAACAGCAGCCATTGCCCAGTCTGAACGCTGGGATTTACCTGTTGCACGGTGAGTGGCGGGAGTGCTGCACACTGGTTACATGGCCAACCCGAGAGATGGCGTGGAGCTGTCAGCAAAGTGACAGAGTGGTGGCAAGGCCACCGCCAGCGGCACAGCCAACCTGAGCAGGCAGCTCGGCTGGGGATGCTCAGCGGTTGTGACCTGATGACTCTCGATACAGACAAACAGAGGACTGTCCCAACCAGGAACAGCACCCTGTGGGGTACTGCTACAGGACCGAGTTCCCAGGGATGAAGGAAACTGTGAGTCAAAACTGACAGCGAAGGATTGCACATGGAAAGGCACGGATGAGCGTGGATGAGTCTGTAAAAACACTGCATTAACTCACCAAAGAGCCATAATTCCTCCTTCAAGAGAGTCCATCTGGCACAGACTCAGTGCGAAGGCAGTAATTAGAACAAAAAAGTAATATGTAACAAATAGAACTGAGGAGATGGAGGGGTTGAGAGCAATTAATATAAATTAGTTTTATGAAGTGTATGAAATGCAGAAGGAAAAAAGGCAACTTAAGACAGAAATTTCTGGTTGTCAGTTTTAGGGACAAAATAAGGTACATTTAAAATTGTACTTAGAGAAAAGAAATCCAGGACTTTTCATGGATGGAAAGACTAACACTATTCATAATTATGCAGAAAAAGCCAGAAATTTTGAATATTTCTCATTGAAGTTTGGAAAGAATGATGTGACAGAATCATAGAATGATGATGCGCTATTTTCCATTTCATTAGTAACAGATAACAGCGAGTAGGAAAAAGTGTTTAAAGCAGCCAGTCTACAAAGCTGACACAGTGTCCTCAAAGAGCTAATGGAGGAGACCTTTGGCCAGCTAATAGTAACTGTTAAATATGTGGATTTGTGGAAACTTTAAGAATGAAAAATACCTGTTGTGCCCTAGTGTTCAGAAAAGACCAAGTGGAATAACCCAGGCTAGGCAAGCAGTCTTTGCACAACCAGCGTGTGCAAAGCGAGTGACTCCGGTGTGTTAAGCGCCTGCAAAAAAGGGTGAGGTCTCTGTGGTTATTTGCACTGCCAAGGCCGGCTCACCCGTCTCCAGTGGGACCCTGCCGGCCTCACCTGCTGGGGAGCCCCCGTGGTCATGCCGGTGTGTTACGGCAGCGGAAATCCTAAACCTGGAGACCGAGAATGTCGTAGGGGTTGATGATTTGTAATGGCAGCTCCACGAGTGACAGGACTCTTCCTGCCTTGGGGTCTGAGCCAGTTTCTTAACTGGAAAGTGTCAACAAGGTGGCCAGATTTGGGAAGCAATCTCACACTTTCCTCTAAAGCATCCAGTCCTGGTATGTTCTGGATGTAAAACGGGCTTTGGGTCTCATCCAGACTGGCAATTCCTGCATTCCTATTAATTAGCTCTGTAACTTGCTCTCAAGCGAGGGGTGCTCTGTCTGAGGAGAGCTGAGACTGCAGAATGACTTTTACCTGCAGAATTAATTCAACCCAGGCCCGTTGTAGTTTAACAAGGGATTAAACATCTTGTGGATGGTCTGTCTGACTGTGGCTCATTAGGAGGATGCAGAGAGGCTGCAGGAGGGTGGGGTACATTAGTAACACCATCACAATACGATCTCCAGAGCCCGCTCTGCTCCTAGCCCGCAGTGAAGCCCCTGTGATTGTGCAGTACACCCAGGAGCTCAAGGGTAGCATCTCAGTCAGATTTGGGTTTAGCTCCCATGTGGTGTGGAGATGAGGGATGAAGATGGGTTGGGAGTGAGGTTTGGTTTGCCGTTACTTGTACCAGGGCTTTTCTTTGGTGTCTTCAGAGGGACTCCATGGTGTGGTCACTTGCCTAAATCTAAGGTTGAGCCCCTTCTTTGCTGTTAATTTTAGTGGCATTATGCAAGTCATCCTCACTTCATACCCCAGAAGTGATAGAATAGAACCTTAAACTCTCATTCTCACTCAGAAGCCTTTTCTAAGCACTGGGCTATTTTTTAGAGGCTGGATTTAAAACGATCAGTGGTTCTCTCAGCTTTTGTGTCATTCCTTTCCCGAGCACTCAGTAATAGCTCTTTACGAGCATTGTTCCGTAAGGAAACGCATTAGCACTTAACTGCTGTCTGTCTTGGCCGTCAGGTGCTGTGTTAAGTTCTGTCTTTGCTCTCTTTCTTTTCCATGGCAGACACTGCATAAAACAAAACAGGACTGTGCAGCATCTTTCCTAGATGGAGAAATGAACCTGCTTGTGTCTGCACATAGAAATCTTATTAAAAATGTGGGTCCTAACCCAATCACTGCCACTTCCAATCACCTGTGATGCAATGAAACACCCAAGCTCACTTCTAAAAACCAAGCCCAGTAATGACAAAATAATCAAGACATTAATTAGTTCTGTTTCCTTCTCTGTAGCCCTAATTCAGGAAAGCACTTAAGCCCATGATGAATTAAGCTTCTGTTTAAGCATTGTGCTGAACAGGGAAGTTCCCTGAATCGGTATCTGGTATCTTTTTCTTGAGGTGAAAGATTAGAGATAGAAATGCCTGTCCAAGATTAGTCTTCAGGAACAAAAGCCCTCTATATATTGCTTAACTGGGGATTTTATTAAAAATCAGTTACAATTAAATTCATTACAGAATCAGAATTAGGGATTGGTCATAATAAATCATCCAATCTGTCTGTCCAGCTTAAGGCAGGATCAGATCTCTCATTAATAGTATTTTGTATCATAGTCCCATGTCTTGATTTGGGATCAGGTAGAATCGTGGACGTCAGAAAGGAGCCTTAATGAGGAAGTGCCTTCAAACAGTAGATTTCTGTGGACTCGGGACACTAACGAAGATGTCAACATCATCCAGAGGTCCTGGTAGGCTGTAGGAAAGAGTTCCCAGAGCACAAATGCCAGTCAGTACTTTTTCAGCTTCTCCTTGCTACTTTCTTCTTAAGTTCAGTCTCAAGTGTTCATATTTGAAGGCCTTTTCTTCTTTCTTTCTCAGATGTTGATCCCAGGGACAGGAAGTGTCGCTGGTGCTGATTGTTTGTAGGTATAATCCTGCAACTCTTGAATCCCCAGCTGCTGGATTTCTGGCTTCCATAGGTGGGGAAGTGCTAACCGAGCCCCTCCTGGGCAGATTTTGTGAACGGTTCACAGTTGTGTTCCCAGCGCTGCTCGCATCGGTTCCAAGGCAGGACTGTAGCCTGCTTGGCTGTACATGTCCTGCCATGCATCCTCCTGGACAGAGAGCGTGCCGAAATGGCCAGACGAAGATCAGAGACCCACACTGCAAGGCCCTGCACAACATAGCACAAAAAAGGATTCCTTCCTAAAGAGCTACAAACACACACAAATATGCATACATGCGTATTCCAGGGAGACATTTACATGTGATCACTGGACACGTGGACATCTGACACATACCAAGACTTTTCCTTTTTTTTTCTTTTTATTTAGGGAAGTGGGTCTGATCTTGCTGAGCTTTCATTTGAAAAACTGGTTGGAACTTGTTAAGTCAATAATTATTCTTGTGAATGTAGGTCAAACTATTTTCTATTTTTTCCTCTCCCTCCTGGGACTTGGAAGAGCATTTCAGTACTCCAGTACTCCAAGGATAGAAGCACCGTGCTTTCCATTAGTGAGAGACAAGTCTCAGTAACAAAGCAGAAAAACTTGAGAGATTCAGGATAAATATACTCCTATATGCTTATGTAGGTTTTCCTATAGAGCAGCTTCCCTTTAAGCAGGAAATTTGCAGAAATAAAACTGTCTTCTCAATACACTGCAGTTTTCAAAAGAGTCCAAGATTTTAACAGGATGTACTGAAAAATGGGGTGTTATGATACGGGAGTTCAGTGTAAGCGCGTTCCGTTCTGTGGAGAGCTTTCCTCCGCACAGAGAGCTGCCCGTTCACATGCACTTAACAGGAGTAAATCCCTGGCACTTCCCAGAGCAGGTAGTTTACAGGATCCCCACCTTAGTGGGGCCCAACTTTTTCTGTGGAAAAATCAATGGAAAATACACATTTTGTCATTGTTTTGATCAGAAGTGTGTGTGGAAAATCTTCAGTTCATTTCCCCCCCGGACGTTGTTGACGGCTGAACCAGTCACCAGATGGAGATTCCATTCTCTGCTGATGTACGCACTGCACGGCTGGAAACCCAACTTCGCACCTCGCTGTTCTCCCCCGTTCTGCCTGGGTCTCCGCTTTGAAACGCCTTTCTAAAAGCTAGCACGGCATCATCTGACGCCGAGCAGCACGTCCTTGCCCCAGACCTGCTGTGGGACCGGAGTAGATGGTTGCTGCTAAATCTGAGCTGCTTTGCACTTTAGACATAACGGGCTTGGGGGAGCAGGGTCAGGCTGGCAGAGAGGCGCACTGATTCCCTGTGCGGTGGCGGGGGCTGGCTAATGAAATATCTTTGAGGATTCACAGAAAAGAGTCTCTCCGTTTCTCCTGCAGAAAGGCAGGAAGGGGAGAGAAAAGGGGGTTTGCCTGTCTTTGAGCCATGGTGGGGGAAGTAACCCAAAAAAAGCCACTTTGGCTCGGCTGCTGGGCTGGGTGGGCGCATGGGTGCCCGCACGCACCCGGGGATCCTCGCGCTGCGTCTCCTTATTTGGCTGGGAGCTGGAGCGTGCCGGGGATTGGCTGCAGGCGGCGGCGAGGGAGAAGGAGAAGCAGGCGGAGGGTGAAGGGAAGCGAGCGGCAGCTGACAAGGAAAGCAAAACAACGCTCACACACTCGTCGGCATCTGTCAAGCAAATTGCAGCTATTTTTATAGGAGACACTTTGCCGACATCTTAACTCAGAATCCAGGGCCCGATCTGATCTCCCTGAGGTGCAATGAGAAATACCTCTTCTCAGGCTCCCTTCTCCCCTCGTGCTTGTGTTTTCAAGGCACAGTTGTGCAGAGTTGTGTGTCAGCAGGATTTCTCGGCCATTAACAGGCTTCAGAATCGTTCCTTTCTGTGCTGCTCTGCCAGGGTGCTGTTTATTCTTATAACGATACAATTTTTTCTCTGCAGAGCTGAGATAATTGACACAGCGGACAATGCAGCCAGCGCTTTCTGGGAATGGCAGACTTGTTGCTCCTGCGTTGGCCAAGCGTGCCCTCTTTGTGCAGTGTTACTCCCGCATAGGATAGACCCACAAAACCGGCGTGCCATGCACAAAGCAGCGTCTGTGCTCTCTTTGGCTTTCAAACTCCATTAGGGTTCACTGCAACACGCCAGTGTCTTTGGGAACGCCATCAAAGGCAGGGGACCGTCTAAGGGGCTGGCAGGGAGGGAGCAGAGAAAGAGAGGTGGAAGAAAATAGCCAGGGGTGAGGAGAGGTGATCAGATGCAAGACTGAGGACAGAAAGGGGAGCTGAGGCTGATTCCAGGATGGTGAGATTATCTTGGAAGTGAAGACCACAGTAAATGTCCAGAAACAGATACTTTGGGAAGCTAAGCGATTTGTAGGGCAAGAAGAGGGAACAAGAGGTGAGATTCCCAGAAAACTAGAGACATCAGCAGTCATATTGGCCCTTTCGAGCTCTTCTCAGAGGGTTTGTAATTTCTATTGCTTCGCTAGTCCAGCAGAGACAGTTGTCAGTTATTTTTCACACTACTGTTTCTACTTTTCTAAGTTCTACATGAGAGTCGACACAGAGCCTTGGAAAATGAGAGCGCCGTTTCTTCAGGCCTTTCCAGACTACCTCGATGCAGGAAGCACAGGAAAATCTGTCCAGTCTGGTTTTTAGACTTCTGAAATATCTTGGAACAATGTTTGAATTTTTGAGGGCTTATCCAAACGAGTCCTGACCACAGCACTTTTTAAGATTTCCCTATCTCAAAGCACCAGGCAGCTTTTCCGTGGCGCTGGTGACTGAACGACAGCGTGCCCGCTGCAGACGCGTTTGCTCAGCGGTTAGTTTTGGCCCGCAGGTTACTTGTGGTGAAAAAGAGCCTGGCAGTTTGTGTCGTGGAGCGTGGTTCCTGCTGCCCCTCCAGGTGCCAAACGCGCTGCTGGTGCCTTGCGGCTCAGGCTGAGCAGGTGCACCAGGTCCACGAGCGGGGAGAGGCCGTGGTGTGAGGCGGAGTAGTGAACAGATCTGCGTATGCGTCTGTGTAGGTATCTGTCTGTCACATATTTTTGCAATATCTGGGCTTCTCTGGTGAGAAAGACTCCCTGTGGAGATCCCCTTCTTCATCAGACTCTGCATCATCGCAACAGACAGCTCAGACTGAGCGTCTGAGATTAAAAGAAAATATGGGGACAAGTTTATACAGCGGGTTATTTTTCATGACATGGCCTTGTTGCCTAAGCACAACATGTGGGTTGATAACTCAGGACTTTTCCTGAGTGGTGGATTGCTCTGATTTGTAAATCTCTGATAGGATCTGTAAATCTCCAGCAGGGTTAATAAAACCAGGCTCAGATTTATACATTGAGAGTAGTGTTTGCAAATCCATCCGTGGGGGTGGAAATCCTATAGGCCAACTCCTACAGCTGTTGAATGTTTTTATTCTCCATCTGATTTTTAAGAGAGTGATTTTTTGAAACCAGTCTGTAAGACTTGGCATCTGCAGGTGAGGTTGCTGAAATATGGACCAAGGAATAGGACATTTCGTAGGCTTTAAGAACAAGCCTAGAAGTCGTGGAAGAGTTTAATGTGGTTTTGTGTGTTTTAAATCTATTTTTCCAACCTGTTCTTCCTATCTCAGCTCAGATCACTGTTATTGTAAAAACAGCCTGTGCACTTTCTTTCTGCAAGCTACCGGTTACTGTTGAAGAGGTCATCGAGAACAAACCTCCCTTGGTACCAACAGATAGAGAAATTTTACTGACACCAGTAAAGAGGCAGGAAGGCACAAAGTTCAGATTCAAGCCCAGGTTATTAAATCTGATACAGGAATTGGTGAGTGAAAATACCTGGTGAATACAGGCAGAGCGCTCAGCTCGGAGCCCCACAGTGCATCACACCCCGTCCTGCCCCATACTGCGTCGCTGCCCTCTCTGCTCCTGGCCAGTGTTGCTTCAGCCCACTGTGAGCCTGCAGGAGGGCCTTCCTGGCAGCATTAGATCGCCCGGTGACACTCAGAGCAGGCTCTGAGGTAGGTCACAGCAGGAAAAGAAACAAAAAAATCCCTTGATTCTCATGCTGCTGGATGTGGTGTGTTACGGCATATTTTAAGGAAACATGTAGGAGGGAACTGTAATTCTAAGAGCTGTAAAATGTCCAGGGCTTGAGCTGGCGCGGTAAAAGATGCAGCCAGTGGTGCTGTAGGATCTGCTGACTCTCTGGCAGTGTATGTGAAATAAAAATGCTGCAGAGGGTTCAGGTGTGAGTGGCCAGGTGTGACTGTTACTTGGCAGTAACCTGGAAGTGACAGGTTCCAACCCAACCCAGCTTTCCGTTAATGGCAGGGGTTTAGGGAGGAAATACTCAGAGTCTCGGCTGAGCTGTTGGCTGCTGTCTGCCCCCTGGTAACCTCCTTTGTCATCGGCCCCTCTCCTCCCAGTCCCCCAAACACAGTCCTCTTAGACACTTCGGGACTTCCTGGATCCCATCGGAAAGGCTGGGCCGGGCGGCTCGGGCGTAGCGGGAACGGCAGCATTGCCAGCTGTTGTTCATGACCTTTCAGCTGTTGTGCTGCTTTTCAGCGTGAAACAGAGCTTGCGTTGGCTTTTTTAAAGGCTTCCACTCAGCAGCAGGGCAGTAGGCTGTCTGAAATACGAGGAGAGTCGCTGGGGAGAGACCAGTATCATGTTGGCGCTGCCTGGGTTGCAATAGGTCAGGCACGGTTCTCAAGCGGTTCAGTACTTTTAAAATTGAAACTAAATGCCTGTCCCACCTTAACCATTTCAATAAAACTGTAGGGAGGTGACTCACTTTTGTTTGCTGGCAATAGCAACTTGCCGGTAACGAGGGCTGTTGCAGCATTCACGGGGAATGCTGATCGCTGCCCTTACCTGTCCCAGTGACACACTGGTTTGTACTACGGCCCTGCGTCTCACGGGGTCAGGAGTGTAACCCTTCCGTTGCAAAAGACTTTTTGTGGAGCAATCCACTTCATCAGCATGAAAAAGTGCTTGACATTAGTCCTGGAAACATCACTCGATTCTAGTTATGTAAAACCCATTAAGAAAGACTTTTTTTTTTTAATTTCCCTTTAATTTAAAAAATTATTTTCATCACAGCCTTAAAATCAATCAAAATAAACAGAGCTGCATCAGGCTGGAACAGTGTCCCAGAGTCTGTACATATGGAAGGTGTAATTTACATAAAAATCAGTGCAGATTTTTTTTCCAAAAGCAACAACAATTCCATCCCCCCCCCCCAAATCCCCTTTTTAAGAAGAGGAAAGGAGAACCTGAAATACCAGTCAAAGAGGAAAACTGAAAAATCAAGCAACAGCAAAATCAGTATCATGTTTGTACGTATTCTTTTGAGCAGTTGCAGCAAAAAATAGCACCTTCAAAGGCCCTTCGTACAGGATACGTAGAAAGCAGCGCTCTCCAAGGAGTCTGAGTGGATTAGGGATGTGACGGGATGTTTTGCTTACGGATGCAAATCATCTCCTCCGACTTTTAATGTTTGGGCCTGCATACAGTTAATGGAAAGAAATCAATACCTGTAGAAGGTGATTTATCCATCCCAAGATAAGCACCTGAAATAGTTCAGATCTGCTGGAGATGCCGTTTCTGTGGAAGGAAGCTAACTGACTAAAGGTAGGCAAAGTTAATCCCTTCCCGACTGACCTGGCTTTCGTAGGATCACAGAGTGGTTAGAGTTGGAGGGGCCCATTAAAGCCCATCCAGTCCAACCCCCTGCACGGAGCAGGGACATCTCCAACCGGATCAGGTTGCTCAGAGCTTCAGCCAACCTGGCCTGGGATGTTTCCAGGGATGGGGCATCCACCGCCTCTCTGGGCAGCCTGGGCCAGTGTTTCTGGCATTTGTATTCTGAAACCATTTAGGCGTTCTCAGAGAAGGGAGGGACCCAAGCCCTTACATTCCCTTCTTGCTATTTTGAAACCTCTTGCTTTGCTCTGAGCCATGGCTCGTTAGGGGATAAACCCCATGTGGCTCGTGAGACAGGAGTATTCATAAAGTTCAAGGTCAAAGTTCAAGGTCAGATTTCCATTCGTTGTCTTGGTTCGCAAAAAAAATTGATTCCTTCCATTACTGGATACAGAAACGTGAAAGAGGAGAATGTTTCTTTCTCACACAACAAAGTAGAGGTAAGGGTTAATGTTGGGGATTCTGATTAAACGGATTTTGAACCATTCTCTAATATCTACGCTTCCTTGTGCTTTGACGTTCTGATCGGTCACTCCTGGAGCTGGTCCTTGCTGGGTGATGAATCAAAGCTAAGTGCAGAGGATCTTTGGATTTCCAAGTAAAATGGGAGGCAGAACACTGGGGTCACGTGTTCCTACAAGTTCGTAGCGGAAGCTGGTGCAACTGAGGGCCAGTCATGGCTCTTCATTCTCTGGCCTAGCAGACCAGCTTCTTCCTACACGCAGGAGCTTTTGGTGTTGTGATTAGGACTGGGTTGGCAGATCAACGTGTTCCAAACAAACCTTCCAGCAAATAACTACAACTCTTGAGTCCCTGAGATCCTTTGCTTTTGCCAGAAGGCCGGGAAATGGCCTGGGTTATGGGCTGGGCTGGGCTGTGACACAAAGCCCCGATACCTCAGCATCACGCCCGCCCTATTGCAGCCCGGAGGACAAATCTGCAGGCTCTGCTAGAGGAGCCAGACTCAGTCCAATGCTTAAGCACGTGCTCAGATCTATGGTACCAGTGAAGGGGGTGAGAGCCTGGGAGCTTCATGGAGCTGGAACAGCTTGAACTTAACTGATCCGTGCACAGGCCCTGGGATGCTTGGAGTGGCCGTTCAGCCCGCAGCCGGCTTTTCTGCTCCTCCTGCGTTCCACTTGGTTTGTTTAACAGCAAAGAGATGTAACAATGGCAGGAACAGCATTCCTCCCTTCCCTCTCCCATCCTTCCTTCAAGCAGAGCAGGCACTCCTTGAACAAGCTCAGCACGGTCTCCTAGAGCACACTTCTCCGAGGTGTTGCCTGTTTTTTTTTTAAAGGCTGAAGTCATTGTCTCTAAACCCTCTCTTTTCTCACCCCGTCGCCCCAACTTTGCTCCATTTACATCGTAGTCACTGTTTGGTTCTTGCAGCTCAAACACAAATCAGTCCCAGTCCTCTGGAAACCATTCATATTTGGAGGAGAGGATGGGGGCCTTTAGGCTTCTTCCCAGTGTTGCCAATTGAAATTCGGTGTCAGTTGAGGGGGGGGGGCAGGTGGATTGGATGGTCGATGTCTTCTGCTCTCAGGGCCCAGATGTGGAGCTGTATTTCCCAGAAATATGCAGCCTTCAAGTTTTCTAGGAGTATGTGGCTGAAACAACCAGACAGGGCCCTGAGGGAGAGGGGGAGAAAGCCTGAGGCCTTGTTTACTGCCTGCTGGGTATTGGCACGCTCTTCTCCGAAGGGCTGGACGGTGTGTGAGGAGGCAGGAGAGCTTGTGATGCAAATCCCTGTGAGCAGAGCTCTGCTGGGAGTCTCTAATTAGGGACCGTGGTCCCATGTTCCTCAGTGGATCTCTGCCATTTATAAATTGGAAGCTTTCTTTAAGAGGGCTTTCTGTCGGGTTTTTTTTGGAGGATCAGGAGAGCTGTGAACTGTTTCCCTACAATGGAATCATAGAAACGTTTAGGCTGGAAAAGACCTTTAAGATCATCCAGTCCAACCATGAACCTAACACGGCCAAGTCCACCACTAAAGCGGGTAAGCTGGTACAAGCTTTTGAATTTTAAGTTTAAAAATATTCTACAGCGAGATCAAGGGCAGGTTCCTTAGTACATCAGAGCTGTGCAGAAAGAAGGATTTGGGGAGGGGGATTTTGCAAAAGTCTTAAATAGTGCTCAAGGTTTTAACACCTGAGAAACAAGCCTGGGGCAGGGGTGCTTCAGGAAACAGCTTCGGCTGCGTGCTGCGTGCTGTGCTCGGTGCTGAGTGAAACCCCCAGGCACGACGCCGGGAAGAGTTGTTACTCAGCTGAAGAACCCCCCACTCTTTCTCTAGGCCCTGAACACTTGAACATCGGACACGATGACGGCAAGGGATGTGACCTGCCCGGCTTTGTCACCGAGGCGCGCTCTGAACTGGGGGTCTGGCGGCTGGGTCCCAGCTAGCGTGTCTGGAGTTCAGCTGCTCCTCTGAACTGCCCCGCGCCCAGGAGCCGCCAAACCCAGCAGCGTGCCCGGCTGCGGAGCCGCGGGAGCGACCGCCCTGTCCGTGGGACCTGGCAGAGTCTCTGCACAGCGTAACCGTGCTCTGCTTGCTCGTCTGATGGCAGGCATGTCTCAGTGGTGAGAGCAGGGTAAGGTCGAGTACGTGTAGGGCTGTGCAGTGAAACCTGGCCTTGGCAAGCATCTTGCAGTTACGCGAAGTGAGAGCCCCTGGTTAATCACACGGTTCCTGCTCTCCCATCACCCTTCTGAGCAGAGAATGAGACCAGAGGAGCTTTGGAAACCAGGAGCTGCTGATCTGCAAACGCAAACTGAGATAGAAAGGATGGAGAGCATGAAGGAGAGGAGCTAAGAGGCAGTCGGCTTCCTTTTCCCTGAAGTCCCTGGGAGGTGGTTGAGGGGACCAGTTCCAGGAGAATCCAGGGTTCCTCTGAGATCCAGAAGTGCTGCTCAGCTGGTGGATTTCACAAGGGAAGACTGAGGAGGAGGAAGGGAGCAGTTCTGAGAATGCTGAAGTGCTCAGGGCTCCAAGTGGATTTGCCATTTCTTTGTTAACGTTTTGTACACGTTTGCATAATACTGTGGGTGACAGCTGAAAGGGAAGAAAGTCAGAAATCAAAATGAAAGGCTTTTGGAAATGTCCCTGAAGGAGAAGTTGGGAATGATTTTCTGGAACAAAAGCAGTCTGGAAATTTCCTTTGTGAAAGGGAGTTTCAGTTCTCAGCATAGCTCAACACCTTAATCCCTAACTTCTGTTTTAGGCAGGCAGCGCAGCCCCCGCCTCCCCCAGGCACACACAGAAGTCAAGCCACAGTCAGCACTTCTACGATACCAATTCCTATTTTACATTTATAGCTGTTCGTGCACCAACCACTTCAGGCATTCAGCTCGCTCTGATTTATGTGTCAGCTCTTCCATATACAGAGAACTGAGGCTTTTCGTTCTTCTCCTTTCAGTGATACCAAACATGGGTGCTGCAAATAGGCGCAGTTGGTAAGCCCCAGCCCCCTCCCTGTCACAGATGCTTGTTCCCTTGCGAGCCGGCCTGACGGCTCCGGTGGCTGCTGCCGTGCTGCGCTCAGCACGGGCAGGGCCAGCTGCCTGCCCTTTGCGGGGTCGTGGCAAGTGCAGTCCTTGGAGGCCAGGCTTTCTTCAGCTGCGAGATTCCCTCTGGGCTCAGGCATGTGGTGCACGAAGCAGAAAGGGATCCTGCTCTTCAAATTCTTGAACTGCTTTCATAAAAATGACTTGCTCGCGTTTGACACTGCTTGTTCCCCTTGCAAATTTTTCCTTGCCGTGCTGTGAAGCGGCCCAGGCGCACACCCGCGTGGGGAGTGCCTGCCGAGCCACCCTGCCTACCGAGTTATTCTCGGCACAGCCACCTGCCGAGCGCCGCGCTACGGCCAGGCGAAGGGTGCCCGTGGGCGCAGGCAGACCCGGCCATCCGCGGGGACGCTTCCTCTGCAGAGAGGCTGGGGCAGGTGCAGCAAGGGGAAAGGAGACAGGAAGGAAAGGTTTAAGCAGCAGACAGGCACGAAAACAAAATACAAAACCACTCAGCTTCCAGGTGGGCTCGGCCCTTCATCCTGTTGTGTGGAGACCGGGTGTAAAGAAACTCGTCAAGTTTGTTTCACTCACATGTTAACATCTGACCTTCCTGAAAAATTGCTGCCCAGTGCCCAGAGCAATTCTCAGGGGATTTCAGACAAGAACAGCAATGCTCCCAAAGAGTTCAGAAGCTGAGATTACTGCTGCAGCTCTCGAGCTTCATGTCTTGGAGGCGACTGGGAGGTTGCCTTGAGCTGCAAAGCACAGTCTTCCTGCAGGCGTGCTGGACTGAAGTGCAGATTTTCTGTTCGATATTCTGGGCTGTGGTGGAAATCCGGGTGAATTGCTGCCTTCGGACCGCCTGAGTTGTCTGAGGCATTTGGGAGGAGGCGGCCACAGGCCAGGCCTTAGAGCACGGCAAACCCTCATTCTCGGCGGTATGAGGCACGTCGGTGTCCGGACATGTTGTCCATTTGAGTGACTTGCATGATAAAACTCAACCAGGCTCCTGCACCCTCATGGCTCTCCAGAAAAATCTGCTGGAATCCAGAGGTTCCAGCAGCAATTCAAGGACAATTCCCTTCCTTTGGCGACTTAGGGGTGTTACAGTACATGGACTGCAGATCCCTTCACGAGGAAGATCCCTTTTTATGGCAGCACCATAAATTCCTCCACATCCCCTGGTGCAAGGACCCTCCTGGGCAGCAGGGAGCCGGACTGGAAGGAGGTTCCCGCTGCAGCCCACCCTCCCTGGTGTGAACGGCTCCCTCGGCGTAGGCGTGCTGAGGAGAGGCTGGGGAGAAGCACTGCGCTTGCGGCTGAATCATTTTTATTATTGCAGTTTGTAGGGGGTTTTTTAAAAAAAAAAATACAAAATTTCTACTCAGTCCTTTCAAACGTGGTTCAGTTAGAGAAAAAGAGGGTGAGAAGCGCTGTGTTCAGTGCCTTCCTTAGCCGTTTCTGTGGCTAAAAACAGAGAATAAACTGTCACCGACAGTGAGCTGGCACCCGCTGGCTGGGAGGAAAGAGGCTCAGCCCGTTTCTCCCTGCCCTCAGGAAGGTTCCCCCCCGGCAGACCCAGCCGCAGCTTCCCCGCCGGTTCTCTGCTCAGGAAACTTCCCCCGGAAGGGAAGAAGCCACAGCACTAACGTGACTGGCATGTTTTCCATACACATGCCATTCTTGCTCACAGTTGGCTTTTTGCATCTAATCCCAGAAGCGGGATTGACAGAGGGGAGAACTTTGCAAAATTTAGAATAAATAAAAAAAGAATAAAGAGTGGGCAGAATTGCAGCCCGTGTGGGAGACGGGGAGAGTGATCTTTCAGTCCTTTCTGTTTGAGCAGTGTCTCCAGCCAGAGGCTCCTCGCGCAGGGATGAGATTACAGATATTCTTGTGAAGCACTGATAATGCACAGTGCCCTCTCCTCTGCCCCGGTGTGCGACCGGCTCTCAGAGCCACGGCCCAGCCATCCCCAGTGCTCGGCAGCAGGGAGGCTGGGCCCAGGGCCGATGTTTTCACAGCTTCGTCATCAGACCCGGTTGGAGCCGGGCATTTCTGCCTTGTGAAGAATTCCACAATTCGAGTTTAATTTTGGTTTGAATGAAAACAATGTAAAAATTGCCTGTGGAAAAAGTGTCAGGCTTCTGGAAGAGGGGCAGTTGGTAAAACAAAATGTTTTATTTTGACTCGGAGAGATTTTAAAGCAAAAATTCACATTTTGTATGATAAAAAAATATTGCCAAGTGAAAAATATATGTTTTCTACTCTGAAAACTCCTTGTTTTTTTTCTTCCTAAGTTATTCCTTTTCCCTGGGCAATGTCAGAAATGATGCTTTCTAACAGGGAAGATACTCTGAAAGAAAGTTTCCAGTCAATTTTGGAAACAGCAAATCTTCCTAAAACCCTACTCAGCAGGGATGAGCTGGGGTGGAGAGAAGGAGGGAGAAGCTGATGTGTGGACCTGATCTGGCATCTTGTGTTGTAGTTTGAAAAATCGTCCTAAACCGCCTTGTACTTGTGCTAGGCTGTGTTCCCCGCAGTGCGGAGGAGGGCTTGGGGTAAGACACGAACAGCGGGAGAGTCGGACATCTTCCGAGGCAAGAACGTAGCCCTGGGAGCAGAAAACGCTGCCGCTGCTGTGGTTGAGTCGTGGCTCAGTACCCAGCCAGCACTCTTTGTCCAGACGGAAACGCTGCGCCGAGCGCCGCTCCCAACTCGGCCCCGTAGTTTTTCAGACTAGAACTAGGGAATTGCCTCCTGGGTTTTGGCAGGATGAGAACTGCAGTTCTTCCTAAGTCAGCTCCACCGTTTCCTCCAAACCTTGTTCTGGTTAAATAAAAAGCCTTGCACGGGTTGGTCCGAAGAGCAGAACTGGCAGCATCCCTGCCCAGCCCTGCCAAGTGCGTGCTGCATCCCTTTTCTCTGGGCAGCAGAGACCTGGGGATGGCAACGCTGTGGCCAGACCTCCAGGTCTTACCCCATGTGCTTCATCCCATGGTCTCGTGGAGGCAGCAGTGCAACGAAGATGCCCTGGGTTACCTGTCTAACAGGAAAAGTCACCTGGTTTGGGTGAGCGCTCAAAGTTTCATCCCTGCCTCCAGCGCTATTTTGACCCTGTTAATCCGCCAGTTTTTATATTACCTTGTTCCTTAAGAAAGGCTTGAGAGTGTTTAAAAACCGCTGTACAGTCAGGATCAGCTGTATTTTCACGCGTACATTTTGACAGCAGGCCAGCAGGCCAGTCACCACACAGATCCATCCCAATCGGATGCAATTCAGACCTCCAGGTTTTAGACTAGCTTTCTCATTTTGAAAACAAGGCTAATTTTAATTGTGAATGTCACATCTGGAAAATATTTGCATATTTTTCTTGTTCTGTCGATCAAAGAGCTGAATGGGAAGGGTTTTATCAGAGTGGCTTACATGCATTCTTTTTAAATCTCTTTTAGGGATTATGTTTTTTCCTCTGATGCATCCAACCAGACCCTTCAAGTGATAGAAAAGGTAAAAAAAAAATTGAAAATAACAAAAGTGCTGGAAGGGTGACATGTACACCCCTGGACAGGTGTCGCATGCAGCTCTGTGCTCAAAGCTTTGGTGAATGAATTTTCAAAATTGTCCAACAGTAATTGTCCAACTAGCGCCAACAGTAATAATTCTACGAGTAACTCTAACAGGAAAGTGGGAGGACTGGTTAAAACAAACCAGAAATGCTTTCTTGGCAGCACTGGCAACTATACCTCAGCAACATGAGCCTGGACAGTAGAGCTGACCAGATACAAGGAAAGTAACCAATCTCCCTTCCAAGGGAGGCCAACCGTTAAAAGAAAATAGACAACACCAACTGCGACCAGGAAATAACTCTGTTGGCTTTAATATTTTAATGGATTATTTGCAATGTAGGTAAGGGAATTAGGTTTCCTTTTTAAAAAAAAAAAAAAAGTAACAGTTGGATGTTACCACACTGGTGTACTTTAAGCCCTGTGAGACATCTTAACATCCTCCTTTCTTGTCTTTCTGCTAAAGGCGTGAAAACTGAGCCACCTATTTAGCGAAGTGCTTGGCATCACCGGGATGAGGGTATTTGAGCTCTCCTACAGGCTCAGCTTTCTTTCCAGCAGGCCTGATTCTGATCTTAGGGCAGCGACAAGGACGAGCTGTTGCGGTCTGACTGGCAGAAGCTGAGCCCGTGCATGCTTGAGAGAACAGAATCAGACCTCCCAAAACTACTTTTGGCTCTTGGTTTCCGGCTGCTGCCTGTACGCAACCCTGATTTTTCCATTTCCCCTCAGCTCAAAGAAAAAGAAAAAAAAAGTGAAATGAAAATGGAAAAGCCAGAAAACAATCCGCCAAACAACCCATACGGGCTGTTTCTGAAATTCAAGGCTTTGATCCTCTATTTGCACAGAAAGGAAGACATATAGCTGCTAACTCCCGTTGCGCAGGGCTGAGGGGGTTCTGGGAGGCGTCGACACACAGACAGGATCAGTTTGAACACAGATTGCATACCTGCTGCCCTTCGGGAGGGCTCTGTATGTACCACAAGAGAAACAGCTGCCGACCCCAGAGTTCACAGAAGGGACCTGTGCCGGGACAGAACCCCACGAGCCACAGTCCAGCGAGCGCGTAAAACTTCAGAGCAGCCTGAACTTCCAGGCGTCTTCGAGACAGTTCCTGGATAACGGGGACTTCCAAGCACTGGCTGGGACAGACACCTTTTTTTGTCATTTATTTCCAAGAGGACAGCGAGGGAACAAGACGAGACTCTTGGTCAAGGAGCTGTAAGCAGGATACAGCTCAGACTCTACAGCAGCAAAGCCAGGGCTTATACAGCACAAGAGCATCTGTCCCCATTGTTAGGCGCGTGCTGCTCCAGGCATGCAGGGGCATTTTCTAGGAACTGGTGCTTTCTTCCGTCCTCCAAGCATGACAGAAGTTGGGCGCCTGCGGTGCAAAGGGTGCTTTTTAAAAAAGGAGGTATAAACTGTAACTAAATTTATTGGAACACAGGATTGTTTCGTCGGGGGATGTGATGGAGAAAAGGAAGAGTTCAAGCTTTGAGAAGCAAATTTGGGTGAGAACAGGCACCTTTTCACTCTTTTGAACACTGTAAATAATAATAATTAAAAAAAAAAGACCAAATGGCCGCCCTCCCCTGTCCCTCCCTCCCAATCCCACAGCTTGCCTTCACATCATGCTCTTCCTGTACTGAGACTGTGAGCTCTGTTTGGGTTTTGAGTCCGACTGCTGCAGTTCAAACTGTTTGTACAGGTCCCTCAACTCTTTGATCTCCTGCAGCACCCTTTTGGCTTGGCTCCAGGTGGAGGAGGCCTCCCCCAGCAACCTCTCAGATTCCTGCAGGATCCTTTCAGAGTCCGACTTGGAAGATGATGAGGAAGAAGAGGTGGTGGTGGTGGTGCTGGTGTTGGAATCCTTGGTCTTTCTCTTGCCTTCCCCATAGCCCTTCACCTCTGTCAGCAGTTCCTGAGTTTTTTCCAGTTTCAGTGCAACCAGTTCTTGTATCCGGGACAGCTGCTCTGGTTCTGCGGAGGCAAACTGAGCCTCCAGCCCCCTCCTCAGCACCGCCCGGTGCGTGGAAGAGTCCCGTCGAGACAGGATTTCTTCCATGGAGGCACATTTATTCTTTTCTGAGTGCGAGAGCTTTTTGGGGACCTGTGGTGTGTACACGGTCCCTTTGTCGAAGGAGTCATTGCGCTGCCCAGATCTGTCCCATGAGGTCACCTCCCGTCTCGGGAGGCTCCCTGTCCGGCCTTTCTCTGATGACTTGATGTTCTCTGAATCCGACCGGCGCCGGCCAGCAGTAAGGTGTGCCATCGACTTATCCAGATCCACCCGGAAACTCTCTTCACAGGTGCTGTGATCCTCTGGAGAGGCGTCTTCCTCCTGGATCAGGTCAAGTGTCAGCATGCCATCAGAGGTTGAGGTAGATGCCTGAAGAAACAGACAAAGAAGAGTTGTGCTGTCACAGGAACAGGCGTGGCTGCACACTACCACACACACTGCTGCGGAGCGTCTCTTATACCTGAGATGTGCATCACCTGCGCCGGGATGCAAAGACACAGCAGCAAGTGCGACCCAGTGCCACAGCCCCACAAGTGCTGGGGCCGTGGTTCCAGCTGAGACGCAGACCGCAGATCAGGTGGACAAGCCATCTGCGCTAACCCGTGCTGAGCTCCCCAGCCATATGGCTGTTCTCCATCAGGAACTTGAGGGAGCATTTCATCAGCAGCATCAGGAGAACGAGTGTCAGTGGTGGCAGGCTAGGACTTTGCAGAAGGGTTTCCACAGTGCAATGGTCTACAAGAATGGAGAACTAGATCTGATGATCCAGGACTACCCTGGGCCTTACGACAGTTTTCAGTTCAGGCTAGAGCGCAAACACCAGGTCTTCTTGCATTTGCTTACAAAGGAAATCGTTACGAGGGAATTGTACCTAAACAGGCGTCTGGAATTTGTTATACGTACCACAGCCATCAGATGTCCCCGTGTCGGAGGGCGTCGGGAGTGCTGTATTTTTGCTCTGTCCCGTGTCGGGTGGGCGAGGTAGCTGTCCTCTTCGACAGTGACCTAAAGGAATGACAAAGGCTAGTGAACATCTGGGAGCGCAGGAAGTATGAGCCATTCCTGGTTTCTGTGGCTGTGATCAGCCAGGTGCACTGTGGCAGATGATTTCTTCCTCCGGGATTCCCTTTCCCTGGTGACCTGGCCATGTGCTGAGGGTGGCCCGGGTGAGGGCTGCCCGCAGGAGTGCTCAGTAGGCAGAACCCTGGCTTGCAAACAGTGAATCCCCAGCTCAGATACAGTTTGCAGTTCCATAGCGCAAATGTTTGCTGAACCGAGGGGTGCTGTGACCAGCACTGAGTGAAAGCTGGTGCTGAGGTGCAACGCGGAGAGCAGCGCATTCCCAATGTGCTAGCTCGCTGGGCTAGCGCATTGGGAATGCCGGGATTGAGCCTGCAGCAGCTGCCCCGTGAGCCTGCCCAGCACACACAGAACCGAGAGGTTTGTAAAATCTCCCTGCACGGTGTTGACAGCATACTGGTCCTGAGGGCCACCACTGGTCCAAGACTTGTAGGGGGGATTGCTGATCTATGTGCTTACAAGGGTGGACAGAAGGAGGTTTGCAGGTAGAGCTGGGAGGGAATGGAGTGCGGGGATCCAGCGGAGGAGAGCGTTTCCCTGGTCTCTCCCCTCTGGGCCTTGATAGGATCAGATCTACTTAAGTCATTCCTGGCAATTGTATTGAATCTGTTTGTAAAGAGCTCAGTAACGTCCTCTCCTGGAAGCAATCTAAAGCCCTGTTTGCTCTGCTGCTTTCTGCTCTACAGCTTTTCCTATGGTCTGACCTTCGTTGTCCATCACTACAGGGTTTTGTGTTGCCATCCACAAGAGTAAACAGCATCACAGCGGTGGGCTGCGTCTGTCGCGGTAAGTTGAATGTGGATGAAACAGATCTAAGACAGATCTAAACTGAGGAACAGTGGTCGTGAAGCATTAATGTGCAACGCGTTGCAATGCTCTTTCAGACTGCAGCCCTGGTAGCAAGGCGTGGCCCGCTCCGGGTGGTTATCCTTCACACTGCAATAACCGATGTGGGAACGCTCGTACTGATCTAAACCTGCCCGTTGCCAGCTCCGCCGTGCTTGTAAGCATACGCTTTGTCTCCAGGAGGAGGCTGCACTGATGTGGCTTTGTTCTTTTCTAGCAGAAGCTGCTTTGTGTAATTGTGGTGGTTACTTGGGGAATTTTGTGCAGCAATAACGCTGCCACTCTGAAAGCGGTGGGAGCGATGCTAGTGATGCTCTGTGTGAACACGTTCTCAGGTAGGCAGGGCTGTGCTGTTCCCGGGTCCTCCTGTTGCTGTCCCTCAGTGCACTGATGCCTCGTCTCTCTGCTTTCCCTTCTTTTTTTTCTCTAAATGGATAGCCTGACTTGGCTTGACAGAAATATATATGCCACACAGTGCTGAGGAGGCAGGATTAACCATTCCCCGTTTGACCCTTGAGCAAAGTTTACACACCCAGTAAGTCCCCTCCCGTCAGCCGAAGCGGTGGGAAGGAGCCTGTCTCCTGGAGACGGTGACTGAGAGGGGCGGGTGGGCGGGAGGAAGATGGACTGAGGGGAGTTGACAGATGGTGCCATGCTATTAGGGAGCTCTGAAGATAGCCTGGGACTCTATTGGTTCTCAGTTAATTCCTTAATTCAGTTCCACTACTTAAAGCTCCTTTGCGAACATGAGCATGCTGCAGGATCACCCAGCAGCAGCCGATGGGGGGAAAGACTCTCCAGAGCCCTGGGAAACCATCGCGAACACGTCCCGCCATCCCTGTGCGAGGCGTGGCTGGGCCCTGAAGGGAGGGTGCCCCGCGGGGACAAGGGACGGAGCCTTGGCAGCTGCCTCTACCGTTGCATTGCAATCAGTGCTGCCTGTTAATCGTGAGGCTGGGAGGATGAAACCGTCCCAGCCCTTCGGAAGAGCCCGCTCTCTGGGTGTTGGTGGCTGTGTTTGAAAGCAAACCCCGGTGGCTTTGCACTCCTTTGAAATAGAAAATGGAGAGGGTAGGGGGGGGCTGCTGCTGTCTCCAGCAGTCAAGGATCTTCACCCAAGATTAAAGCTGAGACAACGGAGCCTGGGTCCAACCCTCAGAGTGCTGCTCACCTCATCTAAGATGCGGTTTTTAGCACGTGTGATTGCGGAGTTGAGGGCATTAATCCAGGACTCTTTCTCTTCTGGACTCACAGCCAGGAAGATCAGATTTGGTGCCTACAAAAGAGGGAATTCAGGTCAGTGCCAGTGACGAAACTCATACAGAGATGCTTTCACGCTCTCCCTGCCCACAGAAAAGCTACACGGCCTTTACAGCTGGCTTGCCTTAGTGGGAAAATGCGAAGCAGACCTGATCCTCCAGTCCTGCAAAACAGCACTGGTCTGCCACGCGCTGCACCTGGCCTCTCTGCTTCTTGGCAGCCCTTTGCAAAGCAGACCAGGACTCCTCACAGCGCCCAGCTTTGCAAACCAAAAGCTGTATGCCGTATTTACTTCCCTTGTGGCTGTGGTTCCTCCTTCCCCCTCCTTGCCTTCCCACACACCATCCTAGATTTTGCCCTCATCAAGCGATGAGGCAGCCTTTCTGTGCATCTGCTGCTCACATGCAATTTATCTGTTGCCACCTCAGATTTTGACGGAGTCTGTCAGGCAAGCAGCTACAGTAGGTGCCCACAGAAGGAGTTGGATTTTCCAGACTTTGATATGTCAGATGGACACTCAGGTCAGAGCAGTTCTGAAAATACAGCCTGTGTACGGGATCCAGGATCTTTAGAGTTTTTTTAAGTTAGATACTCAGTAGAAATGAGTTTTAGCCTCCACAGGATTTTGTTCCGTTCTCTCCATTGCTCAGGGCAGCTGCAGACAGTGCAGCCGCTTTCCATGTTCCCCTTCCCTTTCCGCATGTGGTGGTGTTACACAATCCTTGTCACAGTGTGGGGAGGGCAGGCTGGGGCTGCTGAAAGCAGTCAGGAGGAATAGTGTAAACCCAGCTCACGTGTGTGGCCGTGGGGGGGTGCGTCTGTGCCAGAGCCTGCAGTTAGAGACTGGCTCTCTTTCTGCAGCGGCAACTGAGAGCTTGTGGAAAGCCCTGCTCCTAGGTAGCAGTGCCTCCATTCCGGCACTTTCCAGCTCTCCTCTGGGCAGACAGTACTCCTGGGATAAATTCCCGAGCTGCTCTTGTGATGCTGCCCAAATCTGGGCAGCAAACCCAAGGACCATCAGCGTGTCTCCCTTCCCTGCCTGCCCTGTGAATAAACAAGTGCAGTCAGCCGCGCCGCAGCTGCCAGGAGCAGCAGCAGTGGAACTGCTTTGTCCTTGCTCCTGGCAAATGTTCTGATACCTTCCTTCCCGAAGTCAGAACACTCTTAGGTGAACGAGCCGGAGCTGAGTGCTTGGTCATAGTTACTCAGAACATCAGAGGCCTGAGTTGTCTCAGCAGAAACTGTTTCTCTCTCCATCTCTTGCTCTTGCTATTGTGGGCATTCGTATGTTTTAAACTGCGAGGCGCAATCTGGACTCCCACCCAACTCAGCCTGTCCAGTTTCACGTCCCAGGGCTGGGGCAGGCGGCTGAGAGGCAGCCTGGCCCGCACCCAGAGCTGACGGCTTTCTCAGGCTGAGCGCGTGCGCGGGAGCAAAGCGTACCGTGTTTCCAGGCTGTCGGGAGTGGGCGAGGGTAAATTTGCTGTGGTTCTTTTTGCTTCTGCTCTTGGACTTCCTGAGCTCTTCACATTTCTCATAATCACTCAGGTCAAACATTTCCTGTATGTTCTTTTCATCTTTTACCTGCAAAACAAAAGTACAATTACAGAGTAGGAGAGAGAGGCAGTCACAAGGCTGCTGCTCCGCGGCAGCGCGATGCCGGGCTGGAGCTGCTGTCTGCGCGGGGGGTTCGGACGCACAGAACGGGGTTGGAGCCTCTGGGTGTTGCGTGGTCACTGAAACACTCTGCAAGCCTCTTCCACCTCTTCAGCGACAGCACGGTTAGCTGGGGAGTGCCACGCTGGGGTTTGAGGGGGAGAGGCAGACATTTTCAACATGATCATTTTGACTCAATTCTCCTCTGGAATTCTCCTATCCTTCTTCTCTGTTTAGAAGGACAACTTGAAAATCAGTCTCCTAGGTTAATTCCTGCTTTGCTATGGATTCCCTTGGCACTTAACTGCCTCTCCCACCCTCAGAGTCATGGGGGCTAGGCTGAATGGGTGTGCAGGTCTGATCAGACACTGTTTGTGCTTGAGGACCCTCAACATGAATAGGATTTACTCCAGCAGCAAGAAGAGGACCCTGTCTGCTAGGAGGAGGTTCACGCGGAGGCAGGAGATGCTGGGAGGAGGTGGACTGATTAAAACGGGCAGTCATATTAGTGCTTGTTGCTTCTCTGAAGACAGCATAACAAAAGTTTGAGAGATAAAGATTAGCACTTCCTATTTTTAACCTGGTGGTATTACTGGAGCCTGTGCTGACAGCTGATTTGGGGGGTGGATGAAGCACATCCAGTCCCAGATTACTGACACAAGGCGTGTGCTGCTCTCCCCCGCTGCTGAGCCTCTTTCCCTGTGAAGGGGCTACGGGCAGAATCCAGCCAGGCACCAGTGACTGGATCATGGATTTTGTTCCAGCAGCTGCTTGCCAGGCGTTCACTGCTGGGTGGTGGGCCAGGCCCCCAGAGCTGTGGAAGGTTTCAAGAAGGAAGAGCACGCTAGGGCTTGACTTTCACTGGCAGAAGCACTTTTTGGTTGTCCTTTAGAGAGTCATCGAGCGGCAGCTTTTACAAGATCTCACTTTTCCCAGGTCTGTTCCCCACCACTTTCTGTATTAGCTGTGGTGTGCCAGGCACACAGCCATAGATAAATATCACAGAGGCTTCAATTAAAGATGTGACTTGCACAGGGTCGTGAGGGCAGCGGCAGAGCTGAGGAGGAAGCCAGAGTTCCTGATACTGTCCCGTGACAGACAGAGCCCTGGCCTGAAGGTGCTGTTGCTCCGGGGGAGAGAAGGGAATGCACAGCCTGTCTTCTGCCTGGCCCCTTCAGTTTTGTACGGCCTTCCCTTTCCCGGCTGTCAGTGCACTGTCCTCACATCCTGCTCCGACAGCAGCGCAGCTTTGCTCTTTCTGTGGTAAACCTGAGGAATGGAGGTACCTGGAACGGGAGAGAACTTGGGTTTGCGTGTGCGCTAAGGACAGAGCTGTAGCAGGCTCAAATCCCTGTCAGTCTGCTTAATCCAACTCAGCCGGGCCATGGTGGGCTGGGATCTGCAGTGGAGTTTGAGCAACTCCGGCGCCGGAAGGGCAGACGGTAATGAGGTCTTAGCTCCTGCATTTCTTGAAGGGACCCCACCCCATTTAATATGTTTGCTCCCTAGTTTTGGGAAGCACTGGAGGAATCCCCCAGGATTTTTTTCAGTAGAATTTAAACACAGAGGCTGACTGAAATGCTGTAACCAGCTTTCTGACCAAAGTCACAGCTAAACTGACCATCTGGCCTTGCGTAATGCCTGCAGCTCCCTCTCTGTCCTTTTTCTTTCTGTCCCCCCAATTTGTCTTCAGAACTGGGAGGCAGACACCGCACGGAGCTATCCTTGAAGCCCCCGAAGCTATTGCTTATTTCTGCTCATAACAACAGCCACTCTGTATGGGCTGTAAGAACCAGATTTGGAAATGTCTCCTGCAGATCATGTCTATCTGTGTAGCCTCCCCGTCCCTTTCTAATCGGCTTTCATCTCTTCCCAGCACCACCCACCAATCCACCTCTTTCTGAGAATCTTGACTGAACTCAGCCCTATTCATCTGCAGCGGGAAAAGCTGATCCCCTCGGAGCCCCCAGCTGTGAGACAGTGGCTGAGGCACAGGTCCTTACTCCAGATGTTTGCTGATGTAGGTCACTGGGACTTCCGCAGCCCTTCCCTCCTTTCTCAGACACACAGAGCCTGCGCCGTGGACCCAAGGGAGCTGGGACTCAAAATCCCTGTCTGTAGGGATCTCTACAGCAGGCTGCAGAAAGGCCGGGTGTAATTGGTTCAGATCAACACCCTTTGGGTGTAGCTAGTCCTCTAAAAGTCTTGGACTGACGGGTGCCAGGGCTCTAACACCTGTGGCACATGCAGGAGACCCTGCCGCACAGACCCTGCCGCTTTCACCAAAGTGCCGTATGTCTGTGTAAACCAGGTGCAAAACACTTGAGAACTGAGAATAAGCTACATCTATTTGCATCGAAAGGATGATGCAGGTGTCCCGTTTCTAAATTTCAGGCAAGGCTGGCACAGGTATTTTGTGGGGGTGGGGGCACACGTGGCTGCCGTTAAGGACACGGGCCGGAGTGAGTTGGGTGCCCAAGGGTGCGTCTGCCCTTCAGCCAGAGCGGCAGCACGGGGAGGAAAGGCAGGTTCCTGCTCACTTTGAGCCGATTCCCTCCCGTACGCAGCCGCGGTAGGATGATGAGGCCATAAAGCAAACGGGGCTGTAATTTAGCCGTTTGAACGTGGCTTTGTCCTGCCGTGGTGGTGGGAAGAGGTCTTAGCATCAGCCTGAAACGGGCTCCATTGCGCAGCGATTTCACGGGGCATGGGAGGGACAGAGTCCTGTTTCACAGGGGGCATTGCCAACAGATTCCCCCCCTCGCTCCCAGACTAAGACATGCAGGCAGAGCAGCAAGCAGCAGAGCAACATAACGGAGCACTCTGTGGAAACAGTGAAACTAGAGAGAAGGAAGGCAAAAGGCAAACTTCAAAAGTACCCGCCGGCTCTTTTGTCCCTGTGGGAGGCTGCTGAGGCTCTGTGGCTGGGGAGCCAGACCTGGTGATGGAGATTTACTGTGACCACTGCGCTTGCTTGTTTGTTTTCTTCTTCTTTGCTGCCTATAGATTGAACACTGATTTTTGAAAGTGAGGGGTGATTTTTAGTCTCAAGAGCCAAACTTGAAACTCTTTAACTAAAAAGGTCTGAGTTTTGGGAAGGGCTGAACATCTCCTCTGAATGGCCTTCAGTCTGGTTCCCCATCCCCAGACAGTTTGTCTCTAGCTCTCTAACCTGCATGGAAGATGACTTAAACAGGCTCTCCAGGGCCTGCCAGGCCCGCTTTTCTGCATCTTCTTTTAGGGAGTCAAGAAAAAGCTTCCCTGTCTGGGGCGAAATGTCCTCTCCTGCCCACTGCACGAGTTTGCACACCTGCCTGGGGAGCTGCCAGGCTGCTGCAGGTGTGGGTATTTTTTGGATCCTCCTGCTTTCTCTAGCCTTTCTTCACATTTCCCGCGCTGCACCTTGAGGCTGAGAGGAACCAGGGACCGCTTGGCTTAAGGTGCTAGGAAGGGAGAGGCCTAGATGGTTGATTTTGGCAAAATCCTTCCTAGCTGGGAGGTGGCCGGCAGGTCTTTCCTTCCTCTCAGCTGCTGAGTGCCTGGCACGCAGCGAGCTGATGGATCTCAGAGCCTCACGGGCAGGTAGGGCCCTGCAGGGAAGCTCTGGATTGAGAGAATTAAGGTGTATAAATCCCAGCAATCGTTGCCGTGGCTGGCTCTGGCTTTGCTGTCCGTATTGCACCTGCCCTAGGCAGACCAAACAATTTCTTATCCTGGGGTTCAGCCTGGCTCCTCCTCATGCTCCCAGGAATGCTTGCGCGCTCCAAGTAGGCCAGGCGAGGGAATGGAAACCGAGGCACAGAGAAGAAACCCAAAGTGTCCCCCATCGCCTAATACAAAGCCAGGACCCTACAGCAGGGTACGTTCAACGCTGGGCCGTTAGACCGGAGAGTCCCTGTGCCCCAGCCGGCAGCTGCCACTGCTTGGGATGTAGCTACACCTCGGCCAGCTGAGCAGCCACCGGCTAATCTGGGCCGGCAGTCAGCGGCGAGATGTGCTGAGGCTGACATTGCTGGCGCGTTGCTCAAATTCAAGGAGGAGAGCTGCATTCCTCACACGCCTCGCCCCCACAGCTGCTGCCCCAGCAGGATCAGCGCGAAGGGACACCGGCCACGGCAGCATTGCCTGTGCCCGTGGGACATGGCCATCCCGTGGACACGCAGTGGGCCAGAACATCAGCCGTGGTACCCAAAGTGCCTTCTCCCAAAGGCTTGGAGGGCTTATTTCTAGCCTAGTTTTGCTTCCAGAGGTCTGTTTTTGTGTGTGTGCTTGCTTCTTCACAGCATTCTGGCAACGGGAGGATCCCTAAAGTGGTTTAAATCAATTCCCCCTTGGATGTCTCCTGACGGACAGTTAACGTTTCCTCCCTCATCAAGCTGTCACCTGCAACAACTCCAAACCTCCTCGACTCAGATCAGGGCTGTGTTCTGGGGCCAGGCCCGTGGAAGGACAGTCCCTCGGTCACCAGGCAAAGTTCTGTGGTTTTCCTCTGATTTTTTTGGGTGGAGATTTGCCTGAGCAGTTCCCTAGTGAGATGTGACATGCTCAAAGCAAATGCGGAAGGTACAGAAAATCACAAGACACCAAGTGTAACCTATCCACGAGACACTCAAGAGGTCATAACGTGGCGCAGGGGGTAAGAAGAAACCTACAGATTCTCAGTGAAGCTGAATATCCAAACATGGGCACTCTCGGGGCCAGCATGTTCCCCTCTCAAGCTGAGAAGAAAGTTTCACTTCCTCAAGCTGAGCAGCTCCACCATCCAGCCAGGGACAGAGGTTTCTGCACAGCTCGGCTGCAATCAGGCTGTCACTAACGAGCGCAACTCTGGCTCTGGTCGTGCTGGGAAGCAACCCTGGTGAGGGGACTGGCCGGTGATGGGGGAGACCCAAGTTTAATGGCCTGTCCTCTCACTGGCTCCTGTCCTCAGTTCCTTGGCTGCACGGGGGAGGCGACTGCGTGGTTCTGGTCTGCAGAGGAGCTAGAAGAAGAAACACAGGGCGCACTGGGGAAGTTTCAGGTGTTACAGTAACAGAGACCTGCCAAATGTGGTGGGCGTGGGGTAAAACAGCCCGTGAACAGCGGGACACTGCGGATGGTCCACTTTTTCCTTCTCCAGTACCAGTTAAGGTGCATGTGTGGAGAGAAGGCAGGGATCTAGAGTGTCTGTGCGGTCACCGGCGCAGCAGGACCCTGGTTTCAGCCGCAGGCTCCGGACGGCGGTCGAACAGAAATGGCAGTGCTCCAAGAGCCTGCCTGCCCATCTGCGCACCCGCGTCCTGCGCGCCAGGCCACACCGCCGGCTCGGCAGCTCAAGGGCGCGAGCACAACCTTCCAGGCCTTCTCCCTGACAGGCTGCTGCCCTCAGCTGACAAGGGGCCGGCGGCAGAAAGTTGCTACCTACTCCAGCCCCTTGCCCCAAAGAGTCATCAGCCAAGGCTGCCAGGAACACAGGTCCCTGAAGAACACCGTGTGCTGGAACCAGCTCTTTTGCATCCCAGTGCTGCACTGGAGTCCCAAAGCCATGGTGCCACATACGAGCTGCCTCCGTTGCGGGGAAAGGGAGTCGGGCTGTGCGTCGTTTCTGCCCAGTCGTTCTCTGACCCTCTCTCCAGTTGTGCAGGACAGAAAAGACACTTCACTGAAACTTTAACCTTGCTCTGCCGAGTGTAGAACAGAGCTTGGCCGAGCAGGAGAAGGGAGGTGGATGGGAAAAGGATGACTTAAAAGAGCAGGAGAGCTATGGAAGGGGCAGCAGCAGGTCCCAGCCGTGCAGGCACAACTGCTCTTGTGTAGCTGAAAGCCAAGGCTCTACACGCCAGAGTGGCACTGAGCACTGCCGCTGTCCCTGAACACGTATGTAACGGCACAGCTCCAGTTAACGTGCTGCACACGTTGAACGCAACGGACACCAACGTCTTTTCCTCGCCTACCAACCACGGACGCGACACAGAGCTGGAAAACACGGCCACCCCGTTCACAGAGACACTCGCCTTGTGCAAACACACACCGTGAAGCGTTGTCACAGCACCGAGTGCATAAGCAGCGCGTGCCCAGAAACACCACAAGTACTTCGCACACGCGTGAGCCATGTATGACCTCTAGACACTAGTTCAAAAGTGTACACACCCCCCCTTCCAGGCAGAGCATGGTGTGGCGTTTGCTGGTGCTGTGACAAACGAGGAGCGAGAACAGACTCGTTTTCAAGTGCTTTTGGGCTAATTGAGGCGATGCTGTTGGTAGCAGACAAGAGCAGGCGTAAGGAAGCCCCGAGAAGCATTTCCTCATTAACATCTCGCCGTCACAGAGTCCCTTCGCGCTGTCTGGACGGCCTGGGCTTCCTGACAGGAAGTGGTGGGAGCCCAGCTGTGTCTGCCTTAGTCTGGCTGCTGTTCCCCAGCGCAGAGCAGTAACAAAGCTGTGCTGGAAACGAGAGAACAATTACCAGAAATTTGTAGGGGGGGAGGGAGCTGGTGTGGAGGAGAGCGAGGGGAAAGAACGCCAAAACAATACGGAGAAGGTGTTCTTTTGCTCAGCAGAGCTCAGCTCACTTCAGCACAGTTTGCCTTGCATGTTTCTGCCCTGAATGCTTTTTTTGGCTGACGACCAGATGCTAAATAACGAAGGGAGTTTTTTTGCATAAGTTCACAGAGTTCGGCTTGCAGCAGGGGTACAGATTGCTCGGAGGCTCGGAGCCCCTGGCTGAACAAGGTCTGTGCACCTCAGCTCCCATTTTGGTGCACGGCTGGAGGAGCAAAAGGTTCTAGGTGTTA
Source organism: Tetrax tetrax (assembly GCA_009806455.1). Classification (NCBI taxonomy): domain Eukaryota; kingdom Metazoa; phylum Chordata; class Aves; order Otidiformes; family Otididae; genus Tetrax; species Tetrax tetrax. The sequence continues at coordinate 80,374 of WHYT01014844.1, read as the reverse complement.
GAGCAGGTTTCACAGCCTCCAAAGGTTGGTGCCCTAATAAAAGAACATAACTCAAAAGCCCAGTTTACATTTTCCAGATATGTCAGCTGGTCTGATAAAATATATTTCCCCTCCCTAGAAACTTGGTTTCTGCCAGGGAGAAAACCCAGGCTTCCATCAGGCATCCACATCTCCTAGCAAAAATAAACGAGCGCTAGTCTCTGACCTGCAAGCCCAGGTCCTAGGCAGGCAACTGAAAAAGCAGAGAGATTTCCCAGCAGGAATCAATGTGGATAGTGATGGGATTTTGGTGGTCTGACTCTGCCTGTGGGAGTTAGCCTCTCAGAACCCTATCAGCCCTTCCGGGTCCCAGACCAGTGCTCAGCTGCAAGCAGTTTTACTGCTCCGTGTTGTCTTCATGCAACACCATTACGCACCCTGAGCTGACACCCTTCCCAAGGGATCCCGCAGCGTGTGACATGCAGGTCCCCTTCCTAGGCACCCTGTGTCTTAGGGAGATGAGTATTATTAGCCCTGCTTTCCAGATGGAGAAATTCAGGCAAAAGTAAATAAATGTCTGGTTTCAATTCATTTAGGGAGTGCGTGGCAGCATTGAGGATAGCATCCAGGAGTCCTGCTATTGAACCCCTTCCGCAGTGCTCGGAGCTGACGCGGAGCGGCCGGGAGCACTGCTTTACCCGCTGAACGACCTGCCTGCTGTTCTGGAGCAGCCGCTGAGCTTAAGAGGAGCTGACAAGAAACACCAAGGTTAATACGAGAGTTAACTCGTTAGCACATCCACCAAATCCATGTTGCTCCAACGGCTTTGATGGAGCAAAAATAATTTATAGCAGGGGAGGACTTTGATCTTTTGCTGAAACAGACGGCTGAGTCTCCTCTCCTGTCACTGAGATTCAACCTGTCTAATGGCCATTTCCACTGGAGTTTTCTGTTCACATCTCCTCAGAGTCTCCACTCCAGTTCTCTCTCTGGCTGCAGCAGTGCCTGCCCCATCAGCCACACCAGCGGCGGCAGGGATTCAGAAGCGGAGAGGCCTTTCTGTGGAGCAGTGAAGAGCCTCTCACGCAACTCATCAGCACAACCCAGCAGTGGCTCCATTTTCCCCACTGGGCATCATCTAGTGTGTGAAAAACCAGAAGAGGCTCCATCCTGTTCTGCTTGACAAATCCCGATTTATTAAGCTGTTTGCGGGAGCTGCAGGCACCTGCTGCCAGGAGAGCAAGCACGCAGAGGTATCCTCGTGCTCTGGGACCAAAGCTCTGAAACGCGCTGGCTACGGGCCTCCCCAGGGCAGATCTCAGACCTTGTTGCTATGTGAAGGCCTGGCTTTGCTAAGGACCAGAGGTCCAGTCAGTACTAAAAACCTGTGCCATGTGTTAAAAGGCCCATCTGTCTTTGAACAGAAAGTCTTGGAAACGCACAAGCGACAGGCAGCCACACCAGACGCACACCCTCCGTCCATACGTGCGCACACAAGCGTGCTCGCCCAGACAGGCAACGCAGCGTGCCACGTGCCAGGTGGCTGCAGCCACCTCGTGTATGGAGATTCCCGGGGATGCCGGACCCAGTGACACGGGCGTGTTCTTCATTCCCGCAGGCACACGGAGTCACTTCAGCGCACATGCAGGCGGGCAGATGTTACCTCTGTGACCACATCTCCACACAGCCACAGATTCTTCCATATAAAGACATAGGCAGTCACTGCTGCCTGTTATTTATGGTCTTTCACACGCACGCTCGTATACGCAGAGCCACAGTGCTGCTCCAGTTGCACATGCACTGGATTTTTCCCCGTAAAGAAATACACGCAGGCTCCCGGAAACAAAACACAAGTGCTCCTTGTTCAGAACTAGCGCCCGCAGAGCCCCTCAGCCAGCCTCATCCCTCCCCTGGTCCCAGAGCACACAGGTATTTGGGCAGTGGCTACCCGGACGTATTTGGGAGGGCGGGACGGACAGACAGACATCTTTTTCCTGCGCATCCAACTGGTGTTGATTCTTGTATGACTACATTCTCTCTTTCCTGCTGCCTAGCCAAGTAGAGCCTCTGCTGTCAGTTTATTCTCCGGAGTTCAAACAATTGGGGTACCAGCGAGGGACAGAACCACCCACGCAGCAGCGCCGGGTGTCCGGGACATCCCGGTGGTACTGCAGCCGCTGGCAGTCCAGCTGGTGACTTCAGGGTGGCCGGGGTTTTGGAAAACACTCCTGTTTTCCCAGGCAAGATCCAGAGTGCTTCCCATCAAAGGGAGGGCTCACGCACTGCTGAAAGGAGCGTGTTGTGCCACACAGCGTGGCCTGGCTGTCCCAGGCGGCCACTGTGCAGCTCTGGGCTGCAGATGGAGGGTCTGGGAGGATCCTCCAACCGGGGCAGTCGGTGATGGGTACTTCCAGAGGCTGCTCGGGCTCACTGGCACGGAATAGCTCTGTGGAAGTGCCTCTTCCCTCTCCCTAGTGAAGGAACGCTGAGGAGATCGTCAACTTGGGCATCGGCGCCACAGCCCATGGGCTCAGGCCTCCGTCCCACCCACAGAGACATCGCCGTGACAGCCCCAGCTGCCGTCTTCTGCCTTTGCTTCAGCGGGGCCAGGTCTGGCCCTCTGCCGGCCCCCTGAATGGTGGTGGGGGACCCTGAAGAGTTCCTGTGCCTGTCCCCGGGTCCTCCCCAAAAACCACACACAGCACCTCCCCGCTAGCTTAGCTGTGAGTTACAGTCTCAGTCCCATCGCTGAGACCGCGCCTTCCCACCTGCCTGAAGGACCAGAGCGCATCCTGCTAACCCTGCCAAGCGTCTGCCCAGTCTGCGGGGACTTTACCCTGACAGAGCCGCCTCGCCCAGCCTATTCCCAGTCCCTTCCCAGCAGTTCCAGCTGTGTCTGACCCAAGCAGGCAGCTGCCCTATCATTTGGACTTGGTCATAGTTATTTCTCTCCCAGTTCCTGGCTTAAAAAGTACAAGCTCCAGTTCGATCCCCGTTAACTGGGCTAGCCGTACGTTTCTGCTCAAGCACGCACTTCAGTGCCACCTTGAATCGGGGCCCCGGCACAGAAGAGCCGTTGACCTGGGCCGGCAGAACACGCGGCAGCAGGTGAAACCCTTCCAGCCGTGTGCTCCGTCTCTCTAGCAGTTTCTGAACTGATCCGTCCCCCAGAGGTGTGCGAGCTGCTTGTAAGAGTCACGCAGGACAAGCAGGCCTGCGGTTGAGAAGCACACGCCACACGGTCTGTGTGACTACTGGAAAATTTGGAAAGACCACAGATCAAAGGAGGTTTGGACCTCACATCCGTCTTTCCGTCTAACTTTCCCCATCCATAAATGTATCTATAGGTTCATCATAGGTTTAGTGTCTCTAATCTTTCTCTTATGTTTCTTCACCTGAACCCCCAGCCCGCAGACAACATGTGTTCCCCGTGCCCGCGTCTCTGCAGTCCTGGAGCAGACAGGAGGTCGATGGAGTGAGCCGTGAACTGCCAGCACACAGCCGAGCGCGACCGGGGCGGTCGCTCTGCTTTTAGGCTGTTTCTGTGTTCTGACAGCCCCCGATCTGTCTGCACTGTGCCATGCTCCATGATTCAATTAGCCTCTAAATCAAATTACGCCTGGCGCTCTGGTCCCTATAATCTCTCCAAATCCTAAACTGGTAAAGCTGGGCCAGGTAGCCATGCGTCTGCACAACACAGCGCCACGCAATGCCCATCAGGGAACGGCCTCCACTTCCGGGAGGAAGCCCACCGGGCCCCAGACCCAGATCCTTCTTTTCACCCCAAAACGCTGTGCTGACACCAGCCTGACTCCAGCCAGCCCCTGCGCCTCTTCCTGGGGGCGCAGCTCTCACTAGTGCTGGCCTTGAGTTTTTGGCGTAATCAGAGGGAGGAGTGCTGCTGCCTGGGGATTTCCTCCTGATGAATTTATCAAGACAAAAACGAAGGGGGAGGCCGTGCAAGGACAGCCGGGTCCCAGCCTGCCAGAGCCTGCGGCGCCGAGCCTGACTGTCACATCGGTTAAGCGCAGTGTAAACACCAGGTTAAACCCCACACCCCAGCCCGTGGTGAGCGGGGACGAGGGGGAGGAGAGGGGTGTTGGATCTGCCGTTAAATTTCTCCGTTGTCACTCTAGCGGGGTGGTTCAGGGGAAAAAAATGCAAAAGCTCAGGGGCCCGTCAATGGCTCCATTCCAGCCGGGAGACCACAGTTATTTCCAAATGGAGCGGTGCAGCAGCTGGGAGCAAGACCGCTGCCGAACTTAACGACAGCGGACAGGCACAGAAGGAAGCTGGCGTTGCCGTTTCACCGTGGCGGAAAGAAGGATGAGGGTTTTAACTCTGGCTAAGCGAATCCTTTTATGTGTCCAGCGCTGGGAAAATGTCTCCCAGCCCGGCTGTCTGGGAGTCGCTGCGGGAGCTGACACGCCAGCCTAGGCTGGGTTTCTCCGGTGCCGACTCAGGGAGGAGAGAAGCCCCCGAGAGATCTCCCCCTCCCAGGCGGGCGATGGAGGGGCGCTGGGGAAAGGCTGGGGCTGTGGCGTGTGCTTTTCATATGCAAAGAGAAGGAAAGGGGGGATGGGAAAGGAAAAGGAAACCGATCCTACCTCCTTCTCTGAGATGTAAAGCTGATCTCCCTTCAAAACCACATAACGGTTTTTCCAGATTTCCCTAAAAATGCCTTTCCCGCAAAATTTCCGCACCCAGCCGACCTTCTCTGGCTGCGCAGATTGCTGGTTTCCATCCTGTTGCCCCTGACACAAAGAGAGAGGGAAGAAAACGGGGGGAAATGGCATTATTCTTGCTTTTACACTCCTCTTCTCCCCCCTGCTGCCCTCTTTGCCCAACTTTCGCCTCCCCCTCCCCGCGGCCCCTCTCTCCACCGAAGCCGGGGCCGAGGTACTTCGCTCAGTTCGCTCTACATGGATTTTTCTGCTGCAGACATGAGGCAACAACAATAATACAGAGGGGAGGACGCAAAAATCGCAGGCAGCGTTTCGCTCTGTGCATTATATAATAAAGGCTGTTGTCTCTGTCCGCCTCGTACAACGTGCGTTTGCCCGTGGAAGGAGGAAGAGGAGGGTGTGGGGAGAATTTAAGCGAGCTGATTTTTATACTGCAGTGAAAACGGCATTTATGAGCGGTTTATGAACAATTAATCCTAGAGGGAAAATCTATGGATGGGTTTCTGTTTAAGATTTCTCCGTAGGCAGCGACAAGATCTCTGGGCGCAGCAGCCGCGCGCATACGGCGCAGAGCAGACGAGAGCGGCAGATAGATGGTGTCTCCCTGTTTTATCATTTCCTTGTGATCAAAAATGAAAACTGCCTGCCTACATCGCTCCGCACCGATCGGCGAATTGTATCTCCTGGCGGATTCAAGAGGAAGGGGAGAAGGAGAGAGGGGTGCTGGTTTGGTTTTGTTTTGTTCTGGTTGGGGTTTTGGGTTTTTTTTTGCAAAGCAAGGGTGGGGGGAGCAGAGGCGAAGCGAACAACTGGAAATCAAGAGGCAAGCCCCCCTCCCCAAAACATCCGGGAGCCTCCCCCACCCCGCCGTGCCCCAAAGAAGAACCGATCCCACTCACCCTTTTTGCAGAATTATTCTTTTTCATCGTTCCTCGGTGTGCTGCACTGGAGGGAGATGGGGCGGGGGGGGTCAAGAGAGGGGCTCCCGGCGGCCTCCTCCTTGGGAGAGCGTGGCTGGGAAATACGCAGGCTCTTCTCTTGCTCCCTCTCTGCCTTCACCCTTGGAGGATTACAGCAGCTCTCTGGTTACATGAAGAGCAGCCCGCCTCTGTAACACATCCTGGGCCGAGCAGAGCATCTCCCCCCGCCGCCCCGCACCACCACCACCATCACTGAGCTCTCCTGGGCTTGCACTGGGCTGGCCTGGGCTCCCGAGCTCCATCTATAGCCGTGCGCGTATGACGTCTGGAGTTCACAATACAGGGCGAATCGCAGCCCACAAGGGTTTTTCTTCTTTGTTTCTGACTCACTGCTGATGTGAGCGTCTGGACACGAGTGTGGTGGGGCCGGGGTCAGTGAGGGGGACGGGAGCAGCCGGCGGATCGTCGGGTGTCCCCCCGCGTCCCCGCCGCGGTCCCGGCTGTGTCACAGGTCACTGCAAAACTTCCTGGGAGATGGAAAAGCAGCCAGGTGGCACCGGGAGGGTTTTCTGCCAAGAAAGTGGCTGGGTGTTCAGAAGTACGAACAAAAGCAAAGTGCAGAGAGGAGCGGGGAGATTCCCTGGGGAGCAAGGATCACTTCCCAGCACGGAGGCTCTGGTCACAGGGATCTACACTGTGAAAGATTTGGAGCGTAGCTTCCCAAAAGCGAGGAGCTGCTTGGCTTCTGAAAAAAAAATACCATTGGGCTGCTTATTTCATCTCCCTCCGGGATGTCTGGCAAGGCCAGAACCCTGTGAGTGTGGGACTGAGGTCACGGACTGGGTTTGTAAGAGAGGTGTGAAAAAGAGAGAGCAGAGACAGGGGGAAGGAGTTCTGTTCAGAAGTGGATCGATAAGGAGATCGATCGTGGATGGATCGATCAGTTGCTCGGTTTACAGTGAAAGACTCCACCCAGCCCTGAGCCCGGCGCACACCCACGCTGCCGGCTGCAGGCTGTTTTAACCCAAGTTGTTGGAATTAACGTGGCAGGAATGCTGCTGGTGTACCGGTGCTGCTAACACTTTTGGAACATCACATCCCGGCAGCACAGGCAGCAGCTGAGCGCTCGGTTAGAGATCATCGTCAGAGCTTTGGGGAGCGAGGGGCTGGCGGGTTCGTGTCTTTCCTTTTCCAAGTGCTGGCATTTCCGTAGCGCTTTCCTGTTGGTGCCATCGGCTGTGGGATGCACTGGGTATCTGGGACAGTGCAACAGGTTCAGGCTAAACCAGATCCACAGTGAAGGTGCTCAGAGCAGGGACTGCCCTTTCCTTCTGTACTCTCTGGGGCCCGGAACTGGGAGCTGCTGTTTTGTGCCTCAGTTTCCCCTTTTATACCGTGAGGATAATGGGGATTTTTGACAATTTTAGTGTGGAGTTAAGAAGTGGCTAAATGCTTCCCTTATTCTCTTCCATCAGCTCAGCGGTGTCAGGTGCTGGTCAGTCCTGCTCGAGCAGCGCTGAGCTGGCTGGGTACGGCCCAGCTCCTTCCTGCGAAGTGATGGCGATGCTGAGGCGCAGCAGGGACCCCCACCCCGGACAGCTGGATTACAGCGCGCAGGCGAAGCTGGAGAGGTGGGCGAGACGGCAGAGGGACAGGGATGAGTCACACTCTCTGTAGTTGCTGGTGTGAGGTGCAGGGTCTCCTCCTGCACGATGGAGCGTGCCATCCTTGGCCGGGGAATTCTGGGGAGACCCATCCTTGGCCTGGGGCCGAGCACCTGCGCCACGTTCCGCTCATACCTCACTGTCCGTCCTGCGAGGGAGCTGAAACAATGGCCTCGCAGAGAATCGCTAATATCACGGCTTTGAATTTTGTTACACAGAGCACAGAAATATCATTGTTTTTGAAAGAGGAGGGAGAGTGGAAGAGGGAGGGAAAGGACCTTGAAAATGTGGGCAAAATGAAAAGAGAAACTCGCTAAAGCCATGTTTGTGTCCTCCTGTGCACGGTCCTCAAACATCCCACGTGCTCCATTCGGCCCTGATGTTGCAGTTTCGCTCCCCTGACGTGTTGATTCCTGATGAACAGTTACCAAAATATCTTCCTGCTGCCAAAGCAGAACAACAAACACTCAGTTTATTTACGTATTTAACGCCCCACCACCCCCCACACACCGTTTTACCTCTGGATAGCAAGTGTGAAACTGCTGCTTGGGAGATGACTTGGGTTTAATGAGGACATGTGTTTTTCCTTGTCTCTGACGATAATTACAGCACTGATATCTGGGAAAGGGGTCTGCTTGATGGGAGCATTTTCCCCTCTGGAAAGGCCCCGGCCAGGGCACTGCCTGGGTTTCCTTTAGGGGCCGTGACTCAGCTCTCCTCTCATCTCTGCCAGGGTCTGTGTCTCAGGTTGGCAGCCAGAGCTGAGAGTCACCTGCTGAGTGGCTCACTCAAGGCTCTGCCCCATTCCCGGCCACCTAAAATGTACTGGATGGGGCTGGGAGAGGGTGGGAGAGAGAGGAGAGAGAGGCTCCTGTCCAGAGAAGCACTCAGCGGAGACGTAAATCTGAGCGGGTCAGGCTGCTCCGTGTCCTGATGAAGTACCTGGGGGCTTCCAGCAGCACAGAGCCAGAGCCAGAGCCGGAGCCAGAGCCGGAGCTGGAACACCTCTCTGGCCATGTCCTGCAGGAGACCTTAGACCTTCAGGGAGTTTGAGCCAAGCTCATCTGGAGATCAGGCTGGGTTAGGCTAGGCATGAGCGAGGGTGTAGGCAAACAGATTTGGCCCCTGGGAATGTGAGGTCTGAAGGTGGGCTGAGGCAGTGAAGGGCCAGGAGTAGACCCCAGCTCTCCGGAGACGCAGCCCAGAGCTCTGCCCACTCCTGGCGTATCGAATTCCCACCTGAGACCAGGTACCTGTACACCAGCCTAGCTTCCCGGTGCATGCAGGACCGTCCCAGTATAGGTCTAACTGGTCTAAACCTCCTGCTAAACCGCTGTACCTGCTGCATTCCCACCCGACGGCCGTTCTCAGCGACTCTCCTTTTGCTGGGCCTTTAAAGCAGTTCAAATCCAGCTTCCCCTCTCCCTTGCAGCGCTGCTGATCTGATGTAAAGCAGCCTCTCTATAACAGGGAAACGGGCCTTCATTCCCCCTGCACTTTATTTTAGTTATGGACAGGTTTGGGTTTGGGTTTTTTCTTTTCCTTAAATGAAATGCCTCCTCTGTGTGTTCCTACTGCGATGTGTTTGCCCTTTCTGCCTCCTCCCTGAGGTCCGGTTTTATTTAACATCTCTCATTTAATGATGTGCAAGGGGAGGAAACCAGCCTGCTAATGAAATTTGCAGAGAGCTAACAAACTAGGCAGCTCTGCAAACACAGCTCGAGCCTGGAAAGAAGGGGGAGGTCAGGAGCGGGAGTGGGGTACAAGGTGGGAAATCGCAGGCTGATGGCCCCCGGGCAGAGAGGGGGGAGTGGGAAGATGGGGCCTGGGAAGGTGGAGCTCACCGTGAGCTTCCCACCTTGTGCAGGGCCAGCTCTTCCTCCAGTGCCAGGGCAAATAAGGTAACAGCGTTCCCTGGAGCTAAAACATTCACAGAGAGGAGAGGAGAGGAGAGAAACCACCACTGGCTCTGGCAGCCAGCACACGGCCAGAAAAACATGCGTCTCCACAGGGTTTTACACCCTGACTTACCCCTCTGGGATCGCTCCAGCCACCCTGCCTCTGCGGACGAGTTTCGGCAGAGCGCAGAAGCCTCCGGGCCACGCTGACATGGGACATGAGCCAGCTTCTCACCCCGGTGCTGTGTCCTCACCCCTGCTCCCAGAGGGACGCAGGTCTGCATCACGGGGACCTGCATCTCCGTGGGTCCTCCCCACATGGCTGATCTGGCTGAGGGATCCGCTCCTCACCTGGCGACGGCTCCGTGCTTTCTCCAACAAGAGGAGGAGCTGTCAGGACACCGGTGGCCGAGCCCCCGAGAGACACAGCTAGCCAGGCTTGGCTGGCCTCCTCACCACCACCGGGCTTTGCTCCCGCTCGCTTTGCTCCACACCAACCGGACTTATTTGTGATGCTAAGATAATTCCCAGGGATTTAGGAGCTTATTTCATTTGATCTGGCTTGTTAATTCCCAGGGCAATCACTGATTAAAGGCCACGTGGCAGAGATCTGGAAACTCACTTGCAGGTTTCTTCAGCAGCACCCTTCGTGTCACCGTGGGGATCGCGGGGTCCCAGCCTCCCCGCCTGCCGCCGCTGACACGGCTGCACCGAGCGTGGGGGGCCGCTGCCTGCTGCGCAGGAGAGAGCAGGCGAGGAGCAGAGCGGCAGCGGGGCAGAGCTACGGAGACGCTCGCCCCTCGTTAGGACCAGTGTCACTTGCTCTGGTGAGCAGGGAGCAGGCAAAACAAGAACAAAATCCTCCATTGCTGAGCTGTCTGAAACCCTTCGGTTACAAAGAAAGGAAAAGCAAAAAGGATTTTTTATTTCACACCTCTCAAAATGTTTTAGTATTTTCTAAATGAAGAGTTTCTCCAGACTTTTGGTACTGGAAAAACAAGAACCCCCCCAGCAACTCGGCAAAACACATTTGCAGTGTTTTAGTGCTATCACGCTTGTCTGAAAAAGCAATTTTGGTGCAAAACTTAGCTCCAGCCTCATCCAGTTTCAGCATCAGATGGAGGTATCGCCTCCCTTTCTCTGTAAACTGTTACCATTGCATCCTCCACGTAACAGCAACTCGCACTTTGTATTGCAGCACTTGGATACGGAGAACAGCAAGGGACGCTGTTCCGTCTGTATTCCCTCGTTACTCCTGCTCCTTGAGCAGACTGAAGCTGTGGCCAAGAGAAGAAATTCCAAGGCTCTCCCCATTCTGCAGGGAGCCCAGCAATTGCCCAGTAAATCTCCATCTGCAGAAGCATTAGTCACCCGTGCCAAGGAAAGAGCAAGGGCTTGAATGATTGAGGCTCTCCCACTTGCCTCGGTGAGCGCAGGAACAATACAAACCGAGCCACGAAAAGCCGAGTGATAAAGGAACCAGCCTTGCAGAGTCTTCCCACCCCCTACCCAGGGCCCTGCTGTTTCCTTTTCAGCTCGGTGATTTTACCAGGAGAAAATGCCCTGGGAAACGGATTCTTCAGTGTGGGGGGACTTCTGTTCGTGAAGCCCTAACCCAGAGTCATCACACACCTTTCCATCCAGACGGGAAAACAGAATCTTCCTAAGACGTCAGAGGAAGGTCCCTGGGAGCGGCTGCTCTTCCTGCCACCCATCCCGTGAGTTACATGGCTCCAGGAGGCCAATCCCCGCCCCACGTCCACCACAGGCTGCGGTTCCCTCAGCGCCATCTGCGCATCCACGGGCACGGCAGAAAGCTCTGATGGAAAAGGCAGAGCAAAATCCTGCAGCTGGAAACTGAAGCAAGTCCCATTTTAGCTACAGAATGTACTTAAAAAGAAAAAAAAGAAATCCAGGGAGGACAGGCAGTCGGGGATGTGTGTTTTTAAAGAAAGATTGGGTACATTTTTAACGTGTGCTGCAGCTTAAGCCGTTATAAATGAGATGTAGACACTACTGAGTAAAGTTCTCTGGCCTGTCTCCTGCGGCCCGGGGTGGATTTACAGCTTTGCGTGCACCAAGGGCCCCAGTTCCATGTTCGTTGCTCAAGTGTACTGGTTTTACACCGGCACAAAAGTCTGTGAGCAAAATCCCTACAGGTGCCTGGAACCGGGAAGCAGATTGTGGCAGGCTCAGCAGACGTGAGCCCGTGGCACGTGCAGGACCCGAAACTTTGCAGAACAGAAAATACACGGGACGACTGAGCCTGGGGCGTGCGGGATGCCAGTCTCCCCAGCAGGACTGGGCCACTAAGACACTGGGAGTTGTCCTTGACAGTCGCCAGCTCCCAGCAGGGATGCCCCTCCGGATGCAGCCCCCCCAGCAGCGCCTGCTCTGCCGAGGAGGGATGCTCTGCGCCCACTCCGGGTTCACCCCGCTCTGTGGCTCCCCAGGACCCGGGGCAGCAGCTGAGCTCGCTGGGCAGAGCTCTCAGGAGCTCTCAGGAGCCTTGGCAGAGCTTCGCTCAGAGCCGTGGTTGAGTCATTTCGCTCCCTGCGGCACTGGTGGCCCAGCAGAAATAGCAAGGCAGGGGTTTTGGCTGGAGAGCCCAGTTTTATCTCATTTCTGAGGAACGACTCACCTTGCCTGCAGGAGAGCAGTGGGATTCCAGGCAGGAGGAGGGGGCTTGAGGTGAGACAGTGTGAGATACAAGGACCAAATGCAACTGGGAAAAAAAAACCAAAACCAAACCCCAGCATCGTGCCCCTTCTCTCCCATTTGTGTATCTGCTCTGGTTTAAAAGCTCTGATGGTTCACCACAACGCTGACCAAAAGGGACCAGCCAGCCCCACACCACGTCAGCCCTGAGCCTTTGCCGAGGGCGGCACTGCGATTCTCCAAGACTTCGTGGTGCGAAGCAAGGGAAGAGCAAGGGCAGGAAGGGGAATAATGACCGTGCAGGGGGCAGGGATGGGTCCCCAGTACTTTGGGTCAGGCTTGGTCCAAACCTTCAGGGCTTGCACTTGCCAGTAAGCAAAGATGTGTACCAGGGAGGCTGCAAAAGGTGAAACACAGGGGAAAGGTTGAAACAACATCATGCATTGCAGGAGTCTCTTCATCCACCAGTTAACCCAGTACCAGGAGCACAACCTTTCATGCTACGCTGTTAGGAAACTGAGCTGCCTGATAAGGTCAGAGCCTGCCGGCTAAATAAACCAAAGGCCTTGTTTCATGAGGTACCTCTGCCCCCTGTCTCCAGCAACAGCGGCAGCCCCACCATGGGGCTCCGGCGCCCGCGGGCTGCAGCACCGCAGGGCAGTGATTCCACAGGGAGGAGAGGAGCCAAAAGTGTCCGCTTCCTGGATGCGAGGATGAAGGCGCTGGGCTGGAAACCGTGCCAGTACCCATCCCTTCCGAAACAATGCCTGACCCCCCGAGTTAGAAGGGAAGTGCTCCCTAACGATGTGGCGTGGGAACTCTGCCCCTCGGCCTCGCCCCATTGTTTTCCCGGGAGAGCGCTGGAGCAGCTCCACAGCGCACGGAGCAGGAACCCTGCAGCGCTGCAGGGAGATCGGGGGTGGACAGGCGCCCAGGCTCGGAGTGACCTTGCTTTAGGGAACTGAGCCAGAGAAATGAGTGTGAATTCAAGCACTGTCCATCCCCAGCAGCTCTGCAGAGCCCTCGGGGAGCTAGAGGTTCGGTCTTATTAATTATGGGGAGAGATACGGGGAAGCCTGGCTCCCTGGCAGCGGGCATTTGCAGAAACCAGGCATCCACTCTGCTGGTGTCTGTCCTGACTCTTAACCTGGGCTGCTTTTCACAGCTCTTGTACCTTAAATAAAAGGAAACTTGGAAAACATTCCTCTTGAAGGGGTGGAAAGCCTGGATTTCTCTCCTGGATGCCTGTACCCTTGAGCAGGCAGGGGCTGGGGGTACAGCTCTGCCCCGCTTGTCTCCACCTCCCCCAGAACCGGTACGGGAAGCAGCGTGATGAGCGCTTTCTGGCCTCGCTCCCGTGCCGAGGAGGATGCCAGGCTGCCTCCTCCGCTCCCAGCTCTGCCCCGCAATTACAATTCTCGTTTCTTCTCGAACCCGTCATGTTTTATTACTGCTAGAATTATTTTTTTTTTGTTACAAAGAAATCACAACGCTTTTGCAGTTCTTAACATGGGAATGAAACCAGGGGCAGGGAGTTGTGTTTGTTTCTGAGGGTAAACAGAAGTTAATAAAGAAGATTCAGAATGTAATTACACCTCAGCGGCATACCAAAGGGATATGAGGAATTATTTAACAGACAAGCGGTTCAGCCAAAACGGGTTATTTAATTGGACTCAGGATACACAGACGGCTGAGCAGAGCCAAGGGCTTCAGTGCCCATCAGCTTCACCTTCCAGAGACGCACACACACGCCTGGGCCAGGGCCGTCAGGCGTTCGTTAGGGACTCACGCCGCGTGTTCTGACAATCAGCTGAGAGCACAGCTTTCCTGCAGCGCCCTCCTTCCCAGGCTCTCCCGCAGGTTACAATTCCCGCTGCGCAGCTGTGTCCCATCCAGAGCTGTGTGTGTGAGAAGACGATGAGGGTGCTGCGGTCTGGGGCACGTCCTGGTCCGTCAGGGCAGGCGCCAGCTCCAGCACTCACTGCCCAGACGCTTCTCCTGCCCATTAAGGTTCCTGGCGTGGATGGGGGAAGCTACAGCAGCGGCGCAGTGCAGGAACATCCAGTTCTGCTCCAGAGCCGTACGGTCAGTCCGTGGAAGCTCCGGATGGGCGAGACATGGTTTCTCCAAGATTCACCGTCTGCTGCTTGACCTTGGCGCAACTTGAGAGCTCTCGGTGCTTCGGCCGCGGAACCCCGAAGCTGTCACTTCCTCAAGGAAGCTGCCAAGCAAAGTTCAGGTTAGCAGAGACAAGAGCCAGCTTTTCACTCACGCAGATAAAAAGCAAACACACGGCCTGGCCTCAAGGCTTTGAACAAAACCAACAAGTGCTCTACAACCTCACAGCTATGGAAACATCTGGTTTGTCCCCTGGTGTCACTGGGATGGGGGGACAGAGTCACTCCTTCATGCACGGTGACAGCGACAAAGAGAAGACCTGCCCACAGCAGCATGTATCCAACAAAAACCCCATCCAGAACATGGATCCTGGTCCTGAGGGTGGTGTCCTTCCCCTCATCTGGCTCCCGCCAAACCCAGCAGCTCCGTCCCCGGGGAGGCGTCAGGGACTGAGGGTCCCCAAAGGGGTGTGACAGAGACGCTCATCTCCTCCAGTGTAAAAGCAGCATCCTGAGAGCTGGCACTGGGGCTCACCGTTCCCTCCGCAGTCGAGGGACAGCAGCAGGGTGGGTGGATCACCCTCTGACTGACCCCCTCCTCCAGCTGCCTGCACGGGAAAATGGGGGGCACCACCTCAGGCTGGGACAGCTCCAGTTAGGAGACAGTAAGCCAAGAGGAAGGAAGTGAAGCCTTGGAGAACGCTCCCATTTTCCAGAGACGTACCCTCCCATCAGCCAGGAATTCAGTGAGAGTGCAAAGCTACGGAACCGCAGTGACCTGCCCCGGGCATCAAAACCTGGGGCTCCCAGCACGGATCACCAGCTCAACGTCCTCGCTGAAGCTGGCCGTTCATCCTTAAACGCTCCACCCCGGCTGGGAGGTTGCTTGTCTCTCCCGTGCCGTGATCCGTAAGGCTTCCAGGAGGGCAGCGGCTCCTGGCAGGCTCGGTCAGCGGCCGGGCCGCACTGGCAGCCGCGCTGGGCTTTCTGTAACAAAGCCAGGAAGGCCAGCGTTCAGGCTTGTTCTTCAGCTCACTCTCAGTCTTCCTGTGCGGATGATAAGGCAGGAAGAGGCAGGGTGGAACCCTCCTGCTGAGGCATCCTTGCCATTTCCCAGCCAGGAATTTCTGGGAAGCAGCCCCTTGAGCAGCCAGGGGCACTGCTCGTGCCTCGCTCCCCAGCTCCGCACCCTCGTCCCTGGGCTCACACCCACAGCACGACCCCTGCTCCGCTTTCCAGCCGCTTCAGACCACATTCAGACCTAAATAATAACCCACGTGGAAACCTCTGGGCTCTAACCGTTCACTCAGAGAATCTCAAGAAAATTTTAACTCAGTAAAATGCCCGTGTGCACACTCAGCTTCATCCCAGTCTCTCTGTGTGATTTTCCAAGGGAACTTGAGGGATTTTGGGGCTAGACCCCAAGGAACTTGCCACTTTGAGATTTATGTACAGGTTTGCCCTATAAAGTCAAGTGAACAGCTCAACCACCTGGAAAAAAAAGCAAAAAAAGGTTGAAGCAGGCAGGAAGCACACAGCAGTCAAGGAAAACGTCTGGGAATCAGGAGGACTGGGCTCCATGTCCTGCGCTGGTTCAGAGCCTGAAATCCTGAAATCGAAATTTGGCAGACTGCTCAGTCCTAGCCCAAATCTGTTTCCACTTACGCCCCGTTATGTCTCTAGGAGCACAGTTAGGCTGAGCATTTGCTAGGCTGGAAAGTCCCGTTCTGGAATGTCTGTGCAGTGCCTGGAAAGCCTTGTATGGACACGGCTGCGGACGCTCGCCGCGCGGCACCACGCTCAGCAAAGCACTTCTGCTGCACGCGGGAGGGGGCTGCACGGCGCTGCGTTGGGAGGCCAGAGAGGGGATTCCTACCTTGATGAGTCTGCAAAACGAATCTCACCCGTTCCGTCCCCGGGCAGCCTTCAAAGGCTGATTTTCTCCCTGAAACACGCCACGGTCTCCAGGCTTACCCCTGCCACGAGCATGGATTTGTGCCTGAGCTGGGCGACGGGTCTGCGCAGCACGCCGAGGGAGGTACGCATACAGAGCGGTATTTGCTGGAGCTGCGTCACGCCTGCGCGCCCGCAGCCTCAGCCCTGCTTCGCAAAGCGCAGCGGAGCTTCGTCCAGCAAAGCGCACCGGAGCAAGGGAGGCCAAACCTGGAAACACCGCTGTTTAAATAGGTCTAAAAGTGGGTTAAGGCTTAAGACTAATTCAATCCTTTCAAGAGGGGAAAAAAAAATCCTTTGAAAGAATAATGCTTCAAAGCTCCCGGCATTGTTTTTGTTGGATTATAGGCTTTTTTACACTTTTGTATGGCGCTCCTGCCCACAAAAGCCAAAGGGGAGCGCGGCCTGCCAAGGTAAGCTGGAGACTAGAGCTAAAGCTTGGAGCTAGTCCCAGTTTCACCAGCAAGCGACAGCTCACTCCTGCCTTCGCCGCTGCTCCCCACCTCTGTCTTTCGCACGACCGGCGTACGCCGACCCGACTGTCTGCCCCTGAGCGCCGATACAGCTCCGGAGCGGACACCGGAGCAAGACTGCTGCCAGTAAACCCTCACGTGACACCCAGGTCATCTGTGGAAGTCTCTGAAGCCAAAGGAGCTGCGACGACTGCGCGCAACAAGAAGCTGTGGCCTGCTGGCGCTACCTCATCGCAGTTCCTTACCCCTGCCCGTCGGTGCAGTTTGGGAGGCAGCTGAATGCTTTCTGAAACCCCTGCAACGCTCCCACATCAGAGCTAACGAGGATTTGTTACCAGGAAGATGGTTACCCGGGCAATGCGACACGGCACTACCAGTTTCTAGGTTGACTCACTCCTTCACTATGCTGATCGAGTTAGCTGAACATAAGGATTTAAAAAAAAAAAAAAAAGAAATAAAAATCAGGATATACCACGAATCCTACAAAAATGTGATTCCCCTACGCCAGGTTTCAAGTAGGTCTACCTGCCCAGGTTGTGAATCGTGGGGGTTTAAAAAAAAAAAATATTTAAAAAGAAAATCTCATGTAAATGCCTGCAGCAGTCTCCAGACTGCGTCTAGCGCCGCGGTCACAGCTGCTCCAGCCGGGAATGCCTCTGATCGGAGCGCGAACGCCAGACCCCAAGGAGAATCTGAACGCGTCTCTCCGCTCCGCTCCAAAGCCTCCCTCCCTGCGCAGCAAGGCCGGAGCAGCGGCCGGCCCGCGCGCTCCTCCGGTCGGCCCAGGTACGCGGGGAGCAGGCTCCGGCGCCGCAGCCGCGGCTGGCACGGCCGGGCTGTTCCTGGAACTGGGTAAGTGGGGCAGGCGAGACAGCCCCTGGATTAGGCACAGCAGGTTTGCGCTTAACCTGCGCTCCGGGTGAGTCAGCCCCACGTGCCAGATGTTCCTCCCGGTCTCGGGCTTCCATTTTCAGCTCATTATTGATCATTTTTTAACCCTTTCTCCTCCAAAGTCGGAATTGCCCTGAAATCCATTGCTGTGCAGGGAAAGAAGGGAGCTGGCTGCGCGGGGGACTGGCGGTAAAATTGTTTCCCGACAGCAAGGAATCAGCTCCCTCACTTTGAATTTTCTTTAGGAAGCTGGAGAAGCCGGAGCCACTTCTCTCCAGCTTTCGGCGCTGAGAAGGGGAGCAGTCAGGAGGCGCTGCCAGCCACATCGGATGCTCAAAGTCTGGTAATTAGGTTCTTGGCTTTTCTCTCCCTGCCCTAATGCCCAACATATCTTTGCATTCTGCATTTTGGTGTGAGCACACAACGTTTCACAAATGTTAACTTCAAGAGTGTTTTGGAGAACAACTGAAAACTCACCGATTGAACTCCAGCTTTGCCCAAATTCGTCTGGTTCCCGCAGGTGATTACAGTGGTAAGGAATGGCACCAAGCCAAGAAAGAACTCTCACTTTCACCATAAATATGATTTAAATACATATTACATATGTATTTTTTAAAGAACCTATGCTTAATCATCCCCAGCTTTCAGCCCTTCCGTTACAGCTCGTTCTGTTGCAGGGAAAAAACCAGCCAGGAGCTCTACACGCTCAGGTCTTGGTTTATCAAGCGGTTCCACCCGTGGCCGGCTGCGGCGGCGGAGCTGCTGGCGGAGTCCCCAGCGCCAGTTCTCCGTGGCACAACTGCATTAAGTGGGCAGATGGGGCATTTCGATGCGCGTACGCCAGGCGCAGCTCCGCAGCGAGCTGTTGCCTAGGCTCGTCACGCGGGAAACCGCGCCCGGGAAGGCTTTCTTACCTTTTTGACAACCAAGTCAGAACAGAAGTATTTTTAGTAGGGCTGCCAAAATTGCAGAAGTAACAGAGGCAGCCGATCTGGTTTGATTAGAAAAACACTGCAAATGCCTTGACAACAACAGCATTTTTTCACCCTGCTAGAGTTCCTCAAAGCCTCACCAAGGCGTATCTGCGTGCCCTCCCAGACTGAGCAGCGCGAGGGCTGCCTGTTATCGGGAACAGAGGGAAAAGAGAATGAAGTCGATTGAGATGGGACAGACTTAAGGTCTCATCTGCAGCAAAACCGAGCGTGCACAATCAAAGAGATCCTCTGATCTTTCGATTTCTGCATTTCTCTGCCTTTCATCGCTTGACTTTGCAGCACCCTCGCTGCTTTAATGCATTTTTTTCTCACAACTCTTGGTTGCAGCCAGGAAGAGAAGACCCAAGCCGCATTCCCGACCCTGTCACCAACTGACCTGCCCACGGTGGTGGCAGGAGAGGCGAAGGAAAGGTGCACGACAACGATTACTTTGTGAAACCCCTGGGATTTTTTCGAACGGGGGAATAAACTCCAACAGCACAGCCTGTCAGCCTCTGCAGCCTGATTTATTTATAAGGAATCCCTCGGATAACGCCTCATTTTAGGATGTGAGCACTGTTATCAGACGCCTGTCCCTGTTTTCCACCTATATGGATATAGATCCATAAAGATCACCAGGGACAGACTCTCCTCGACATGACTGTGCGGCGTAAGGAAACTTCAAACAGGTACCTGCTGTGCCCGCTTTGAGACCCTCTTTGCAAACACAGAACATTGTATTTTTCATCCCTACGCCCAGTAGTTTTCACCCCCACATTTTAAAGCATCTACTTAGCGTATATTGACTGGACAACGCAGATGGTCTCTTAAACAGATGAGCTTCCCGCAAATACACAGCTCTAACAGCGTAACCGGCTCCGCAGGCGGGTTTGTCTCCTGCTCTGTAAAAAAAAAGCGGAATGGATATCCCTTAAGCCATCCCCCAGCCCATAAACACAGCTGGTGATCACAATTTAAGTTGGATTGGTAAGAACAATGAAAGCGCGGGATTAGTGTGCTTACACGGGCTGCTCAGCGCATTAATGTAACAATCTCCTTGTTGATTGCGGCGTATCAACCCTAATCCGGCAGAAATCAGCAACAGTTCATTAAAGGCAGGCCAGCGGATTACTGGAGGAGTTGGGACACAATAAAATCTAGGTTTCCCCACATGAGATGCCACGGTGTCTTTGCTGAAATGTCTGTGATCCTCATGCACTTTGCTAGGATTGCGGTCAAACCTCAGCGGACAGGAAACGTCCTGCTCCATCGCACAGCCCGCTCCTGCTCCGTGCACGGGGCTAAGCAGGCAGTCTTCCCTCAGAAGGGCTCAAGATGACTGCCTCCAAAGTTCTAATTTTTTATTATTATTCATGTCGCCTCACACCATTAAGGAAATCTTATTCAAGCCACTAGGGAAAAGCAAATCCTGTGGGGCAGGGCATGGGACCCTCGACAGTCCTCGCCCCGGAGTTCCCAGGACCTTGTAGAGGTCAGCCCTTAAAAAGCAAGAGCCTCTTTTTTTCTTTTTCTTTTTTTTTTTCACTTCATTCTTTGAAGTGCAAATTCTGATCCCCTACCCTAGTTTTTCAGCAAATAATTCAGAGGCTGCACCAAAACACAGTGGCACTAGAAGCCCTGACTAGCTATGTCACCCGTTACAGCACAAATCCAAGCAGAGCCCAGCGATGCAGCTGCGAATCTTGAACTTCACAGAGCAGAAGTGAGAGACAGTCCCCGCTCAGAGACCTTCTGGTGCAAACAGACAAAGGAGAAGATTGCCCAGCGTCACTGAAGAGGTCAACAGCAGAGCTGGGGTGGCAACCTAAAGCTCAAACCATCTTCTCACATCCTCCTGCTCGCCGCACTCCTGCTCAAAACGCGGCCGGTGAGTTTTCTCTGCTGCCCCCCAAAGCGATGGGTTTTGCTACACTAACACACTTCTGGGGCAGGGCTTACCCTCCAGTATGGTGTGAAGAACACCACCATCCCAGAGCTCTCCATGTCGCTTACTCTGGTTTTTGTGATCAGCGCGGCGCGATGAGAGCGCCAGCCAGGTGCTGAGCACAGGTGCTGGCGGAGTTTGGTGCGGGCGTGTTGGCAGGTGTCAAAGCCAGCCTCAGGACGCACCGGGCACGTACAGGGGAGCCAGGCTGAACGTGAACCGGGGTTTATCTGTCAGCCTCACAAAATGACAATTTACTTCTGTCTTTTATCAGTCACAGAGCAGCTACTCTGCCTGCTGATCTCTGTTCCTTACTATCTAGGCTTGCCTAAACCGGGATTTAGTTCAAAGGCTACTTTGTAAAGCAGCAGGCTGAGGAAGCTGGGCAATTTGAGCCGGAATTGGTCGATATGTGGGCTAATACAGACTTGCCTTTGTAACCCAGTTCATAAAAGCAATTTGCTTCTGGGCCAGCAGCAGTGCAGGAGCTTGCCAATCATCTGACATTAAGCTGAAGTGAGGGCCCAGTTGCAGAGCGAGCATTGCGAAGTTGGAGGGTTTGGGCATTTTTTCTGAGCCAGTGATGATGGGAGCCACTGGATTTCCTTGCAAGAGAATTGTTACTGCTTCATGCAGGCAGCTTTGGAGCCTGAGGATCCCTTCCAGGCATGAAAAGGAAGGGGAAAAGTGCAAGGATTTTATAAATATCACAGTGGACCCTGAGGCAGCAGCGGTGCACGTATATGGTCTGGAAGCCACGCCATTCTTTAGCCTGCTCGCTGCACTCGAGTCCACCTGTCAGTAACGGAGAGCAGCGGAGTGCCCGACAGCTGTGCTTCTGACCCGCCACGTGTGTGCTTCCTGAACTCCAGGAGCCTGCTGAGGCACCCAGAGCTGTTAGCTCTGAAAATTCATCCCCAGTGCTGCGACCCGTAACTTTTCCTTCCTGTTGCAGAACTGCATTGTGTTTGGTTTCTGTGTGGCAATGTTGAAGCTCTCTTTCCACACCAGCTCAGAGCAGGGTGCTCTCTTGAAGCTGGACAACGCCAGGAACTCTCCCAGGACTTAGATTTCACCACGCTTCCTGCTGCAACACATGGGAGAGACGTGGCTCACCTGTCACATTCCTGCCGTTACCCTCCTTCCGATAACCCGTCAGCTCCCAGCCTCGGCAGCGTCACTGCGAGCAGGGACAGGACGGCGCGGTGGAAAGGAGCAGGGCACGTAACGGAAGAATTCATGCCGCTTTGCTTGGCTAGCAACAAGCCATGCTGATAGGAAACAATCCCCGGTGTGATCTAAATTTCCACTTGTGCTCAGGTACTCAGATGTATAATTTGGGTTCAGGAAACGTTATTTGGATTTATAAACCAGACTTTTCATAGGAAATAAAGCAACAGGAATTTTTGGCCAGCCATAGCAAAGAGGTTGCAGGTTTCTTTCCGTACAAGCCATCCGACTCCGTAAATCCTGATGGAATCCTTAGGAATGGCTCACTCAGCTCAGCGCAGGGGATGTGAAATTCCAGCAGCATTGCCTGCCACGAACCCTTCCAGCTCCGCCAGTCAGCTGCTGGAACGCCCCAGAGCCAGCGACCTGGGAAACCAGGGAGGCTGAGCGTGGTCAGCGCTCCCCGGCACTGCTCAGTTCCTAGAGGGATAAGACTTTTTTAAAAATGTCTGCCCCCCCAGGAAAGGCAGCTCGGAGCGCACGGCAAACCAACGAGGAAAGCTCCGCTCTCCAGGGAGCAATGCAAAAGACACAGCCAATACTCTGCGGGCTTGTGGGCGGCAGAGAGCCTGCTCGCAGCGTAATCACCGGCTCCGTGCTAATCACAGGTACGTTAACTCCACTGCTGGCAAACGCGCTTGCTCCACATTTCAACAGGAGCAGGGAGACCACAGCCAGTTTTGAAATCCTGTGTGCTGCACCGGCTTCTCATCCATATTAGAGCGTGTGACGGATTACAAGCAGGAAAAACTGTCCCCATCTCCTCCCCTGCCCTTGAATCCAGTAAAACGTCCATTAAACCCTCAGCTTGGTAATACGTCCCTCAGCCACCATGAGCAGAGCTGCGCTCGGGCCATTTACACACACCGCCGTGTCGGACTGCGCCGGGGAGATCCCTCGGGCCTCACAAATTCACGCTCACGTCAGCGACGCAGAACGCGCAGTAAAGGAGACGTTGTTACCTCTTCGTGTTGTGGATGGTGGTCCCGCCGAGGACGACGCGCACCCCCGGGTTGGTGCGGTTCAGGTTGTAGACGGTCAGTGCCTCCTCATAAGTTGCCCCCCCGATGATGAACACGATGATATCTTGGGGCCTGCAAGAAAGACACAATGTTGAGGTGGGATCAGACAAAACAGGGATAAATCCCGTATCCCTCGCGGGCGCTGAGGTAACGATCCCGACGATTCCTCTCCCCAGACCGTGTCTCATCGCCGTGATGCGCTGGGCTCCAGACTGGCAACAATGAGTAGCTCATTAAATCGCTTTTAAAACATTGTCTCTCCTAAACATTGACACAACGTGCTAACGGTCCTTAAACGCCTCCTCAGCAACGCCCCCACGCTGCATCCCTGCGGAGCTCCACCATGACACATACGCCGATGTTTAATGCATGACTGAGGCACTGCTGCGGCTGTGAAATTAAGATCAATGCAGGAGTCAAACGAGGACAACAGCGGTGCTTCAGACCTCTTGGGCTCGCTTTGAAGGGCACGGATCAGCTGCAGTTTTGCTGGCTGATTAGAGAACTACTGGGATTTACACGTAAGTTTACCTCTGGGGTTACGTTCCCTAGCCAGCCTAGAAATCTGGGATGTTACGGAGGAGTAGTGTGAGGGGAAACGGTGGGGAGGAGGAAAGTGCCTTCATCCAGCAAAATACAAAACCAACTGTACGCCCTGCACACTCTGCTCATGCCACCCTCCCCAACAGCTCAAGGTTTGTCAGTAAGCAGGTGAGTGATTTGAGAGGCAGGGAAGGAGCCCGGTCCCATCGGGATCCCCGGGGAGTGGCACGCCTTTTCCTGCTGCTGTTTCCTAGGCTGCTGCCTGGCTCATGCAAAATGTTGAGGACCTGTGTTTGGTTTTAGGAAGCGCGGCAGCGACAGAGCTGCGTTACGGTCCGATTCCAAACCTGCTGTCGTGAGAAGCGGACTCCAGCCACCTTAGGGAAGCACTGCCAGGTCAGGACAAATGAGCAAAAATCCCAGGTCGAAGCGTAAACACAGCAAAACTCCACCCCAAGGGGAGGCTGTGGCAGAGCCGGGCGAGCAGGGCGCGCCGACGGGGTCGCAAACCTTGGGAGGCATTTCGTACGGCGCGTGACGCAGCTGGGGCTCCCGCAGGCTGCTGCGATGGAGAGAGGCTTTGGGAATTTTTGGAGCTAGTACTTTCCAGCAGCAAGGTGAAAAGGGCTGCAGGCTGACGGCATACGCAAGAAGGATGATATTTAACACAGCAGGAAATAAAAGAGAAGCAAAAGAAAGCAAAATTGCTTATTGCTCTCTGCTAGGAACTCTGCTCAGTGCTTTGCAAAGATTCCCTTTCCTCCACTGCTGCCAATTTCCACAGCTGAATTTCGACCAGGAGCTTTTCCTCCCTTGCAACACTGTCATGCTTAATACAGAAAGAAATAGTTAAAAAGAATCCTTTCAAATTCTTTGCTGCTCAAGCAACTGCGTGCCTTTGATCAAAAAATACAAAGCCTTTCACCCTGACCTTCTGCTGAACTCCTGCCAATCACTGGAACGCCGTCCTCTGGAAGCAGAGCGCACAAAGGCAGCGTAGCCCAGTTTGCCTTGGGCTGTGATTTATTACACCAAGTTTGGTGAAATTATTCCATTTAAATTCCTCGCTCAATTGGTTTGGCACTAGGGCAAAACCATCAAGTGGCCTTTTTCTTCCGAACCCGGTAACTGAAACCTGGTTTTAGATGAGCCCCTATTTTCATGATACTGAAATATTCATACCCGAGAGATAACGCAGCGCTGCGGCCCCCATTTTACGCAGCAAGTAAAGATCAGACACAAAAGTATTTAGATGCCCATTTTTTGTCACTTACAAACTCTCATTCATACAGTTCCTATGTCTTAAACTCAACAAGATCAACCATTCCCACCAGGAAACAACCCTAATAACCACGCGCCCTTACACTTTTGATCACTTTGCAGACACCCGACCCAGCAGCAGCACTGTCGGACCCGGCCGCCATCCCGAGGACGCTCCCAGACCAGAGGAAGACCATGAGAAATCAAAGGGAAAGAACAGTTTGGAAGCTCTGCCTTCGCATTTTGAGATTCACTGTAACAAAACGGCAAGATTCACGTCTTTTAGCTAAGAGACAAGGCTGTAGCCACTGCAGCCACTGCAGCAAAAGAAGGGAGGTGCAAACTCCCTTCAAGGAGGAATTAAACCCTTCTCATGCTCCCCCAAATAAATTCCTCGCATGTTCTTTGTAGCAGGGTTCTCCGGGGCAGGTTGCCCCTTACTGGAAACATGTAAAGAGGAATCTAAGTGAAAAACAGCTCAGCAAAATATAAGTGGGAATTGAAAAAGATAAGATAGCGGTCAGAAGACCGTTTGCTTCTGGTTAGCTCAGAACAAACTCGGGTCAGGGATGCCTGGCTGCAGTCACTGCGGCTCTGCAGGTCGCATTTCGGATCCACCACAAACCACATCCCTCAGGCTCTTTGTGCTGGGCTGAAATCCATCTCGGTCGAGAGCTCGTGTCGAGGGCAGGGAGGACAGCATTTCTGTTGCTAGGGGGCTGGATACTTCACTCCTATTAAACCCCCCCCGCTCTATCCAAAATTCACCCTTTTATTTTAAAGGGAAGATCTGGAGGAAGGCAGGTATATTTTTGGTCTACCAGGGACATAGAAATGAGTTGTTTCTTGTATGACTATAATTCTTTCTTATTCATAAATAAAATTATTAACGTTCCCTGCTGTCAGCCTGGCATGGGATTTGGATGCCTCTCTGCTACAAAATACATTTTTCCTTTCATCAGATGGATTGAAATGCCCCAGGGCAGGGCCAAGGAGGCAGAGCAGAGTGTGTGTGCATCTCAAAGAGAGCCCGAGGTGAATGCTCGCTCTCTGGCACGCTTCTGCCCCTCCCACCGCTTGACACTGCTGAACCTCGGTCCCCAAGTCTGCTTCTCTCCTGCTCCAAAGGAGTCTGTGGTTTTCATTTAACCCAAACCAGTTAAATTAGTGAGAATTACTACCTTGGATTTATTTTCTGCTTCACTAAAAGTGTGGCGGTTGCTGATAAAAAGCCAATCACGTGCAGCGTGATGACCTCACCACAGATCACCCAAAGGAAGGAGGGCCACAGCAGGCTCTTCTCCTCGAAGGAGACCACCTCTAGAAGGAATAAATACCCGACCAGCACGCTGCAGAAGCTTACTTTGATTTACAGAAAGGAAACTGAGGTGCCAAAGAAAGGAGTGATTTGTACAGAATGCTGTTAGGGGAGGACTTGTCATCTTCTCTCTGCTGACTGAAGCCCATATTTACCTTTAATGACTTCATTGACAACAGATTAGCTGAGCTGCAGCAAAGTCAGCGAGAACTGGACAGCAGAGCTCCTTTCAATTCCTGTTATCAGCCATATTCAGCAAGATTCCATTCTCATCAGGAATAGTAACCGGCTCAGAAGGGAGAGCTTGCCGTTGGACTATTTTTGGTATTCTACAAATAAACGCCAGATGGCAGGGAGTGAAGTTAGGGGGCATGATGAAATCCATCATGTGAACATCCTGGCAGCTTGGTGCAATGGCTTCATCCTTTACCTGAGCCCTTATAGCGGGAATGTCACATCCTGGCCAGCAGGAAAGGACAACAGTCTTACTTTCTCTGCCCAGCCGAAGTTTTGTTCATCGGCAGGCAAACAACAAAGCGAGTGGCAGCACTGGGAGGAGCAGATGTATTTCCCTTCCAAGCTCTGCCCAAAAAGACCCCACATACCTGTCCCGGAGGGTGTTGGGACCCAGGTAGGGATACTGGCTGTCCTTGAGTTTGCCTTTGATGAGCTGATCTAGTGTTTCTTGAAGGAGAGGCTGGTGTTGCGTATACACGTTCTCGACACCCTGCAGCACAGGAGAAGCTCTTGTTATGAATGAATACAGCAAGGCAGCAGGCTGAGAGACCAGCAGAGGCATCTAACGGAGCACCATCGTCTGACGGATGCAGCACGTGTTAACCGCCGAGGTCCAGATTTAGAGAGGCTTTTCAGCAACCAACTCCCATCGCCTTCAATGAGAGTCATGCCCTGAAAGCCCAGTGCACTCCCTATTAAATCTCTGAAAGCCGTGACACGTGGCACTGCACTGCATGCGAGTCCTGCTCCGAGAGTGTAACTTTGACTAAAACTATTGTTATTTCATCTGTGGCAGATCCATACCTTCAGTCCTTTGAGGAACTGCTTGGTGATGGCTACAGCATCCTTGGGGCTGAACAGGTCGCTGCCGCGGACCCGCTTCCCTCCGTACTCTACGACGGCAGACACGAGCTGTACAGAGAGAGGCAAAACCAGAATCCTGTTAACCTGGGAGACCAGCTTCCAGACAGTTTTTGTCTGGTTAGGCTCAATGGGGGTACTGGGACAACGACCAAGTGTCAGGGAGATCGATCCCAAGCGTAGAGAGGAGCAAGGGAAGGGAAGAAGTATTCCCCGTAGCGACCAAGCAAGCCAGTCTGCCCTGACAGTGCCTGCCTAAGGAGAGAGGCTTTCATTGCCACAGTCTGCTGCAGTGATAGCAGATCTTCCCCACAACGTGACATCATCCTGCTTCTCCACCTCCTCCCTGCATTTGCCAAGCGCTGCCACGCTCTCCCTCCCAGCCAAGCTCCTCGTGCAGGCCATCGCCTGTTCAGCTGGAGCCGGGGTGGGGAGGAAGAGGGGAAGGAGAGAGGAAGCTTCTTCCAGACCCCGTTCACGTGCCGCGCACCCATCCCAGCAGACTCCTGGCATGCCTGCCATCTCAGCTTTATCCAGTCCTTCATGATACCACTCATTCTGGAATGGCAATTAAGTCATTAGTTACGCCTTTTAAAGAAACACCTGCAGGCCCCAGCCCAGCTCAGGGCTCTTCTCGCAAGGTGCGGTGCGGTTCAACAAAAAAGCATTCTGCTAAACTAAAGCCAGCAAGCTTTACACCCATCAACACCGATTTTCCACCTCTGGGCTCTCCTGTCCCACGCGTTCATCCAGCTGACGGAGCAACGCCGCAGTTACCTTTCGGTATTTCTCTGACACGCCCCTGTTCCTGAGCTCCGTCATCAGCCCTGGCAGGCTGTTGCTGCTGTGCCGCTCGTAGTGCAGGGCGTAAAGCATCACCAGCCGGGCAGCGTCGAGCTCTGTCACCTTGGGGTTCTGCAGGAGGCGACGCACGTTCTGCAGCAAGACAGAGAGCAGCAGTAAGAGAGAGGCCTTCAGAGGACGTTAAATCAGTCATATCAAGCCCACTGCCTAGCAACAAAACTGCAAGCGGGGGGAATGCGAGAGAATTAAATTGTGTCGTAAGCCACACGGCCCAGCGTCCTGTGTGCTCTGCGGTTCGATTTACTGCAGTACGATGGAGTGCAAGGTGCTTTGGGGTCTTTTCACGAAGCTGGGCATTTGTAACCCAGTTCTGTTGCCCATTCTTACCTCTCCAGAGCACGCTGCGGGGCAAGCAGCGTCCCTCCCCGGAAGGGGGGCATCAGCAGAGGCTTACAGAAACCTCTAACCTCTGCCCTTCCCTTTCCGACCTGAGCAGAGCCCAGCTGGCTCGGAACGCCCGCTGCACGCCGTTTACGCTCCAGGGACTGCAGGCAGGCTGTCACTGCTTGGGTAAGTTGACAATTGGCCATGTAAGTGCTGCTCCTCCTCATCACAACAAAAAGCACTTCTTTCCTCTCTGCAGCCTCTCAGGCGTTGCGTGGAGTCCGAGAGCGGAGATAACGGAGCGCACAGAACTCACACCAGAGCCAGCTTAGGTGAGCACTGGGAGCAATAAGCTGCTTCATGCCGAGCTTCGAGACGGATTTCAAAGAACAGGCATGAGCTACCAGATGTGTTTGCAGACATCTGGTTAGGGCTGGACAGGTGCTCTAGGACACAGCAAAGCCTGAAATTCTCCCTGTGCTGAACATCAAAGGAAAGCAATCGGCCGGTATTAGCTCAAATGCACGGGAGCAGAGGAACCGCCAGTTTTACAGCTGCAGGAACAGCAGTTTCAAGAGACAGCTGGAACCAGTTAGGATTTTTTCCACTCTCTAAGCATACATGACCTTCAAACACTCCAAAAGTCCCAGCATATCTTTGCAGGATTCTCCCACCCTCCCAATCCAGGTAGGCAACGTGGAAACCTTCAGTGCGCAGCTGTGAAACAATACTGTGAGGCTGTTGTTATCTACCACGCCGACTCAGCTGTACGCGCTGTGATTTGTTTGACTGATGCAGACTAGTTACAAAAATCCAGGAGAAACCCCTGGCTTTGAGGAGGATCAACAGCTTGCCATCAGCCTTGGTAAGGGCAGGAATTCACCGGTGAGGGGAGGGACAGTCCCGCGGAGACGTTTGCTTGCAAGATTTTTGATCGTGTGCTGGCAGCGCAGTGGCAATGCCTGTGTCAGTGGGAAGAGTGTCAAACAGAAAAGCTATTGTCCGTCCGAGGAGAGGGGACTCAAAACCTCCCATTCATCTCCCAAGGCTCATGTACTATGTCAGGATTAATAAGAGACCGGGGAAGAACAACCAAAAATGTACTGTACCCAGGGGCCCTAGGCCACCAGAGAAATTAACAATTGCTGAAGTTACATCAGCGGGAGAACAATTCTGCCTTTATTTTGTGCACTGGCTCATTCTTCATTGTTTCTGTGGCCTTGCCCCTTTGCTGCCGTTAGGAGACGACAAGAGGGAACAGCCTGGGGCAGTGCAGCTGAAGAGATACTGATCTCTCACGTAGAAGGATGCCGGTTCCACAGTTTTGCGCATATTTCCTAGCTGCTACACATTTTCCAGTTGGTAGATACACAGATGTGGCTGTAAGCAAACTGCAGGCAGCTCTTCTGCTTTAAAATCTGCGGAAATCCCCCGTTAGTGCGGACTAAACTGGGACTAAAGCCGAACTAGCACCAGGGCGGACTCCAGGAACCACTGTGGCCCTGGGTGGGGGCTGGCCTGGCTCTGCCCAGTTCCCAGCCCTGCCTTCACCCTAGCGCTGGTAACGCAGCGGCATCGTCACCTGGAGTTCACATCATCCCTTTCTTCAACGAATCTGAGAGAACTCAGCGAAAGGTAGACCAACGTCTGCCAAAGTGGTCTGTAACAGAGCGCAGCACAGGCGTGATGGGCCGAGGGACTGGAACTCAAATATTTGACTCTCAAACTGCAAAAGCTTGATCTGCAAATGATGGGGTGAGAGAACCCGAGAGGCTGTTCTCAGCAAATGCACTTTACTGCATTTTCCCTCTTCAATGCTTAGTCAGCTGAATTTTACCAAATACACGCTATCGAATCACATCGACACGCTCGCCAGCCTGCGTGGCTGCGATGACTGCTCCAGGCCTGTCCGGATTCGCAGCAGGCTGAACTCTGCTGAAATACAGTCACGCTCACAACGCCGCTCTTTCCCTGACTGGTCAGCAGCCCCAGTTCATCCCTACCGCCATACTGTGAGATACTGGGTCAGGTCACGGAATCCACCGCGCCAGCGTGGGGTCAGAACTGCACTCTGTACTACAACAGAAGTCCCTGTTAGGCTTTTCCAGTTCTCTTTGCCAAAGAAATCTTTTCTCTAAGAGGCTTTCCACTGTTTTTTATTTAAAAAATAAAGTTAAAGCCAGCACCTCAGTATTGGGTTTTTTTTTCACTGGTGCCTGCGCAGGCAGCCTGCCAGAAGCCTAGTGTCTGGAATGAAGGAATGTTGTATTGCAAAATGTAAAGACAGAATTTGCAAAGATGCTTCTCAAGCCAGTTATTAGCTGTGATTCATCCCTATCGGAGCTGAACGGGGAGGAGAAGAGCAATTCTAACACCTCATGTCCCAGCCCCGCAGGATAGCTGCGTGCAGAGCTCCCACTGACTTTCAGTATCAAACTTCCATGGACAGGGGGGTTACAGGATCAAACCATGGAGATCCAGACACAGGATCAAGGGTGGGCTTTGAGCCCCAGGTACCTGGAGAGCGCTGGAGTGGTCATTCTGGCAGGCCAGCTCCTGCTCCACTTCAGACACCTCCAGCAGGTTCCGCTCACCCACCAGTCGCGAGAGCTCCCCGACTACCGTCACGTGCTTCGATACGGTGCCCGACATCTTCTTGAACTGCGGGTAATTCTCCACAAACGCCTGCAACGGGGAAACCAAAGCAACCGGCTCTTCAAAGGAAAAGCAAGAGATGGCAGATGTGTGCAGCCCAGCGATAAATCGTACAAACTGATTTGTGTCGATACACGCAAGATTAGTGCGGGCGTAGGGATGATCAGGCACCTCGGCGCCGGGAGCCCACAGGATTTTTCCAATTCAAGATTTCTGGAAGGCGTGTACTTTTTATTTACTCTTAAAATAAAAGGATTCAGAAAGTATCTCCAAAGACATCACCAGGATTCTTCACATGTTGAGCAGTGACTGAATTAACAGCCTGTGCTCTGAGCTGCTGCCCAGTGACCCAGCTCAGACGGAAAGCCCACGCAGCCATACTGGACTAAGCCAAGCGCTTAAACCAGAGCTCACCAGTTCAAATGTAGGGCTCCAGGATTCCAGCAAGCTCTAAGCAGCAGCTTAGGGAGCGGTCAGCACAAGCAAGCTTGCAGACCACACTGCAGTGGTGCAGAATGGCCTGTCGAAGCATTTGGCCTACAGTGAAGAACCACTGCAATGCACACAGTGCAAAAGGGAGGTTCCTGCTCCACAAAACCAGCACAGCACGGCCATCTGAACTGGTGGTACTGGTAGCGCGGACTGTCAGTGTACAGACAGCGGTGATCTGCATTGTTCCATAATGGATGGGCTTTAAAAAGTCCCGTCAGTTACACGCAGATTGTCCGTACCTTCATATCTGCTATGGATTCCAGCTTCTGCTGCTCCTTAGGTTTCCTCCTCTGGAAATCCTCCATGAGATTCTTGATGTTGCTGCCAATCTCCGCAAAGTTCAGGTACATGTTCTGCACGGAACAAGAGAAAGGCCTGAGAGAAAGCCGTTCTAACGCATGCCACTGGAACAAAGCAGCACTCTGTGCCCAAAACCCTGCAGTGCTGTTGCACAGCGTCTCCCTGAGCCACGCGTGAGCAAGCAGCTCCGCCACTGGTCTGGGTTTGAAATAAAAAACCACGGAACGGACACGTTATTGCGTGTCAGGTGCTACTTGCATTGCACATTGATTTTCAGCGCTTGCATAAGCCACACGGTACCTCACCACCCCGCTGCTCAAAGTCATTGGAAAGTTCCTTTCACGTGGCAAAACAGAGCGCGGACCCTGATCCCCAAATGAAGGTTCCCACCGAGACACCTACGTTGGCGTAGAACTCGTCGTTCTCCGCAGACAGGACCACCTCCCGCAGATCCTTGCTTATCCCCGGTACCCGCGAGAGGTCGATGCGGTTGTTGTTAATCCCCAGCAGCTCGTGAACCATAGCCTGGTACGTCCACTAGCGGGGACGGCAAGAGAGGAAGGCAAAGGAGGACCTCAGAAAGGCAACAAACAGCTGTGGAACACGTATGGATTTCAGGCTGAGCTCAATGCGACCCAGTTTACATCCCTCTGGTAACACACAGCAGATCCAAAGTGCGCATTTCTCAAACTTTTGCCGGAACGTTACAGTAATAAATAAATAAATATTACTGCTGTTATAATCGGACGTTGGCGAGAGGCGCTGGTGTGAACAGAAAGGAACAGCGCTCCATTCCAGGGTGCTACTGTAGAAACGTTCAGAAAACACAACAGAGAGCAACGGGGATGAGTACTCCTGCCCAAACAGGTCTGCTTGCCACCACTGTCTCCCCCTCCTCCGCTGGGAAGGGACACGTGGTTTTGGCTGCAGAGGTTCCGCAGTTACAAACTACAATTTCCTACGTGTGCCATTGCTCCTTACGCAGCAGGAGTGCGTGTTCCTGCACGACAGCGAGTTACTGTATTTATCCTGGGAAGCCTAATACTGATCTAGAGAGCAAACTGGAAGCTGATTAGAGCACCGACAGGCCTGACACTCCATTTACATTCATCTGAATCTCTCTTCTGGATAGAATCAAGAACAGAGGGGGAAATACACCAGTGCAGGGTCACCCAAAGCTGTGTACGCGTGTGGCCGCGCCGCCTGTCCAGGGAAACTCTTGGAAAGGGTGCTGCCGAGACGTGAGGGCTCCAGATGTGAAGCGCGCCTCACGGAAGCGCAATGCCCTGCTTTCCCAGGGTGCTGCCTACATCTGCCACCGAAGCCAGCACACACAGTCTGTGCTCAGCAGTCTGAAAAAACAGGCCGTGAGATAAAAAAGGGAATTCAGAAAGAACGGGGCAGGGGGCCATACTTTTTACCTTTCAAATATAAACCATGCCCTGCCAGGGCGTGAACTCCAGCTTGCTCTGGGGCTCTGGGTGCTTCCAGAGCTCGCGTTCCTATCTCAGCCCTTGCACAACCGCCTGATGGTTCACCTGGTTCAGAAGGGGGGTGATGGCATCGTCAGAGCGGTCCAGAATGAGAAGTAAAGGAGGGACCTCAGTGCGCCGGAAGTCAAACAGCTCGTACTCTTTAGTGATGACTTGCTGTCAAAAACAAAAAAAAAACAACAAAAAAAAAAAGCCACTTGATGTTACCTGGAAAATGTTTCCTCTTGGTTTGGATACAGGGAAGAGCTGGTGAAAAATAAGTTGTGCTGCTATTTTAGTCTACAGTACTAACGAAGAAATAATACCTGCTCTCAAAAGGCAGCAGATAACCCACTGCAACTTATGACACGCGCAGGAAATTCAGTTCTGCGCCTGCTGTTTGGGTGGGAGCAGGCAGAGACGAGGGATGTGATCTGCCCAGAGCTGCGCAACAAAGTAAAGGACAGAATTTACAGGGCTTGACTGAAAAAGGGTATTTCTCTGAAATGGATTGATATGTAAAAAAATTAAACTAAATTGAAGTACATTTCCAAACGTATTTCACAGGGCTGGAGGTTCCCGCCATACCTTCACACACTCAGCGAGCCTCTTTGCCGGCTCGGAAGAGAGCTGGTACCGAATCATGGGGCACTTCTTCAGGGACAACAGCAGAGCCGTCAGCCCTTGCGTTGTCCTGGACAGCTGAGCCGGATCCCAGCTGCGACCCTGGAAGGAAAGGCTGCGTTTTGTACGGATGCTCCTTCCCCAAACTTGTCACATGAAGTTTTACTTCTACATCTTCAAGTCTCACAGTAAACCGCAGTTTGACTGAAGGAGCAGGCACATCAGGGGGCACAGTCCCGATTCCCCGGTGCTCCTCTCATTCCCAGTTCTTTGGAAGGAACAGCTGCCCCCTTACAGACCCTCAACAGCAGCCTACCACTGCACCCAGCTTCTTGGGGCTACTGGTCTCTCTGTTAACCACAAACCAAGGCCCCAGAGGTGCAGCAGCTTTTTTCGTACCTGGCAGCAGCCCAAGAGGTTGAGAGAAAACACGTGTGGATTCACTGCAATGTAGTCGCCGTAGAACTCCTGCCAACGAGTGAGAGCAAACACAGTTACGCGCCCTGCCAGCCCTTATTCAGCCTACAAGAGTTCCAGCATCAGCCACACTAAAGCCCTAAGCAACGCACACACATTGACCCTGATCGTTTCTCTTCCTCCCTGCCCAGCTCCTCAAACCCCAACACGTGCGCTGACAACTCCCCTGCCACCTGTATTTTTCCAGCACGTAGCTCTGCAAATCTTGTGAGACACAGATGACAGCAGAACCACCAGCGGCTCTGACAACCGGAGAGCGGGGAGACAGCAGACACGGGAGTTTTTCTTTTACTTTTTAAGCCCACGTGTATGTTCATCTTTTCTCCCATCCTAGACTTCTGCACGGTGCTGCTGCGTACTGATCGTGAACTACAGAGTCCTCTCCCTGCCACGCCCGAGTCTGTTAGCCTGTACCTTCCCTTTGCTGGTGCTTTTGGCTTACGAGAGCTATAAAATATTGAAAATTCACCTGAACTTCAGCCACAACTTCCTGTTCATCAGCCTCAGCCAGTGACTTGACGTCGCTCTTACTGATCACGTTACTGAAATCTGAAAGGAGACAACAGCGAAAGAACAGTTGGGCTGTGCAAGGGACGGGTAACACACGAACGCCCCGGAACAGTACGAGCAGATTACAGACCTGCAATTATTACACAGACATTATCATCCAGAAGTTACCTCACGCTCACCGTGAGCCAATTCCCTGTCCCACTTTCTGCTGCCGCTGCCAGTATCCAGTGACTGCAGCACCGGATCAGCACCTAACGCACAAGGATGGATGAAACGCCCCGCGGGACGCGGCAGCGCTGGAAAGGCAGCAGTGGCTCGCTCTCCTCCTCGCCCTGGCCTAACATCTGCCCAACTAGACAACACCATGCACAGCCCGGTTGTGGTCACTTGATTTGGATGTGTAAAAGAGAAATAATATCAAATCACACCCGCATCTCGCTGGGGCCCCTCTGCGCGGCGTTCCTGCAGAGCGGCAATGACATCTAGAGGCCGCTTCAGCTCATTTCCCAGGATCTCACCACGCCATACCTGTGCTGGAGGACTAAACTTCAACACAAACCCAGCTGTGGTTGTTCTGTTTCATTTCCAAAGCTACAGAATATTCTGTGGCATGAGCAGGACACGTGAGAAACACCTGCCTGAAGCGCCAGGCATTAGAAGATGCCGTGCAGCAGGTGCGGTCCAACGCTGGGATGTGAAGTCTGTCCTAATCCTGCCTCTCGATTATTTGCCTTCATGATTTGGGCGAGTGTCTCACTGAGTGCATCTCAGTTTTCCTTGTAAAAATGACACTTCACCCCCAGCGTTAGCCTTCTTTCATGTTTATGAAACAACATGAAGCTTTAAAATCCCAGAAACTGTTACGCTCAGGGTGGTGGAGCACTGTCCCAGGTTGCCCAGAGAGGCGGTGGATGCCCCATCCCTGGAAACATTCCAGGCCAGGTTGGCCGGGGCTCTGAGCAACCTGATCCGGTTGGAGATGTCCCTGCTCCTGGCAGGGGGTTGGGCTGGGTGGGCTTTAACGGGCCCTTCCCACCCAAACCCTTCTGTGATTCTGTGATTTTCAGCGATAAGCCGTATCAGAAGAATGTAGATTTGCGGTGTTGCTTTACAAAGACCTCTTCAGAGTTGCTTCGGTTTAATTATTTGATCTGATAGGTATGTACCCTTTGCTAAAAGAACATGGTGACCTAAACAGCATAAAAACTAGAGTCCACGCGTTCTCAGCGTTTCAGGCCAGTCGGCGGGCGCGGTCACAGCGCCTCACGTGCGTATTTCCCACTGGCCGTCAGACCGGCGTGCGGCGGGCGAGCCCGACGTCCCGGGCAGACCGGGCCATACTTACAAACGAAATAGACGCTGTACTTCGGCCTCCGCAGCTCCTGGATGAGGAACTCCACGTTCTCCTGCGCAAAACCAGCGGCATTTTTAAAACCGTTGAGCGAGAAGGGTGTGGAGCGCCCCGCGCCCCCGTCGCCGTGCCCGGGTGGGCGCGAAGGGCAGGGCAGGGTGGGCGAGGGCTGCCCTACCTTGGTGGGCCGCAGGAAGCAGATGGCCTTCAGGTGCTTCATGGGCTCTCTGTTGGGGGAGTCGAGGCGCTCGAAGAGGTACACCTCCTTCTGCAGGATCTCGGACTGCGTGTACACCATGCTCACCGCGCCGGTCTGCGGGAAAGGCGGGCAGCGCCCATCACCCCGCGGCCTCGGGCCTGCGCCCCGCCGCTCCTGCGGGCCCAGCCGCGGCCCCCGCCCCGGCCCCGCCGCTCACCGTCTCCCGGTCCATCAGGAGCACCTTCATGCCCGGCCCGCTGTCCTCGATCATCTTGGACACGTACTGCTTGACGGCCAGCACCGCGTTCATCTCGCCTCCGCTCCTCTCGGCCCGGCCCGGCTCCGCTGCGCCGCCCGCCGGGACTCGTAGTCCGCCCGCAGCGGGGCGGGCGGGGCGGGGCGCGGGTCCGGACTACAGCTCCCAGCGTGCCCCGCGGCCCGCCCTCCGCCCCGCCCCGCCCCGCGCCGGGGCCTGCCGGGGTCCGGGCCCGCGGGAAGCAGCGGCCTCAGCCGGTGGCGGCCGCCGGGGGCAGGCGGTGCCCGCCCGGGCCTGGTCCCTCCGCTCTCCCCGAGGGCCTGAGCGGGGCCCGAGCTGGGCAGGGCGTGGAAACGGCCTGGGAGGGGGAAAGGAGGCTGAGACCAGGCCCTCCGCCCGCTCCCCCCCAGGCCCGCCTCTGTCCCGGCCCCTGCGCTGCCCCCAGACCCTCCTCCGCCCCAAACCCTCCGCTGCCGGGGCACCAAACCCTGCTCCGTGCCCTCCCTGTGCGCCAACCCCCTCTGTCCCCGCTGCGGGCCGCCCTCCCACAACGCCACGGCTTGAAGAAGGCAGATCCCTCCCTTCGGCACCCTCGCTGCCAGGTTTTTTTCCCAGCAAACAGCAGGTTAGAAAGACGCATTAACATAGAATTTCCTTATTGTGCGGAATCCAATAATCAGGGCGATTCTTTCTGACCAGTAGTTTACCACCAGTAGAACCCACCAAGCCAGCTGGGACCCAGCTCTGGGATGGTCTTGGCCTGGGCGAGGTGAAGCGGGGACGGTGCCCGTGGACAAACCCTGGCCCCAAACCCCGTTTACTCATCCAGGCAGGTTTTTGGGGTCCACACCCTATGCCAGCCAGCCAGTTTGGCTTCCAAAACCAAACAAAATTTGTGAGAATTTATCTCTTCAAAAGACCCGCAGCGGTGCCAGGGTTTGGGGGCTTTCGCTGCACCCCGTCCACATCTCTCCTCTTCGGGGCGGGAGCGCAGCGGTTGACCTTCACGGGATAACTCGCGTGGCTTGGAGCTGGTGTCTGTTTTGCCAGCCTTTAGACGAGCGGGACTCTCTGCTATTTATTCTGCTGCTATTATTGCTCCTGAGTGTGACAATTTTGGAGAAGGGCTGTTATGTTCATAAAAATGGAATCACCTACCGTGCGTGTTTTATACAGATAAATGGTGAGCAGGTGGTGGTGGCAAATGAAAGCTCTTTGCAAATCTTGTAAGTACCGTTTCATAAAAGCTGGCACAGAGGAACTGTTCCGTGCTTACAGTTCATCTTCTGTTCTGCTTGATTTACATTTAATAGACATCAGCATACATTCTGGACATAGGGACAGCGCTTAAGATTTTTGTATTTTATAGGAAAAATAAAGATCAGAGAAAGAGGTTTGTCCAGGAAATCTTTCCCTTTTGAGACAGCAGCCAGTCTGTAAGTAATATTCATGAAAGCGTTCCTGGAGACATTCACACCACGTTAGCGATACGCAGACCATGGAAGTTTGTGTGCGGAGATGAGAGGTGCAGTTTCTCCGTCCCGTAGCGTAACGCGGTTGTTCCGAAGTGTCAGACCTTGCCTGGCTACATTAAGCTGAACATAACTCATATTTTCTCTCCTCACAAGCCGCAATGTTTTACCTTTCTAGCGAGTAAATGGGATGAGGTTTAGAAATCCCAGCTATTGTATGCAAAAAGCAGTTGTAGTCAAGTGCCGAGAAATATCCCGATGAAGTGAGCTGAGAAAGTTTGGCTTTTAAAAACCTGTAATTGCTATAAAGACGGATGTTAGAGCAATACCACGTTAAGGCTAAGACAAGGCTCTATTTTCCCGAAGTTGCCTCGTGTCCATAAGTAACTCCAACACACTCAAGACGAAAGGGAACGCAGTCCTTCTGCTTGGTATCAAGAAAAGCAGGTGCCTGAGCGTCTGTTCCTATAAACTTGGCCTGGACAGAGGAAAAATGCAGCTGTGTCTCCAAAATAAGACAGGAGGCAACAATCTTGAAATACTTCCCTTAGTCCGAGCACGTGGACTAACCCAAAGCGTTTGGGTTGGGTCGGAGTTTGATTGCTGGAGTGATGTGGTGAGTGCGATCCGGACCCTCCGCGACACACACATCACCTACAAGCAAACGTCGTTTCTGCCACCGGGCAGCCGGGACGTTTCAGCGTTTATTGTCATTGAAGGGAAAAAACATCCTGACGCTGAAAGGAGCAGGTATTTTTGTACTCTCCCTCGGCCCTGGAAAGCTATAAACGTTGCAATAGGGGAAATGCAGTCAGTGCAAGCAGAGTGTTTGTGGACTTTATGAGATTACGTTGGTTTGGCATCGACTTGGTGTGGTAACTCAGAACAGCACGCAACGGAAGGACTAAAATGCAAAGCTACAGGTATTTTAAAATCCAAGACGCTTAACCAGCCCTAAAGAAAGCTGCCGTTCAGGCTGTGCGGAGGTGATACTGCTCTTAGTGTTCAAATCACAACGGTTTTTTCCTATCCTACATCCAGGAAATCGATGCTTTGCAGACAGAAAATAGGAAGCTAAAAAATGCAGAACGTTTTACATTTTTATTTAAACGTGTAGGCAGTTTGCTGCACGACATCTCTTTGCAGTTGCTCGGGGAATAATCACGCACATCAGTTCACCACCTTTGGTTTTGCCAGCACACAGAGACTTCGCTGCTGGTGTTTCTATATTTGTGCTCGTTGCTATTTTCATGCTGGTTTCTCTTCCTCAGAACTCAAGGCTGCGACATCAAACAAAAGGTGTATTATCTAGAGTGCACCAAAGCGTTTCCCAACAGGAAATTCTTTATCGTTAACATTTCATAAATGAGAAACTGAATTGAAGAGCAAATGTTTGTTATGAAAAATCTTTAAATACAAAAACACGTAGGGAAAATAGTGTGGAAAAAATAATTGTGTATGCTTATAAAGCTGACTGCTATTAAAAATAGCTAGGTGGGATCAAAATGTAGTTTAGATTACTTAAATTCTTACCTAGGAAGCATTCTTACGTGGAGCAGTCTCGAAGCCTCCCTCTCAGCCAGGGGGAATGTGTGCAGAAAGCTGTGTGGGAAGGCTGAGCTCACTTAGGCCCGAGTTTCACAATCGATGGGACGTTTTGCGGGGTCAGGCACATCGTTCACAGCCAAACGCGCTGCAGTGAAAGAAAAGTCTACTGAGATATCAGTAGAATAACTTGTCCCCGTCTTTCTAACCCAGCTGGTTGGGAAATAACAGTGAGTTCTACCGTGAGTTTGGTAAACAGAGCTTCATCTTTTGGTTTGGGTAGCAAAAAAAAAAAAATGTTTAATTCCTTTTTTTTTCCTAGACTGGGCATTAAGGACAGAGGAGCATGAAAAGTAAGGATGAGACTTACAGTCACGTACAGCTGCGCTGAACTAATGCGCCTTTGCGGTTTAGAAGGGCAGAGCGAATCCCACCCTTGATTAATAAATCTCCTCCAGTTCTGGTGGCTGAAGTTCTGCGACAGATCGGTGGCTTTATCTGCTTTGCGCTGGAGGATCATTCTGACAAGTAACACATCTATTTGCATTTTGCTTTGTTTTCAGAGTGAGATCCAGAGACGTCCTGGCGAGACATCCACCTACTTCAACGGCACCGACTTCTGGGTAAATATGTCAGAATATTAAAAAAAAAAACTTCTGAGAGCGTTTTAATGAGACTAAATCTCCTCTAAAGCATACAGTTCTGCTGCGAGCCACTGTGACGTGAAAAATACTCGGGGGACGGGAAGGAGGCCCTGGAGACATTAATTGTGAACACGTTTGGAGTTTGTGCATTTGTTTGTAGGCACTGGGCAAGTGTCAGAAACGGTTAAAAATACCCTGAATCCCAAAATGCAGCAAAGGGAAACCAGTTCTAAGCTGGTGCCATGTCCCCTCCATCTGCCTTAGAGAAACACTTGGTCAGGATGCAAGGCTTCTGCGTAAACTGCAAAGTGGACTTCTTGTTAAAAACACACCTTGCTTTTTACGATGGCTTAGAAAATGCACTGTGTCTCTTGTTTAGCACAAGAGTTGAAGCATCTCGGCAGCCCAGGTATGTTGTTTTTAACCGCTGAAGGCACAGCTGGAAACAGTCGTGAGGAATGTTCCCCTTTGTGTGTAAAACCGTTCCGTATGTGTTTGGCGGCATGCTCCAGCGATACGCTTCCTCACGGCCTTGCGGCCGCTGTCAGCGATTTACAGTGAAAACATTTCTGTAGCGTTCGCAGTCTGACTGGGGTTATTGAGTTTAAAAGACATTAGAACAAAAAAATATTTTGCATTCAGAGTTATAACTTGGATGCGAAGCACGCGGTCTGCAGGTAACCCCAAATGTTAACGTGATTGTGTTTCTGTTTTTAAATTGGCAGATAAGAGAGCACCGGGAAACGGACCCACCGTACGAGGTGAGCCATGGGCAATGTTTGCTTTGCCAGCGCTCTCAGAATAACTACATGAGATCGTGTATGACATCATCACGTTCAAAATTTCATTTTTTAGCTGAACAGCTTAGAAAAATTCAGTGAAAACCCAAGCTTTTCATCGCTGCTGAGGTGATTAATTTGCCTGCTAGTTAGCAGAAATTTTGTGTGCATTCCAAGGTGTTTTCACAAAACTGGTGGCTACATATGCATCTTTTTTTTTTATTTAAAGTTGTAAAAATCTTTATTTTCATTTATTTGGTTTAGGAAAAAAAAAATTGAAAAGCATTGACACCCCATATCACTATAATTTAATTATCAGTTTTAATTAAAGCCCTGGAATTGAAGAAGAGTGGAGCAGCTTAGAGTAAATACCCATTTAAACATGAATAGCCCCAACGTGCAGCTTCTGGGGAAAACCCGAAAAGATGAGGAGCATTTTAAAAGCGATTTTCGTTGGGTTTGAGTTCCTGCAGCACTCAGGCAGAGGGCGCCGGTGGAGCGGAGGAGAGGTAGAACTGGGCATCCTCTTCAGGGTGGCACCAGAACACCCACCGCACAGGATTAAACCCAAGTTCTTGGGCATGGCTGTGATTTCTGGAGGGGTGTTGCCGAGATGGAGCAATGCCCCAAAATACGTGAAGTTGGCTGGGAATACGACGTGGCCGGTGACTCAGGGCCGGGCCTCAGCATCCTGTGACACAGGGGAATTTAAAACCAGCGTGTGAGCAAGCGGTGGCTGTGTCTCACCGCTGCGTTTGCCGTGCCACGCCAGGCGTGTCATTCAAGCAGCTTTGCACCGGCTGGAGTGAAAAGTCATTAAAATGGAATGGCAAATGGGGTCGGTCGCAAGGTGTAGCTGTAACGAAGAGACCTTGGCGGTCTGATGGAAATTGTTTGAACGTCTGGGACGACTCTGTGCGCAGCTGCGATACGCGGGTCGCTGAATTCACAGAAGTCCCACAGCTAAATCTCGATACGTCTTGCCAGAGAGATCTGGAAAAAAAAAAAAAGAAACTGGTCTTGAAGGTCAGGGGACCTTGTTGCTCCTCTGGGAAAATGCTCCCACCACATGGGCTCGGGCGTAGGATCCGAGCCTGGGTGTTGGCACCGTTCCCGTTTCTCCCTCTTCCATCTTTCTGCTCCTTACGCCCCAGACCACGCAAGTTTTGAAACTTGTGCTTGTACCAAGGAGTGTTTGGTAAATCAGAAGAGCGTCCTTCCAGGCTCAAAGTACGGGAGCGTTTCTTGGTGTTACAGAAAATGAGGTAATGCTCCTCTTCAGGAACAGCGCTGGATGAGTAACGGTCGAGCAGGCAGAACAGCCCTTGCTCCTGCTAATCGCAGTCGGGATTAGCTGCTATTCCTAGAGGGACAGAGCTAAAAAGGGGCCGCATGAAACACAGCCAGTGCACCCTCACTGTCAGATCCCTATTTATAGAAGAATGGATAAATGAATAAATCCTGCCTTTCACTTCCAATTAAGCAGCTCCCCTTTTCTTCAGCGAGTAACCTACGCGTGTCTTGTCCTTCAAGCCCTTAGCTCACCAGTTGAGGTCACATTCTAAATTTCAGTTCACCATTCAAAATAGTTTGGGTCTTCCTACGGAGTGGTTGGAGGCCAGGAAGTTTTGCG
The DNA here is from genome assembly GCA_009806455.1 of Tetrax tetrax. Classification (NCBI taxonomy): domain Eukaryota; kingdom Metazoa; phylum Chordata; class Aves; order Otidiformes; family Otididae; genus Tetrax; species Tetrax tetrax. The sequence continues at coordinate 38,149 of WHYT01014844.1, read as the reverse complement.
TACGTACAGATCTTGATACAAAAAAAAAAAAAGATTTGTGTGGTCTAGAAGGTTCAGGATTCCTCTGGAAAAAAAATACAATTCCAGGCTCCTGATTTTAGTCCTCATCTCCTGGCGCCTTACTGAAGGAGTTGGGGGGAGTACTCACGGCAAAACGTGCTTCTTGGTGTGCATACTGACTGCAAACTAAATTAAAAAATAGGTATTTAATTGCATCCTAGTGTTTTCTGGCCTTGTTTAGGTTTTAAATTATTTAGTGTCTGTAAAGTACTTAGCATTTAATTATTTGTCCAGTTTCCTTGGAAATGCCTTTGTAATGATGTCAGTGATCATTTTTTTCAACTGAACAAGCCCAGAGTGTTGTCTCCTTCTTAAATACATCCTTGTAATTGTCCTTAAGGGAAGATAAATGCCTTTTTGTGCCTTTGCCATTTTTCTGCCGTGACAGATTTGACTAAATGAATTATAAATCAAAAGTATAATGCAATAATTATTTTGTTTTTTTAACATTCATATTCTACTATCAACAAGGAGTCACAATTCATGTGATTAATGGGGGAATATTCTTCCGTTACAGGACTGCTGCAGCTCACAGGAGTGAAGAAAGCTGGAGGTAAGGTATAACAGAATTCAGGTAGCAGTAGGCAGCTCTGAAAATAACGTCTAATGCTTGCAAGACGTTCAGCCACAGAGCAGCGCTTTGGGAACTGCGGACAAAAGGGTTCAGGCTGGAAACCATGTTGATGCAAACAACGCCGTGGAATGACTCCCTGGGTTGTGGGTTCTTGGTGCCAGTCGCAAACCAGACGCGTCGAGTTAGAAAAATTCAGATGTGCCCCTTCGAGCCAGGTATCTCGGCCGTTCTGATGTCAGCGTCTGCTTCCCACTAATGCCATTTGTGCCTGACGAACCCATTAGCTGACGTACAATATTCCAGTTCTAAAGCTTTCTGCCTGCTGGGAGGAGAGAGCCGACGTGCAGAAAGCCGTCAGGTCAGAAGGGGAGGTCATCCTTCTGCGCACTGAGGATACCGCAAGGGAACCGAACCGGCTTCGGGTTGTCTTCCCAAATTCCTCTTAAAAGCAGCAGACTTCTAACTGAAGAAAGACCGTGAGCATTTCCGTCGAGTCCCATTACGCCCCGTCCACCTGTGGGCTGTGGCATCCAGGGGCAAAGCAACCCGTGGCACGAGTGAGTCCGGCTCTGGGAACGCGCCCAGAACTAAGTATTTGTTGGAGCAAATACATTAACATCTTCGGTTCCACAACAAAATCGACTTCTGTCGTGTCGGTAAAAGGAGAGAGGAAGAACAGAGCGCTGCCAGCAGCAGGGAGCTGAAATTCATGCGAACTTGGAAAAATAGAGTAGTTGCTTAGAAACAATTGTGCCTGTGTGTCTCATGATGTTTTCTTCCTCTGGTTTCCATTAACACGAAATAATTTACCTATCTCTCTCCTGTGTGCAAGAAACTTTACAGCGTCTGAATCCCGGCCCTGGCTCTGCATCTGGTTTCTGGTGACCTGGAAAAACCCCAACCCTTTCCCTGTGCCTCAGTTCTTACGCTCTAAAGCGATGCTTGTGTCCGAGACTTCTCCTGCCACAGCGTTCAGGTCTCCTCGGGAAAGAGGCTCTTGGCAAGGAAAATAAGGTTTGGATGAGTTTCCATCTCTGAAGAGTTTCAGGCCTGCGAAGCCAAAATTTGTTTGTTTTCCTGTTAGCTTTCCTTGTCAGCTGCCATTTAACCCTCTGCTTTTCTAACAGAGTGAAAAAAAAGTCACTGCACCCTGAGTGGGCATGTCATTTTTCCTACTCAATTATCTCTCATTAGTAAATACCAGTAACTCCATTTAACTGCCTTGGGAACAATTTCTGCATCTGCTGGGCTGGCCTGCAGTAAGTCTTGTGGTTTCCTGTTGCCCTTGGAGAATGAGCACACTTCATTATGTGGAACGGCTTACTTCACCTCATTATTTTTTCATAATCTTATTGTGCTTCCCCTTTTAACAGTGACAGGGGAGGAAAAAAAGCAAATAAACAAGCAAAGGTGCTTTTGGGTCCAGAACTTTATCCACTGTCTTTTGGAAACGGCATGTACATGTCAGTTATGTGGAGTTAATTGGCCACTCCATGAGGGTTTTTTGGAAAAGTCAAGTGAGTTTTAAGGCAAGAAAAGCTCTTTCATAACCCCTCTAGCCGAGGCCTTTAAACGTCTTCTTCACAAATCAGTCCGGAGCTAACTGGTCACAGAATTATCATGATTGGAAAAGACCTAAAAGATCATCCAGTCCAACCATCACCAATACTTCTCAGCTAAATCATAGCCCTCAACACAACACCCCCGTGGTCGGTGACTCCACCACCTCCCTGGGCAGTGCGTTCCAGTGCCTGACTGCCCTTTCCGACTACCCTTTTCGACCCCCTTGGTCGAGCCCAAGCTAAGCTGAAGAGGCATCGTGTCTGCAATCCCTGTGCTTCCTCGTCATGTGTTCCTCTTCACTAGTGAAACGATTTCTGTGCAAAGCCCTGACAGCGGCGGTCCTGGGCTGATGAGCGCCTTGCCTCACTTCTTCGGTGTCTTGGCCATCTGCTCCCCGGCCTTTATCCCCCTCTGCTCCAGTCCCTGATCCTCTTTATGGCACTCTTCTTTTTTATCCTAACGCCCCCTAACAAATCCAGGCGAGTCATTGCGCTCGGTCAAGCCTGCGCTTTAATCTTCCTTTGTATCCATGATGTAAAGCACCGTAACGGTGCTGGTGTGTCACGCTGCGGATGCTGTAAGGACAACGGGCATTTAACAGCTGCTTTAGGGGTCTGGATACCAGCCCCGTGCTGCGCTGGGCATTAATTCTGCTGATGACCGGCGCCCGAAGCTTCAGAAGAAAGGGAAAAGCTCTGCATTTTGCCTGTTGCGTGGAGCTCTGCGTTCGTTCCTCATCGCCGGAGGAGAGGAGGGTTGCTGTTGAGCCGCCGGTGCGGTTGGATAACTCAAGCTCAGCAGCCAGCCTGAAAATCAGCTCGTCAGCCGGACGCAGTGCGGCTGCACGGGGGCTTTACTGCCCTGATTTACGGTGCTGGGACAGAGGCCTGTGTCCCGAGGGAGCAGACCCCGTCTGAACCTCGGCTGACGCGTCCTGGGGCACCCGGGGCTTTACGGCAAGTCGACCGAGCGCTGGTTTCTGTGCCACCGAGGCAGTGACCTCCTGCGAACACACCTTTTATCTCCCTCTCCCCAGGAGGGACAGTAATATCCAATACAGTGAGACAAGTGTGACTCGGGGCTTTAGTTCAGTTCTGCTTTTATGAGGTTTTAATTTGTTTTACAATGTTTTTTTTAATTTCCAAAGTGTTAAAAGCCAGGCAGTCTACCCCAGCTGTCACAAAATTAAGCTTAGCAGTTCATGGGTCAGCCCAACGTATCCAAACAGAGCCGCAGTCATCTCCGATTTGCTTCTCCTTTGGGCTTTTCCGAAGAAAAGGTCAAACCCCGGAGTGTGCCTGTGCCAGCAGAGCCAGATGTGGATTCCCCCCGCGGCAGAACCGCAGCCGGCAGCTCCGACTCTGCCTCTCGCCAGAGCCCTGCCTTTCCCTTCTCCCTCCCACACCATTTCTGACCGTGATCCGGATGAAATAGCCCGAGGAAGGCTCCACGCACATCACGAGGAAAATGAGTGAAAATGGGGTTTATCGGCCGAGTCCGTTGACGCCTTCCCCCTTGATTTCCCTCCTGGAGCTGGTACTCTCTTCTTCAGGATGCTTCTCTGTATTTCCCTTCTTACTTGGGAGCAGCTACCCCACAGCCCCAGGTCCCACCCCACACATTTCCTCGCCCTTCTCCGAACCCAGCGCCCCGAGGCCGGTCTGACCGCACTCCATCCCCCTGCAGCTCCCGTCTCCCGCTCTCGCTCATCTCCCTGGCAGGATGAACACGTGGCGATGCTCAGACTCTGCGGATCAACAGGAGAGGTTGGCAGCAGACCCTCCAGGCTTGGAAAAATCAGGATTTTCACCTGCTGCTATTGGCAATTAGGGCTGGATTTTGGGAATCCCGCTCTCCTTTACCAGCCTGACCCACTGGGAGTGCAAACGAGCCAGAAGCAGGGGCTGCTTCCCGCCTGTGTGAAGTGACTGGAGTAAAACTGGTGATGGCTGGAAGGGTTAATGCGGTTCCATGTGCGAAGTCCTCTGAAATCCTCAGGTGAAAGGGTCTTCAGAAGTGCAAAGCACTGTTACTTGTCCAGCACCCAAGGAGCGACTTGCACAGGAGCTGCTGTGAGATATCCAGCTAGGAAGTTCTGAGAAAGCTTTCATCCAAAGGGAAAAAAAAAAAAAAATATCAAATCAAATCCATAAACATTGGCTGGAGCTGATGGAGGCGGGTGAAACTGCGTAGCTCAGCGGAGCCGTCCCTGCTTGCGTTGCGCCAGGGTTTGTTCCTGAGCGACCGGCGGCACCGCAGCGCGCAGCGAGCGTGGAACCGTTCAGGGGTTTACGGAACGGCGGCGTCTGCCGTCCAAGGCGGCTTCGCACTTGCCGCAGTCGTCGGCTCCCGGCCTAGGTGCCGTGCAGGGGACGTGCGCGGGGAGCTCACCCTGCTGCTCTTCTCCTGCCGCCTGGGTTTCGGGTCCAACGAAGAGGCCGAGGCCCAGGGCTCGCTCCTCTGCCACGCCGCCTCCTTGCCAAGGACGGGGAGCAACGCTGAAGGCTTTTTTGAGACACGACCCCGGGTCAGTGCCCCCGCAAGCGGCTCCGCTGCGCTGAGAACACCGCAGGAACGGCTGGAACAGCGTTTGCAGCTCAGCCAGTCGCCCCTCAGCTGTGTCACGGGCCGTCCCGTTAGACCCCCGCCCGCTGCTCGTCCTCTCCTCCAAAAAAGCCGTTCCCTCGCATCCCGCACTTCCCAGTTTTGCTCGTCAGAGCATCCGCCGACGGGAACGCCTGCCATTGCTGGCTGTGTCTCGCAGGATCCCGGGATAAGGCCCCGAATCGCGGCGTCACCGAGCTCTGGGCGAGCTCGGGGTCGGTGCTCGGGAGCAGACGGTCGCCTGCCTTGGGGAGCGACACCGGGAACAGCACCCGGGCGGGGCAGTTGCGTGGAGGTGCAGGGGAGCTCAAAATCTTGCGAAGGGACGCTGAGGAGGTAAAAGATCTTGTGCTGAACTGGATAAACAGCAGAACCAGGCCCAGGAGAGCGCTGGGAAGCTGCGGAGCGGCCGCGGGTCGGCCCGGGAGCGGCTGCGTCACTGCCGCCGTCACCATCGCCGTGCGCGCCGCGTGGTTTCGGGCACGACCAGCGAAGGGTGCGGAGGCCTCGTTCGCCTCCCGAGAGGAAGATTCCTTGAGAAAACCGTTTCTCCCAGCTGTGGAAATGGTTTAAACTAGAACAGGCAGAAAAAAAAAAGGGCAAGATTTGGCTTTTATTAACGCCGTGCCTGCCTCGCCGCCCTCTTACGATCGCTGCGGGCAGCCGGAGAGGAGCGGCGAACGCGAGCAGGAGGAGGAGGACACGACGCCTGGGAGCGCTTCCGTACCATCGCCGGCGGTCGCTTGGGAATCGGGGCGCGCAGAAGGAGCTCGCCGCTGAACAAACACTGCGGCAGGGGGAAAAAGGGCTCCGGGGTGGCCGCGGCTCCGCGGCACAGACCGTTCTTTCTTTACTGGACTTTTCTCTGCCCCGACGTGATAAACAATCCCTTTGTGTGAGACGTAAACAACGGCAGGGTGCTGGCGGAGAACAAAGGCCGCGATTCAGCGCCGGGATCAGCTGAACACCGCGCATGACGGGCCCCGCGCCGCTCCTCCCGCCTGGGCCTTTGCCACCGGCCGCCACCGGCCCCGCTGGCCCCCGCACCCCAGCCGCCGCCACACCGGGGCCCGTTCCCCGCTTTTCTCCAGGGAACGCGGGGGAAAGGCGCGGGGCGAGCGGCTGCACGAGTCTCCCCGCGCGGCCGCCGAAACCTCCAGCTGGGCTTTGCGAGGACGCGTCCGCTCGGCTGCGCCCAACGGCAGCGCCGGGGCACATTCTCCGCGTGCTTCGCCCACGGGCGCCCGCGGCGAGGGGAATGCCAAGCGCGCGGCCGGGCGGACGCCACATCCCGCCAGGCCCCACGGCGGCCGACCCGCTCGGCGTCGTCCCCCCGCGCCGGGGCGGCCTTGCCTTCCCGGGGAGAACACGGCGCGGCCGCTCACCCCGCGCCTTTCCCCGGCAGCCAAAGCAGTTCCCAGTGGGAATGGGCCACGGGGGACCAGGCGCCTTCCCCTCGGCCTCCTGGGTTCAGGGGGCACAGGCCCCGCACGGGGGGGTACTGGCCCCACACAGGCCCCATGGAGGGCTACAGGCCCCACGTAGGGGTGGAGGCCCCACAGGGGGTTCAGGCCCCACAGGGGGGGTGCAGGCCCCACACAGGGGGTTCAGGCCCCACAGGGGGGGTGCAGGCCCCACAGGGGGTTCAGGCCCCACGTAGGGGGTGCAGGCCCCACAGGGGGTTCAGGCCCCACAGGGGGGGTGCAGGCCCCACGCAGGGGTGCAGGCCCCACAGGGGGTTCAGGCCCCACAGGGGGGGTGCAGGCCCCACGCAGGGGTGCAGGCCCCACGCAGGGGGTTCAGGCCCCAC
>WHYT01014844.1:2672-21974 GCA_009806455.1 Tetrax tetrax | reverse complement strand
CCTTTTATTTTTTTCCTTAAAAAAAAAAAAAAAAAAAAAAAAAAAGGAATTGGTGGGGTTTTTTTTTGCCTAAAATGGGCTTTTTCATGAGTTTTGCCTAGGCAATATCTCCTGATCGCCGTGTTTTGGCCTTGCTTTTATTCCCTTGTGCACACCCAGGGTGCTCGGTGGAGGACAGGAGAAACTTTCTGCTATTTTATTGCTACCAAATAAACTCATTTGTTCGCCTACTTGTCCCCAATTTTGGAAAGAGAGGCTCCACCACCTTTAAAATGAGAATTGAGGGGTTTTTTTTCTGAATTTGTGAGCCCTTGGTTTGCCCATCCTTGGCAGAGCCCTTACAGCCCGTTTGCGTGCGAGGAGAAAGCAGCAAAATTTCTATTTTTTCCTCCCAATTATCAATTAGTTAACCAGCGGTCCCACAGCCCAATTAATTTTGGGGGGGGTGGTTTATTTCCCCCCTCGGGGACACCGAGGCCTCTGCCACCGGATAGTTCCCGGCCGCTCGGAGGCCGGCTGGCGGGGCGCATTATTTTATACCCTGTAACGCGAGCCGCGCGCCTTGTTGGTCTCGTTCCTAGATTGATGCCGAGGTGCTGATCCAGGCGCCGCCGAGCCCAGCTGCCGGGAGGAATCCGTGAGCGCGCGGCCTCGGCTATGGACATTGTCCTGTCGGATTTTGTTCGCTCAACGGGGGCAGAGCCGGGACTGGCCAGAGACCTCCTCGAAGGTAAATAAAATGGGGAATTAAAGAAGGGAGGAGCCAGATGGTGGCTGATGGGTAGGAAAAAAAAAAAAAAAGGGATTGGAAGCCGGGCAAGGAGCTGCTGGGCAGACCCCTGGGGCTGGCCGTTGGTGGGTGCGATGCCGGAGATAGGAAAACCGCGCCGCCGCCAGCGCGGCTGGTGAAATTCTGCCTCGGTTTCTTGTTACACGTCCATCAGATAATGAATTTAAAATGTTCGGAAGGAGAACGCGTCAGCCGGGAGCACGGTTTCCCTTCGCTCATCCTCTCCGCTCACACGTGTTGTTCACCATGAGGGGCAAAACTTAAGGATTTAATTTTTTTTTTTTTGTTCTTTACAGCAGCGATGCCTTCAGAGGGGTTGAAGGAGCAGTGCTAGGTGAGGGCTGCCCGTGTTTCCAAAGCAATACAGGCGTAATTATACAGGCAAAAGCGTGCGTTTACTGGTCTGTCTTGTTCTGCCTGCAGAGGTGGTTTGATTATGCCGATATAAATTGCTGTTTTGTCACTGCCGGTGACCTCTCCTGGCAGAGCTGCCCCTCAGACCCCGATTACGCCCGGCGCGGGAGGCGCAGGACCGGTCGGTTTGAGGCGATGGAGAGCGCTGGGATGCTCGGGAGGTGGACGCAGCCTGTGTTCAGCTGGCTTTTGAACGGGGACGCCGGCCCTCGGGAGCCCGGGCACGCCACGCCGGCGGCCCTCCGGCGCTCCGCAGGCTTAAAACAGCCCTAAAACACAGCGTCGCGTTGGCTTTCTCCGCGAGATGGAGAAGTTGCTCGTTAGCGATGGCGTTCAGCTGAAGGCCGCAGGTGATTTATTTCCCACTCTGTACTTAGAGCGACGGGCAGGGTAGAGGAGAAAGGACACCAGCACTTAATTCTGGGGCTGTGAACCGGCTCGCGAGCTTTGCCTGTGGGTTAGCGCCGACAGACGGCTGGGGAGCGAACGCTGGAGGACAGGGATGCTGTCTGAGAAGCAGGGCTGTTTGTACACAATTAACCCATCTGTAATTAAGACTTGCTGTCTTTCTGCTTATCACTCCTTTTCCCGTATCATACAGCCCATTCTTCTTGTGGCTTGAACCCGGGACCGGCTGGTGCTCCTACAGCATCCACGCAGGCTCCGCTGCTGCTCCGGATGCTCCAGCGTCCAGAATTCCAGCCCTGGACCTGGCGCTAGAACCTTTGTCTTCAGGCAGTTTGCTCCCCTGCTCGACTCCGGCTCTCCTCGGCTCGGCACTCGCGGCGTCGATTCGTAGCTTTTTTTCCCCCCCTTCAAAACTCCCGTTCGCTTGGCTGGTTCCGGGCTTTAATTTTAATTTTTGCTGGCGAGCATCGTCTCGGCAGAAGCCTGGAGAGCTGTGGGGTTTGTGGTGAGTTTGGGTTCTGGTTTCTGGGTTTGGGTTGCTGGGTTTGCTGTCGGGATTTCTGACACCATCTTTCAGAAGCACTGCTCGTGGTGGAGAGGGTTAGCGCAGATATTCCTTCAAACTCTCCGTCTCCCACTCGGCACAGGGGTTGATTTATTTTGGCAGCGGCAGTTTCAGCTCATTTTCCCCACGTGCCGCTGAGTCGCTGGGGTAGAAATGAGGGAAACCACAGAGATTTTCCTTTTTTGCGTGGGCATTAGCGAAAGCAGTCAGGTGAAGCAGGTGTATGAAGAGAAATATTCAGATGTGAAGGAGCAATGTAAGTCACGTTTTCTGTCTGTGTTTGGAGTTTCGCACATCTGCCAAGGGCAGTCGCTGTGTGGTGGCAGCGGCAGAGCTTCCGAACGGCGAGGAGGGGACATCGGAATCAGGAAAATTATTTACGTTCTGCTCTTGGAAACGATCTCCATCATGCCAAGCCCATCAGCCCCGCCCGTTCCAGGTGCTCGTGGATAACTGGGCTGTCCCGTGAACGCTGGGATTTACGGGTCCTTCTGGCTGCCGTCGTTTCGCGTGGTTTCCAAAATAAAAACCTGAAGGTTTTTATTTCCAAGTTTCGGAAGCAGCCGCTGGTGAAGGCAGCTGGGAGCCGCAGCTGTGATGGGTCAGCGTGGCCGGTGTGTCCTCCTGTCGCCAGCACGTTAAAGCAAGTGGTGATGCGGCAGCAAGTTTAATTTCAATCTGATGGGTCACTCTCATTGCTTGATACTGAGTCATTATTTCATTTAAAGAAAAAAAAAAGGAAAAAAAAATCCCCTTGACTCAAAAGCTGAAGCTTAAAATAACTTTCCATTTGGAGTCAATCATTAAATGCTGCAAATTACATCTCTCAAAAGAATTTAAATGCTTGAGAAGCTTATTTCCTTTAGGGAATGAGACGTAATGACTCCTTTTGTTGTCGGTGAGCTAGCGTATAAACCGGTTGGTGGTTTCCATCTTTCCTGTCGTGAGTTACTCTGAATAAAGCTGGCTTGCCTGCTGCAGTGCCTGCTAACTTGCTGGTGTGAGAGCTTAGATTAACATTGTTCGTTAAAAAAAAATCCCAAGTGTTAGCCATATGGTAGATATTTTATTTCTTTTTTTGACAATAGTCAACTTATTGCATTCTGGAAGACTTCAGGGTATTTCTCTATTTTCCATTCTTGCCGCTTGCTGGCTGGCGTTAAAGGGAAACGGCTCAGCTCTGAGGACTCACTCAGCTCCACAAAGTTGGCGCCGTTTTGCTGGATAACTTCTCTGGCCGGTAGCGACACGAGCCCACTGAAAAGTCGTCTGGATACCACCTAGCCCGCTGGCACCTCGCTCGCGCTGGTATTTTGGGTGGCAGCTCGGAAAGAATTGGGTGGCCGTGTCTTAAACGGCGCACGGGGATCTAAGGAGCCGCGTTACGAACCCTCGGCCTCTAAAGTTGGGTGTTTTCGCCCCAGCGTTGTCCTGCGGTGGGGAGGGAGTGAAGGGAGCTGCGGGCTGGCAGCTGTGCCGGCGAAGCAACGGCACCTGCGTCGCCGTGGATTATCGTCACGGCGGCTGGGGAGCTGTGAATCGGAGCGCGCGGGGTGACCTGCAGCAATCGGCCGCTGGGTTTACAGAGGTGTTGGTGGAGGTGACACAGCCCGGCCTTCCATTTCCCTTTCCCAGGGGTGAAATTCTGGTTCTCTTACCCCGGTCCCATGCTGTGTGCCCAGTGTGTGCTGTTGTGGTGACCCAACCCTTCCTCATTTTACAGCCAGGAATCTTTTTCTGGCAAAATTGTCTCTCAGATGTGATATAAAGAAGACATTTTTTCCACTGAGGGTGGTGGAGCACTGGCCCAGGCTGCCCAGAGAGGCGGTGGATGCCCCATCCCTGGAAACATCCCAGGCCAGGTTGGCCGGGGCTCTGAGCAACCTGATCCGGCTGGAGATGTCCCTGCTCCATGCAGGGCAGTTGGGATGGATGGGCTTTAATGCTCCCTTCCCACCCAAACCCTTCTGTGATTCCATGAAAATCTGAGGTCTTTGGACCTTTCTTTGGGTTTTGCAGATGTCCAGTGCTGGGGGGAAGCAGCTCGCTCTGGGTCTGTCCCTGTGCACGGGAGGTGTGAGCCTGTGGCAGCAGAGCCACTGCTTTCTGGGCGCTTCAGGTTCGTGGTTACTTCTCTTCCAGGAACGCAGATCCTGGACAGAAATACAGCACCCAGCCGCGCGAGCGGTGCCGCACCCTGCTTTCCTCCTTGTTTCTGCTAGGCAGCCTTCATGCTTCGGGATAAACTCCGCAATTATTAGGTTTTAGTACGAATATTTTAGGAACCGGCTTGATTTCTGTCCCGTGTGATGGTGACCACTCTTGCTACCTTCCCCTCCAGGCAAGAACTGGGACCTGAGCGCAGCCCTGAGTGACTTTGAACAGCTACGGCAAGTGCACGCCGGCAACTTGCCCCATCCCTTCAACGAAGGATGTGGCTACAAACCCCCCGAAAAAGAGGCGGCCCGGCCCGGGCGGCCGCCGCTGCAGCGGCAGGATGATATTGTGCAAGGTCAGTGTCACAAAAATGATGCAGATCAATTAAATCTTCCTTCTGCTGCCTGAAATATTTATATGCTGGAGCAATTCCACCGCTCACGAGCAGAAAATACCAGCTGAAGGCAGCGATTTAATTTAATTCACAGGCTTCTGGGAGGTTTGCTGCTTCTGCACCATTCAAGTTGGGGTTTGTCTTCCTTTTCTTCTCAGAAAAGCGCCTGTCTCGGGGTATTTCCCACGCCAGCTCGACCATCGTCTCCCTGGCCCGATCCCACGTCTCCAGCAACGGCAGCAGCGAGCATCTGCTGGAGATGCCCATCTGCACCTTCCAGCTGCCCGACCTCACCGTCTACACCGAGGACTTCCGCAGCTTCATCGAGCGGGACCTCATCGAGCAGTCCATGCTGGTGGCGCTGGAGCAGGCTGGTGAGTACTCTCCGTAACGCCGCCGCCGTGGCGTTTCACGGCGGCGTTGACGAGAGCCAGCCCAAGGCTGTGGAGGAGCGAGCCGATCGCGAGGCCGCGGGTGCCATTATTCCGATTATTGTTTCATCCCTTTTTGTAGCGTGGGGTAAGGGTTGAGTAAGAGTCTGCTTCGCTTTGCCTGCAGCGCTGGATGTCAGTAAATTGTGGATGTTGCGGAATGGTAACGCTCAAAAAAAAGCAGTGTCAGCTCAGCCCCTGAGCTCCCCATGCCTGCGCCGTCCCGGCAGCCTTGCTGAGAGACGCGGGAGAAAGACGTTCCCGCATCACACGCGGTCGCTCGTCACCACTGACAAATATCGGAAGCGATTACAAACATTTTAGATTGCTGCTGTGTTTTACGTGCTGCTCCGATGCAGGAACACTCCTCTGCTGGCTTTCTCTTTGCCACCTCACGAGCGCATTGGATCTAGTTTCCAACCGCTGCACCGTCCTGGAAACTCTTCCTTCAGCAATAACACGTGTTCTTAACGTCAAATTTCAGCCCTCTCCTGCTCCAACGTCCCTGTGATAAATATTCTCATGTTTTGGAAATGGACACTTGATCCAAGCGATCGCGTTACAGTGGCGCTGCCCTTTGTCGCTGCGAAGCCGTCGCGCCTGACGCACGTGAAGCGCGCTGAGCGGCGTTGGGGGGCACCGGCTCGCTGGCTTTCAGCACCAACCCTGGAGGTGGCTGTGCTTTTCCATCCCTGCGCTGGGGACGCATCCTGGCGTGCCGAGACAGCGGTGACATCAGGGAATTGATTTTTGGGGAGTGCCTCTTGGAGGCTGCAGCCTGTCCAATGTTCCACACTTCACCTGCAGGAGGATCCGAGCGTGGCGCTGTGAGCTGCCGTGACTCCCGTTATTCATTTAGCGCACGCTGCCCTTAAGGGATTAAGCAAATATTTTATAGAGCAATAAACGTTCAGATCCTCTCCTCCCTCTCTCCGGAGATCCCTCTGCCCCGCTGGGTAGCAGGCGTGCTCTGTAAACCGTAACCACGTCCTCTGGGGAAGCATTTGGTGTGCCTGGAGCTGGACGAAACGGCCGTGGTGGAGCTGGAAATGGGGCTTTTCCCGCAACCTCGGCGCTCTTGGTTACAAACCGGAGCGGGTTAAGCCTTGCCCTGTATTTTGAAGTCGTGGTGTTTTTCCTCGTTGCACACACGGAGGAGCAGTCGGCGGTGCCTTGCCCGAGGCTATCAGGTTAAAAAAAAAAATGAAGATCAGGAAGAACGGAAAGAAACGCCTGGGTTGGATGGCTTTGCCTTGGCTCCGAGGTCAGGCTGTTGCCCTGGGGTCAGGGACGCGGTGCCAAGCGCGCTTTAAAAATCCCCCAGCAAACTGGCAGGAAACCTGCTTCGCGCTTCAGGCTCGTGTTTCATCAGCAAGGTGGACTGTTAAAAACTGCTGCGGTGAGAGGCCGGCGTGCGTGCTTCGCCACGGGAACGGCGTTCGGCGAGATGGCGGACGGGTTCCTCATTCTTGGGGCGTAAGCGTCCCGCGTCTCAGAGGGGGCGATCAAAGGACGGGTGCCTTGGCAATGCATCGCCCGGGCTTTGAGGAGCTCCTCAGCTGGGTTTGAGCAGAGGCAGGTGCGTGCGCGCGCCCTGCTCTGGCTGACCCGCCTGCCATCCCGCTCACAAATATTTTTACCCCCAAGTCGTTAGCCAGACTGGTTCCCGGAGCAGGAGAGGCGGCCTGACCTCTGCGTCCACCGTGCTTCCAGAGGCAGGAGGAACCTTCTTGGAAGTTGGGCGCTGGGCTCTGCCGGAGCGCCGCCGCCGCGACACCTTCGGCCCCTCTGCTGTCGTCCTCGGCAGCGCAGCTGGGAGGCTGAGCCTGTGCTGCGCAGGGAGGCATCCCCGCCAGCCGGGAGGAGGGCGAGCCGGCTGCGGGTGTCGTTTTGGTTGGAAGCCTTCGATTCTCGTCCTCGAAGCGTGGGAGAAAGCAGCTGCTGACGTGTAAACGCACGCGAACGAGCTCTCGTTGCTGCCAGGTCTCCAAACAGAAATGTTTGCTGCAGGTACTGTTTTCATCAGAGATGTGCTCTGGGTTAATAAAGCGACTGCAGATGAATTCTCTCATCTTAGATAGACGAAACGAGCTTGCTTCGGCGTGGATGCCACTTTTTCCAGCTGCTCTCCTTTTCTGGTCTCTTTTTTAACCCGCTCCTGGGTGGTGATCCTGCTCCTTCACTGGTGATTTCGCAGGGGCGGGGGATGAGACAGCCGCAGGGGTCCGCAGTCGCTGCGCCGAGGTGGCGGTGGGCGCTGGCGTTGGGTCTGTCACATCCCGGGGTCGCCCCTGGGAGCGCTGCCTTCGTCACGCAGCGAGGATGGAGGGCGCTGGATGGCCTGGTAGCCTCGGGGAAGCCATTTGGTGTGAGTCAGGCCTCCTCTTCGCGCTGGGAGGAGCGCTCTTTGTTCCTGCCGGTGGCCGTGACCTACTTAGATGGTCTCCTGCTAGAAGACATGAGGGTGTTTTCCCAAACCCACAACGTGGTGCACAGGTTCCCGATCTCCGCTTGGTCGAAAGATGTTCAGCAAAACCGGACCGCGTGAGAGCCACGGCACTGGGTGTGGAGGATGGCTCCTGACGCCGGTGGGCTTCTTCAGGTGGGCAGAAGAGCTGTCACCGCTCGAGCGGTCGTGGGGGGACGATCCCTCCTGCTCTTGAGTCTGGTTAGATTCCTCGTAGAGCTTTCAGGGCTTCCTCCTCATCGCCTTGTGCAGAGAAACGTGCTGGTTTTAATACTTCTGGGGGACCTCTCGGCCTTTCCACCACCGTGGTAGAAGCAAAACGTGCGGAGAAGGGTTTGGGGAATGCGGTTTCTTTCAAGATGACTTCTCTTGCGTAACTGGAAGTGTGTACAAATTGCTCTGCCTGCCTTGCCAGGGACGTGCGCGGCACGACGACGTGACCGCGCGCTGCAAATAGAAATACCTCCCCGAGGTGTGGCCCCTCCGCGTCGGGCCTGGCTGGGCTCGACGAAGGCTTGCGCAACCTCCGAAACACCGACCGGAGACACAAACACCCCCGACCCGCCCCGGCCGTGGAAGAGAGCAGCAAATTCTCCAGGAGCGACGTGAAGTGGATTAAAAAAACACCCAGTAGTGTTACGTGTCGGTTAGCCTTTGTGAGACGCTGCTTTGCTGCTCGGTTCGCTCCGCTGGCCCGCTGCCACCTGGCACCGCCTCGCGCCGTAGCCGTGCCAGGAGCCGTGTTGAGGGACAACAGCCGGCTTTTCCGAGCGGAGCGATTGTCCCCGGGCTGCGTCCTAAACGCTTTCCAACTCCGCCAGGTTCCTTTCCCGATGCCGAGAAAAGAAATTACCCGCCCGGCGTTGCGGTTGGCACTGTTTTTTTGTTTTCCTGTGTTTGCCGGTGTTTAGAAACAAGTTTTCTGTATTTAGCTCTTCCGCAGCCGCTGTCGCTGAGGTCATGCAAACCATTCCAAGGGATCCTGCGTCTGAGAGCCGGGCTCCCTGGCAGGGAGGGGTGCGTTAGAAACGCTGGGAGAGGGCCGCTTTTCTGCCAGAGCGCGGTTCAAATCCGCCTCGCTGGGAGCCTGAACAGCCTCTGCCAGCCAAAAACCTGCCTCTCCCCTGGGATCCGCTGCAGAAAAGCTACCGGAAACCAGGGCGGCCGAGGGAGGCAGCGTCCGTTTTGAGGGCCCGGCGGAGCGAGGCGCGGGCTGGGCTGTACGTTCAAAGTCCACCCTCAGCCCGACAGCGTTTCCCCACGCAATGTCCAACCTCCAGCCGCGCCGCACTTCACTGCGACGCGTACGTTAATTTTTTTTCCCAGCTTCTATTTTTAGATGCTCTCGACTTGAGTTACTACAAGTGCCTTCTTACCCAAAAGCCGCTATTTTTAAACGGCGTCAAGCGCTGTCAGTTGGCGTTTTCATCGCCAAAGCTGCTGGGATCAGCAGAAGGGCCTGAGTGCTGTGCCCGAAGCGGTGAGCAGGGAAGAAATGTCCAACGTGAGACGGGTTCGGCGGGAACGGTTTGGTCACAAGAAGAAAGGCAAAGCGGGTTTGAGCTGGGAAAGGTGGGCGCTGTTTGCGCTGAAGGGGGTGTTTTCAACCTGATGGTTTTGGGGCTGGGGGGAGAAACGGATAGGAGGAGAACACTGGGCTAGGGTAAAGTCCAGCTGGGCTGGCTCCTATTTCTAATTAATTCTAATTAGTATGACCTTAAGTTCAGCCTGGCCATTTCCGTGCGTCCCCGTGAAGTTTTGCAGCTCCACTTTCTGCTTTTTGTTGCTTTGTTCAGGTCTTGACTCCTTCCTGCTTCCAGCTATGGGATGGACTGCTCATTTTTGGGGTGTTCCCCCCCCGCAAACAAAGCAAGTTGCGATCCCCCTCGATGTTTTTTGGAGGGGATGAACGCACCGGTCCCATGCCGTGTGACGGACCCCCTTTTCACGCCCTCAAATATCCCCACAGGTCGTCTGAACTGGTGGGCGAACGTGGATCCCAGCTGTCAGCGGCTGCTTCCCCTGGCCACCACCGGCGACGGGAACTGCCTGCTCCACGCCGCCTCCCTGGGTAAGAGCTTCGCTTCATTCACGGCGGGCGAAATAACGACCTCACGGCGTGTGTCGTACCGGCGCCGGCTCCCTTCTCCGGTCAGAGCGGGGAAGCGGCTGCGCCAGGAGGAGAGCCCGGGACCGTCCTTCGGGAGCTGGGCTGAGCGTTTCCCATCCCTGCCCGTGGGAAAGTGGGATGCTGCCGCTCCTCCCGGCCGCTGCGGCAGTAGGCGTGCGAGCGGTCGCCGTGCTGGGGCTCTGCGGGAGAGGAAGGGGCTGAAGGAGACGGGTTGCCAATGGCTCGTGTGCTTCTGAAATAGCTCTCCCCATCCGTTTGGCACATTTCCCTGTGTTTTTGGAGGAAATGTGAAATAACGGAGCCACCGCTTCCCTCCTCTTGCATGGTGAAGTCCCGGGAGCCCAGGTTTGACTTTGTCTTGTCAAGAATGATCGCAGTCGTTCTTCTGAGGTTTCCAGACTTCAGATCAGCAGGGTTACACGTTCCCTCCTATTTCAAACCCAGCGAAACCATGGCCTTGTTTAACCTGGTCTCGCTTGCCCGTCAGAGGTTGACGGAAAGGAACGTGTGATTTTGGTGAACAAATATTGGGCTGCCGCCCTGAGATGCCTTGGAGCTGAAAGCAGAGGTGGCAGCATCTCCGTTGAGCTGCGTGAAAACTCGCTGCAGGTTGAAAATGCAGGCTTTGAACCGGGCGTTTGGTTATTTAGGTGGTGAAACTTGCGTTTCTCTGCCTCTGTTGCCCAATTTGCCCGCTCCCCCTGTTCGTGGCAGGTGCCAGGACCTCAGCAGTTCGTTCTTCTCCCCTGCAGGTATGTGGGGTTTCCACGACCGAGACCTCATGCTTCGCAAATCCCTTTACACCTTGATGGATAAGGGCGTGGAAAGGGAGGCCCTGAAGCGGAGGTGGCGCTGGCAGCAGACGCAGCAGAACAAGGAGGTAGGAGCCAGAGCGAGCGCCGTCCCCTCTGCGGAGGGGGGAGGTGTCCGGAAAAGATCCCGTGGGTCTGGGGGGCGCGTCCTATCCTGGTAAAGCCTGCTGGGAATTTTGGGCAGCTCCCCGGCTCGCAGCGCTTGACTCTGCCGCGATGAGATGTGTTCTTCAATCTAAACTATGGTCAAATTCTTGTTATGAGGGAGGAAAATTAATTATTAGAGCCATATTGTGTCCAATATCGATGAGAAAATGGACGACACCGTCTGGCATTTGAGATCCAGTGCGACGCGATGGCCCTGACGGGCTTTCCAGTGAAAAGCAGCGCTGTGGCATGGGTCTCTGCGGCAAAAAAAGGAAATTTGTGGACTTTCCCCGCTAAAGGTGTTTCAGAGCCGTGCCCCGGGGACCCTGCGAGGGCAGGGAGATGGCTTTGTCGGGGTGAAACATTCCCAGACAGCCCCTCCGTGTCGAGAGGTGTTGTGGACGGGGTAAATTTCTGTTTCCACCTGGCACTGAAGGATGTTGTTTACTCTCCAGCTTCCTTTTTTATTTTTGGAAGGGCGCAAAGATTCATATCTTGACAGCTTGAAAAAACCACGTATTTCCCTGTTTGGAGCAGAGTAGTTAATAAATAATCGGAGAGTTTACCGCTGCTAAAGGCTTGCTTTTATGCGCGCTCCGGAATTAGCCGCCAGCAAAGTGCTGTGGCTTGCAGCTCTTAAGAGAACCTGAAAGTGCTCAGGCTGTAGGATGCGGTCGCGTGGTGCCCTGGCCACGGTCCGCGGCACAGGCTGCGGGATCTTGGCGTAGACGTGGGATGGAGGTGCTG
Organism: Tetrax tetrax; assembly: GCA_009806455.1. Classification (NCBI taxonomy): domain Eukaryota; kingdom Metazoa; phylum Chordata; class Aves; order Otidiformes; family Otididae; genus Tetrax; species Tetrax tetrax. The sequence continues at coordinate 10,511 of WHYT01014844.1, read as the reverse complement.
CAACGGGCCGGGAATTGCAGGTCCGGCTCAAGGAGTTGGCTGGAAGTGGAGGATTCCGAGCTCCTCCTTTCCCAAATAAGCTGTGAAAGAAACAGCCCAGGGTGACGGGCGCTGCTCTGAGTTTCACAACCCGCTCCGGGTGCGACGTTCTGCTCCCACGCTTCGCTTCACGAGCTTTCGATTGGCGACGAAAGGATTTGCCTTGACGACGTAACCAGGAGCAGAGAAACTTTAATTAATTCCCTCCCAAATAAAGCAGGGAGCTGAACGTGCCGTCGGCTGCTTCCGGTGCATGGCTTCAAGGTTTTCTTGGCGGCTCTGAGGGCCGAGGGTGTTGTGTTTGGATGCTGGAGCTCCGGTTACGGAGCCGGGGAAAGGAGGAGGAGGTGAGGCTGCCTGCCCTCCCGCCGTGTTTCTCAGCTCACGACCCAAAGCACAGCAGGCCTGAGCTAAGTTTTGGCACGGCCTTGTGTTTTTAAGGTATTTCTCCCCTTCCTTGGGCTGGATGTGGCTTCCGATGCCTTTCAGCTCCGGGATTGCGTTGGCAGCGATAGGAAAAGCTGCTGTGTTGGGGAGGAAAGGTGGAATTCCCGAATCTCGCCCTCCACGTGGGCTTGCTTGTGGTTGTACCCAACGCCCTGTGGCGGGACCGCGGGAGGACGGCCGGTGGCTTCAGAGCGTTGCGGCTCTTCGAGGAGAGGCCTGCGCCCCGCCTGCGTTCCCTTGCGGCGCCCGCGCGGTGCAGCGCCGTTCTCGGCCGCGAGGCGTGATTGCAGACCGGGCGTTTTGCGATCGTGGTGCGAGTGAAACGTGGGTTTGCTGGTGTTGAAATGCCAAAGCAACCCTTAAATTGAGTCTTTCTGGGTGCTGTGGTGTCTTTTGTTTGGGGTTTTTTTTGAAGGAAAATAAATTCTGTGGTTTAGCTGCTCCAGTTACCCGTCCCCCCAACCTGTGTCATTCATACTGGGAGGATTTCATGTACCAGTAAAGGTTTCCTCATTCCCTGGGTTGAAATGTTTGCTTCCACCCCGCAGAAAGGCCAACTTCTGTTTCAGGCAGATCATCTCCCCCGCTGCCGTGAGAACGTAGATTGGAAACAGGCACTTCTTTTGCATAATACATTGATTATTTTTGCATAAATCCCTAGGGAAAAGCGGTGGCTGCATGTGTAAAACTGCCCTACGGAGACTGGAAAATATTTACTTTGAAGATTCTGATTTTTTTTATTTGCTTTTTTCCAGTCTGGTCTCGTTTACACCGAAGAGGAGTGGCAGAAGGAGTGGAACGAGCTGATCAAGCTGGCGTCCAGCGAGCCTCGCGTGCACTACAGTGCCAACGGGGGCGGCTGCGCAGGGTACGTGGAGGGGGCTGAGCCAAAAATAACGCGTCCCGACGGAAAACACGGCAAATACCTTCCTTCGGCGTGCGGCTCGGGATAGCTCACGAGGGCAGGTTGAGGGACGAGGCTGCTTTGGTCTGGCTTGTAGGGTTCGAGGGGGATTTAAGTGCTGCCCAACCCCTTTTTTGTGGGGTAACACACACACTGAACAGAACACCAGTCTTTTCCCGTGTTTTGTCATGTTGATGGCTCTGGAACGAGAGTAATAAACGAAAGCTGAGAATTTCTGCGGTGCTCACTCCATGGCTGCAGCCGTCTCAAACAAACGCCGCTTTGGAAACGCTTCTGAAACGTGGTATTTCCTGAAACAGACTAAAAAAATCTAAAAATCTCACATCAGAGCTGAGATCACTCTTAATGCTGCTAACCTGCCTCTACGTGGCTGCCTGCGAAGTCCTCTCTGTATTTTTAAAAGCAAAGGTTAAACATGCATGAAAATGAATTTCTCTCTCCTTTCCCGAAGCGTCGAGAGCTCCGAAGAGCCGGTGTACGAGAGCCTGGAGGAGTTTCACGTCTTTGTCCTCGCCCACGTGCTGAAGAGGCCCATCGTGGTGGTGGCAGACACGATGCTGCGGGACTCGGGGGGAGAAGGTAGGAATGGCGCTCTCTCCAGAGCCTTGATGAATTTTGTGTGCTCGGACTGCGTTTCCTCTCCGCCGTGCGTTTTCCCGGCGTCTTTTTCCCGAGCGAAGCCGGGTTTTGAAGCGGAAGGCTGCAGGGGTGCTGCGGGTGGTTCCCACGGAGGGCGTGAGGCGCGCAGCTCGGATCTTGTGCTGTTTCGAAGAGCATCTGCGCGAGGAGGGATGGTTCTGCTGCTTTTGCCCCCACGTGTACGCAGAGATGGGAAATTCCGCTCCCTCCCTGTAGTATTTTCCACTAGCAGACTGGATTTCCTGTCAGAAAAGATTAATCAACGACCATCGTTCTGCGTGCAAGTTTCAAGTTGTCGTGTGGAGGAGTGAAGAAGGGTTTTTATAGAAAATTTGGGTTCATTTTGCAACTCTGTTCCTCCTGATCTAAAAGAGACGTCTATTTTGGGTTGTGGTTTCTTTTCTTTCTTTTTTTATGTCCCTCGAGCTGACAGATAATTGCAGGTGGCACCTTGAATGAAGCACACAGCTTGTCCTGGAGCCGTTTCAGCGTGAACAGCTCCCAACTCTTCAACCTGTTGTGAAAGCTAACCGCCCTGATTTCTCTCCAGCCTTTGCCCCTATTCCCTTCGGAGGGATCTACCTTCCCCTGGAAGTGCCAGCCAACAAATGCCATCGTTCTCCGTTGGTGCTGGCTTACGACCAAGCCCATTTCTCTGCCCTGGTGTCCATGGAGCAGAAGGAACCCACGAAAGATCAGGGTAGGTGATAAACAAGGTTTATCTCAATGCAGCATTGCGAGCGGCCCGGCGGAGAAGGGCTTGGGGGTGCTGGTGGGTGGAAAGCTGGACATGAGCCGGCAACGAAAGCCAGCCTCTCCTGGGCTGCGTGGGCAGCAGGGCGAGGGAGGGGATTCTGCCCCTCTGCTCCGCTCTGGTGAGACCCCCCTGCAGGGCTGTGTCCGGTTCTGGAGCCCCCAACAGCAGAAGGCCGTGGAGCTGTTGGAGAGGGTCCAGAGGAGGCCACGCAGATGCTGAGAGGGCTGGAGCAGCTCTGCTGTGAGGCCAGGCTGGGAGAGCTGGGGCTGTTCAGCCTGGAGAAGAGGAGGCTCCGGGGAGAGCTGAGAGCGGCTCCCAGTGCCCAAAGGGGGCTGCAGGGAAGGTGGGGAGAAAGTCTCCAGCAGGGCCTGGGGTGACAGGACGAGGGGTGATGGTTTCAAAATAAAGGGAGGGAGATTCAGACTGGATATTAGGAAAACATTTTTTTATGCCGAGGGTGGTGGAGCACTGGCCCAGGTTGCCCAGAGAGGCGGTGGATGCCCCATCCCTGGAAACATTCCAGGCCAGGTTGGCCGGGGCTCTGAGCTACCTGATCCGGTTGGAGATGTCCCTGCTCCTGGCAGGGGGTTGGACTGGGTGGGCTTTGAAGGTCCGTTCCCACCCAAACCCTCCTGTGACCCGAGGCGTTGGCAGGCGCTGCGTGATTTGGCGTGACAGCGGTTGCCGTCAGAGCTGACGTTGTCCTTGGTGGGCGCTCAGGACTTGGCTGCCCCTGCTGCCGCGTGCCAGCTGTTGTCCTGGGCGCTAGCGGTGGGCTTTCTCTCCTGCAGCTGTGATCCCCCTGACGGACTCCGAGCACAAGCTGCTCCCCGTGCACTTTGCTGTGGATCCCGGGAAGGACTGGCAGTGGGGAAAGGACGACAGCGACAACGTCAAGCTGGCCAGGTTGGTTGGCCGCAGCCCGGAGCGGTCGCAGGGGGAGGGTTCGCTGCTCGGTCCCCAGCTGGGGCTTTCTGGTGTCCGGTGAAGGTTGTGCGCGGGGTGTGACCCCGCTCGGTGGGGACGGAACAGCTTTTTTTCCTTTATTCTCTTCTGGTGCTCAGATTTTGGTACATTTTGGGTGCGGCTGTGACATCTCGTGAGCTTCCTTCACACAAAGTGAAAGAGAGCTCCAAACCCAGGAGCTCCAGGCTAGGCAGAGCTCAGAAACGAGAGGCGCCAGAGGAGCAGCCGTGGCCTTCGCACCTTTTCCATTCCTCTGTCCCCGCTGGAAAATAACGGGTACCTCTGAGCGCGGCAGCAGGGAGTCAGACCCCCTTCCTGGTTTTGGCTTGGACCGCGGCCGAGCCCCGCGGCGCTCTGGTAACGGCGCGTTTCCCGTTACTGAGCCAGCGGCCAGCAGCAGTGGGTGCAGCGGTCAGCAAGCCGGAAGCACAACTTGTCCCTCGTCTTGCTCCGGTTGGGAAACCTGGGAACCTCCCAAGATCAACGGGCTGGAATTCTGCGCGGTTTTGCCCGTACAGTCTCATCTGGGGTGTTCAGAGCTGGCAGAAAAGACTCTCTCCCTGTGTTGTTACTGGAAATAATTTTTTTTTTTTGAAATTTTTGACAAGTGGAAATTTTTGAGCAAACATCTTTTCTCTGAAGCTGTTTTTGTGGGGAGGAGAATCATTTTGAAACCAGCTCTGTTTAGATCTGCGACACCTCTTTTTGTTATTTGCCTCGTGTACGGTAGCATCTCCTTTGACACCTGGGAATCTTCTTACTCATTCAGTTGGGTTTTAACTGAGAGGTTTGGAAGGCAATGAAATGCTCCCTTTTGTATCGCTGCTGTCCCGGTGCTGCTACCTGTTGTGTTCAAAATGCATTTTAATATAAAGACAACAGGGAAAAAACCGTAAATACGGAGGAGAGAACCGCGGTTGTGAAAAGGAAACTTGACTCTGACTTCTGGTTTAATCCTTGGTTTAATTTTTAGCGTGACGCTGTCGCTGGAAGCCAAGCTGCACCTGCTGCACAGCTACATGAATGTCAAGTGGATCACGTTGCCTTGTGACACGCAGGTGAGGGGCCGCGGAGGGCTTTCTTCGCTCGTAAATGATTTAAAGCCCCTTTCTGCAGGCGGCGGGCGCGAGGGTGGCGGCTGGCTTGCTCTCCCTCGCGCAAGGCTGGCTGTGCCCCCAGAAATGGCAGCTGATGCTGCTCTGAGTAAACGACTTGGGGTTTTTGCGCACGCAGGCTTTTTTTCCTAGAGCTCCGTGGCTGTTTTTACTCTTCACGCAAACGCCCGGGGCAGCCTCTTACGGGGGGGCGCTGGCAGCGAAGCCGCCGCCGCTTGCTCCAAGGCAAACGGAACGGTTGGTTGTGGCCGCCGGGAGCTGCCTGGAGACACGAGGTTCGACTGCCTTTTCCTGGGACCACTCCTTGGTGGGAAAACCGTCCGCTTCCCACATCTCCGTGGTGGCGCGCTGGTAGCTGCCTCAACAGCATGAAGGGAGGGTTTGGGTTTTGCTTTTGTTGTTTGGTTGGGTTTTTTTAACCCCTCCCCTTTTAATGAGAAAACTTCCCCAACTTAAACACATGCTGCTTTGGTCTGTCTGAAGCTGTTCTCCGTTCTGTTTCCCCTCCAGCCTCAAAACTCTTATCCAAGGAACTCCCTGGGCTCTGATACATGTGTTTTCTCCCTCCCCAGGCGCCTCTGGCCCAGCCGGAATCTCCAACAGCCTCGGCGGGTGACGACGCTCGTTCAGCCGCGGAGTCGGGTGAGTCGGACAAGGAGTCGGTCTGCAGCAGTTCGGCGAGCAACGGCGGCAGCAGGGGTTACAAGGACAAAGAGAAACCAAAGAAAGACCGAGAAAAGGATAAGGAAAAGGATAAAAAAAGGGCGGACTCGGTCGCCAACAAGCTGGGCAGCTTCGGGAAGACTTTGGGGAGTAAGCTAAAAAAGAACATGGGTGGCTTGATGCACGGCAAAACGACCAAGGGGGGCGTGAGCAACGGGCAGGGAGAGACCTTGGAGAAGAAGAAGAAAGGATCCTTGAAGTCAAGGAAAGGCAGCAAAGAGGAATCTTCCCAAGGAGACCTGTCGGCTCCCGTGGAGAAAGCCTGCCCGGGTAAAGCGGCCCCCGACAAGCCGGCGGACCCCTCCAAGTACAGCAACGACGTCCGGCTGAGCCTGAGCATCCTGCGCGCCGCCATGCAGGGAGAGCGCAAGTTCATCTTCGCCAGCCACCTCAAGACCAGCAACCGGCACCAGTACCAGGAGGAGATGATCCAGCGGTACCTGCTGGACGCCGAGGAGCGCTTCCTGGCTGAGCAGAGACAAAAGGAGGCGGAAAAGAAGGCGCTGGGGAGCGCTGCCGCTGCCAAGAAGCCGGAGCCGGAGGCGACTGCTCACAAGGGCGAGGAAGCGCCGCTCAACCCCGCGTACCCCCAGCCTCCCCCTGCCTACACCATCCACAGCCCGGATCTGGCCCGGGTCGCTAAGATAGCGGCTTTTCCCTCCGGCTACTCGGGCGTTTTCACCTTTCCCAGGCCCTCCGTGGTCAGCAGCGCGGAAGGCTCGCATCCCCCCGGCTATCAGGACGGCCGGCGGCAGGTGGCTGGGGGTTCCTGCGGCAGCCTCCCCCCGTACGCTACCTTACCCAGGCACTGCGCCCAGGCGCGGCCGAATCCCCCCCAAACCAGCCCTTCCCACCTGGGGAGGTTCTCCCCCACGGACACGGCCGTCCAGCCCCCCTTCCCGACGGAGTGCGACGGCTCGGCCTGCCTCCCCCCGCACAGCAACGGCTACAGGGAATACCTCGAGCAGGACGGCGCGCAGAAGGGAACGCCGGCCGAGAAAAGCAAAAGCCGAGGGCTTTGTAGCGTTCAGCAGACCAAATGCAAGCAGCCGAACTGCAGTTTTTACGGACATCCGGAAACTGGGAATTTCTGCTCCTGTTGTTACAGGGAGGAGATGAAGCGCAGGGAGCGGGAGGCTCTGGTGCACAGGTTCTGAGCGCCCCGTGCCGGCACTGCCCTTGGGACCCATGAGAGATGGGGAATGCAATAATAGATGTATTTTATTTTTTTTTAACTCCCCCTCCACGCTCCCCTCCCCGTCTGTGGAAGGAGGGAGCGGGGGTTTGGCCGGACGGGATTGGGGCGGTGGTGTGACGGAGGTGATGCGGGAGGGAGAGGGGGCAAAAACCCCCCAGCCCTCCTTCCCGGCGCGCTGCCAGCGGGAGGAGCGGGCTTTTCCAGAGCTCCTTCCGGCCGGGATTAGCGGGGGGCACGCTCAGGGTGGAGCACACGGTGGAAGGGGGGGGGTCCTTCAAACCCACCCGCTAAACCAGACCAAAGCTTTCGGCGAAGGCGACGGGGCGCCGCGCCCGGCCCTTCCGGCCGGACTGTGACGTCACCGCGGGCCGAGCGCGAACGCCCCGGCGATCCCGGCTGGAACGTCACAGACCTTTGAATTGAGAGATTTGGGGGTTTTTTTTAACACTGTTTTTATTTCATCTTTCTCTTTGCTGGTACTGAGCGACACCGAGTTGGAACCGGACGTTGTTGGGGTTTTTTTTTTCGGTTGAACCCCGAGCCCGGCCTCTCTGGGCATCCCCTAGCAGCGGGGCCGGGCTCTGGTTTGAAAATGTCGATTTTTAAACTCTTCCTTGGGGCGGGGGGGAGGCACAGGGGCTGGCGCAGCGCTTGAGTGCTTTTGAGTTGTTTTTTCCCCGCAGTGCGTAAAGCGTTCTGTCCGCGGGCCGGCCGCCCCGGCTTCGTGAGGATTTGAAGCCCGAACCAAGGTCAGTGGCCACACCCTGCAGTAAGCACCGGCGCGGGGAAGCGGGGAGGACGAAGCATCCCGCCGCGGCGGGAGGGAGCCCCGCGGCCGGGCGCTCGCGGGCACGCGCACCCCGCGGTAACTCTGCTCGAGCAAGCTGCTTCCGTACTACCTCTGTTCTGCTGAGTGGAATTAACTCGGCTCCGTTTTGCTGAGCCACCTAACCGACCTGGGGCTGAGGAACATTCGGAGATATTTTTGATAACAGGGCTAAAGGAAAGGGAAAAAAAAAAAAAAAAAAAA
>WHYT01014843.1:121510-158095 GCA_009806455.1 Tetrax tetrax | reverse complement strand
GGCTGGAGCGCCATGGGGAGCTGGGGGGGTCCAGGACGTCAGCCCACCGCACGCTCGGCCGCCACGTACCCCTTCCTGCGAGGCGGAGAGATGCTGCGCCCGAGGGGCACCGACAGCGGGGACGCGTGGCCTTCTCCTTCGGCACCTTCGGGAGAGCAGAATGACTGGAGCTGACGGAGCCTCGTCAGCGCTGCAGACCCCGGCCCGTAGTTGGTGGGGGGCTTTCTGTTCCCCGTCAGCACCCCAGAGCGCACGGGGGCGGGCGGGACAGAGACAGGACCTTGCCTTGACTCTGTCGCTGGGCTTTCCGGGTCAGGACTCGTGGTGTGTGCTGCCAATCCCAGGCTCCCGAAAACAGCGTCGCCAGCTTCCACAGCACTTCGCCGAGAAAATGAGCTTGGAGTCCAGCGGCTGCCCCGGAGACAGCCCAGCGGGGAGTCCGCCCGGTGCTGCGGGCAAACCGACGCGCGCGTGGCCACGAGCCAGCGCCGGGCACGGGTACCAGCTGCGGAAGAGCCCGTTTCATCGCAGGGACCAGATTCCAGCTGGCAGAAACAATCCAGGGAAAACGGTGCCTGCTTAGATGGGCTGGTTTGGTGGGACGCTTCCACGGCTCGCACGCGCTCCTCACAAGGTGGGTTTTTGGGAATCTTTCCCTTCTGTAGGTGGAAAAACAAAAGTGCAGCCTCGCCGCTGTGAAGGCCGTCAGGAACCAGGTAGGCTGATGTTTTCCCACAGTGGGAGGTGACGTCTGGGAGACAAGTCCAGCTGACACCAGCTTCTTCTGGAGACAGCCGCAGGTTGAAGACCTCTGCTCGTCGGCTTTCGCTTTCTCCCTGGCCGTGCCACTTCCCTTCTCGCTGGAAGGTGCTTTCCCTTGACAGGACACAACGGGGTGGCTGGTTTGCACCCCCACGCCCTCCCTTTGACTCGCTATCGTCTGCGAGGACGCGCCGCTTGGATTGCTGACCTTCCCAAACTGCTCCCTCGGGATGAAAAGGCCAAGGTGCGTTGTGCCGGAGCAGCGGCCCATGAGGAAGGGTCCTGCTAGGAAAGCGCTGGGGTCGCTCCCAAATCCCAAGCAGCGTTACAAGGGGCTTAACTAAAGGACAGAGAGAAAAGAGTCTCTGTGTTCAACGTTCCTGGAAGCAGCTGGCTCCAATCCCACTGACCTCCCGCTCTGTGAACGGACACCAAAGGGCTCCAGAGCTGGGGAAGGATTTTTCAGCAGGAATAGGAAAGATTTGGGATCAAAGCAAATTCGTCGAGCTGCTCACAAGGGCTCACAGCTTGGACATCTCTGCAGAGGGCATGTGGAGGCCGCGCTCTGGAAGTCCCTGGTATTTCTCCAGCATCCCACCTTCCCAGCCATGGCTCTTGCAGGCCCTCCTCTTACCTCAACCCGCAATCGGATACGATGTCCACGCTTCTCCCTTGCGCTGGCCCGCGCGCTCCCTTCGCTCTCACCCCGAGGACCTTGATGTTATGAACTCATATTCTCTGTCACTTCCCCTTTCAGCCTTGGGCCCCAAGGGGGACATTGCGGGGAAATCTGAACGGCTTCGGGAGGGATTAGGAATTTTCTGACCAGGAAAAACTGCTTTTGTCAGTGTTGGGAGGTGCCTGGGTGCTTTTTTTGGGGCATCATGTGCTCGGCGGGCAGAGGGAGGGCAGCGGTTCTTACCAAGCAAGGCAGGGGTTGCAATCCGTGTGCTGGGCATGTCTAACCAGACACCTCCTTCTTCAGACGCCAGCCAGAGGGACGCAGGGGCTCCAGTGGCTTCCAGTCCCTCCTAGTTACAGTCACACTGGACTCCTCTGGACCAAGTGTCCTGGAGCAGCTGCTTCGCTGGTTGTTGCTCCAAAAAAATCTCCCGGTGCCACATCTCCGCTGAGGGGTGAGGAGGTCTCGGGGGGAACGCGGGCTCTGCTGGCGATGCTAATCCTTCCGGCGCGATTTCAAACACTATCAGCTGCCTGGAGCAGCCCCACGCTGCCAAGAACAAGCGACCATCAGCACAACTGGACCCTGCGGAGGATTTCAGACGGGAGGGCCAGGAAGGTCAGCGCTCCCCTAATCTCTCCTGGGCGAGACGCAAAGGGTGGGCAAAGTGCAAGCCCACCTCTCTGTAGGTCTGGTGTTGCTATCTAGGTGAAGCTGCTTTCCAGCTGGGTGGCCCCAGTATATACTGGTTCAGGAGATGGGCCTGAGGGACGCTGACCACCTGGGTGGGACACAGAGCATCGTCCTGTCCCTGGCCCGAGGTCTTCAATCCAAAGAGGGGTCTGAGCGGGGTCAGAGCTTCCAAACCAAAGCGGGCTCACGCCCTGCACAAGGCATGGTCGGGCCCAGAAAGGAGAGGGGATATTGCCACCTTCTGGCCAGTGGTTTTGCTCTGGAGGGCCGCCACCTCCCCTTGGGGTCCCTGGAGAACCTGCCCGCCGTGTTGGTGCTGGCACGGCTCGCGCTGCAGCAAGGCGCTTTCCCCCCGTTCACCGCACTGCTTCAGGTGAGCTCCTCAAGGCGTGGATGGCATCTTTTTCTGGGAAGCTGGAGGATCTCAGGTGGGTTGCCATCGCCGGTACGTACGAGAGCACCTTCAGGAGAAGCTGTATGGAACGGCCAGGAAAAGCTGCTGGAGAGTGGGAACGCAGAGGGGAGTCTGGTCTGGTGCGTGGAGGCATCTCGTAGTGACATCTGATGATGGCTCGAGCCTGCTGCCTTCTAGGAAAGGTGATTTTTACCAACCCCTCTTCACAGAAAAGTTTTGCAATCACCAAGTAGTACTGAAAAAAAAATAAAAAAAGAAAAAGGCTTCCTTTTAAAGCAAAAGCAATCCTTCCTTTGATGTAATTCCTCTTCTTAGCTCAGTCCTTGACAGGACCATGGGGTAAGTGCTAAAAATACCCCTTCCCCTTCCACGTCGGGCTCTCTCGGGGGAGGAGGAGGGCGGGAGGGGATTCCCAGCGCAGGAGAAAGGCTCTCCCTGCCCAGCCTGCCCATGCCGGAGAGCTGCTGCGGGGAGAAGGTGCAGCCGGGGCTCGTCTGCGGGTGCTGAGCGGAGGGAAAGGCCAGCGGGGAGCGGGTCAGGAGCCTGGAGGGACATTGCGGGACATCACCCCCCAAACTGCCTGCCTTCGGCTTCCAGGCCAAGGGGAGGCAGCTTTGCACGAGGATCTTCCAGGGGTGGCCCTGCCGCCAACGTGCCCCGTGTCCCCTCAAAGCCCCGAGCAACCTCGCCGCTCCCCCGCCCCACGCTGACCTACCGAGCAGCCTCGTGAGGAGCCGCATCCTTTTGCCTGGGAGGCTGCGACAGCGCAGGGTAGCGGTGACGCAGGCGGCGGTGGCATGCTGTCATGTGGCCCCGACGTCTCGGCGAGGAGGCAGGTCACGCTCCCCAGCCAGCTCCCGCCATGTGCCGGGGCTTGTGGCCGGGACCCCTGTCCTGGGCAGGTACCGGGGAGCATCGCGTCCCCTCGGAGGCTGGGGATGCCGGTGAGGGCCACCCTGGGTGCCAGGTGACCGTCCTGCTGCGGGGGGCTGCTTTCCTTCTGCGAAACCGCCCTCCTTCCTCTTTCCGAGGTAGCGATGGAGCCGTGACCTCACCGCAGGACGGATACTGAGAAGCAGGCTGGTGGTGACTGGTGACGGGGACCTGCAAGGACTTGTTCCTGCCAGCTGATCTCCTCCGGAGCCGCTTACGCACGGCGCGGCCTTCCAGCCTCACCCGCGGCTTCGCCCCCTCACCGTGAGGCTGCTCCCACACGTCCGCCTATGGAAACCCCAAACCTGGGGTCAAGGGGCCGCGGGTCTGCGCCTGCCCGGGGGTCCAAGCTGTCAGGGGACGGAGCACCTGGTGACACTTCGTGTGCTCAGCGCATGACATGGCCGCCCAGCTCTGCGGCGTGGCATGCCCCGTCCCCAGGGCCCCGCGCCGGCCGGGCTGGGGGCATCCAGCTGCAGAACACGTGTTGGCATCTGCCATCCCCCCATCTGCTCCTCCCCGGGGTCACCCCGGGCAGCCGACGCCACAGAAGGCAGCACGGGATGCTGTGGGGCAGGGGAGACGCCGGGAGCCGCGGTCCCCGCCTGTGCCCTGCCAGGGTCTCCTCTGGGTTAAGGTCTGCGTGCGGGAGGGCGGGGGGCAGGTCCCAGCCTGGCCGGAGCCCCACCAGAGAGGAAGAAAGTGTCATGAATAACACGCACGGCCTGGCTAATGGGGCTGGAAATAGAAATAGCTGCCCGGGGAGTTTTGTTGAGTCACGCAGAAGAGGCCGTGGCGGCGAGCGATAATGGAAAGCAGCGGCGGCACAAACTGGGGGGGACACGCGGGGCGACGTCCTGGAGGTGACACGTGGGGACGGGCCGCGGCCACCAGCCTCCTGCCCCATCCCAAAGCCGCAGAGCGGCCGCCGCAGGAGCTCGGAGCGCGTAAAGGCCACCCCGCGCCAGGCTACGGTGAGAGGATGGCGGTTTAGGAGACCAACCTCAGTGAGAAAGAACAGAAACAGAGAGCAGCCGTGCTGCCCTCCGCGCACGCAGGTGGACTTACCCCAGCTCTTCCGTCTGCCGAAACCCGGGGCGGAGGGGGGAGAGCAGCGTTCTCCGCAGCGAGGGTTTCGACCTCGAGCTCGTTGCCTCGCGTTACCCTGTACCGGAGATGGGGGGGTTTGGGTAACCTACGGACCAGGAGCGCTCCCGCTGCTCTGCCGGGCGGCGAGCGGGAAATCCTTCCGCGCCTGAAGCGGACGGACCTCTGCCTCTCACCTCCATGGAGAGAAGGGGAAAAAGGTTAAAAAAAAATAAATATATAATTCCCCTAATTCAAGTTATCTGCAGCCAAGGTAATTTCCGCATGAGTTAGCAGAACAGCGGCTTGGAAATTCTGGATAAAAATCTATTTTTCTTTGAAAACGCAGATCCTGTGAACTGTGAAGGCTTTCCACTGGAAAGAATGAGTTTTGCTGGGTTTCTCAACTAGTTGTCTAGCAAATTTGTAAAGTCACACTATTTCAACCACCACTGCTCTTTTTTGGACCAAAATTTATACTCCCAGTGTCCTACAGCTTGACATGAAAACGCAACAATTTTGGCATCATCACTTTATTTGTTTGAATGTCAATATTCTACAGATCTTTCACCCTCACGTGGGATGGAGAAAGAGCCTGAGACACCACGAGATCCCTGGGGTAAGGGGACAATTTCCCCTAAAACGGGGGAAGCTCAGGCTGAGGAGCGGTGCAGAACAAGCCAGAGCCCTCCCATTAACACCAGTCCAGGAGAAAACTCTGGGTGTCGTCAGCCCGCCATCCCCAAGTGCCACTCGCGTCCCCGTCGGTCGAGCCTTGATGCGAGGAGGAGGAGGATGGTGGGAGCCGGTGGAGCAGCGGCGCAAAGGGCAGGGTGCCTGACGGCGACGCGCCCGGAAAGTACGGCCGGGGAGGGGGTTTAAATGAGGAAGAGAGGCCACGCGAAATGCACCAGAAATACCCACCCGAGGCAACGGCAGCGTCCCCGAGAGCGTCCCTGTAACGTCACCGAGCACCCGGGACGGGGAAGGAGGCCGGCACGGCTTTCGGGACGGGCTGAGCTCGTCCGCCTGCTCTCGTGGCGGGCGCGCAGGAAAGTGTCCCTCGTGCCACCCGAGGTGACCAAGGACCCGTCCCAAAGCTCCCTGCAGGGCAGCGGCACGCGGTGCCGGGCTCCCCTACCGCATCCCAGGTGCCGGCGTGGCCGGTCGCCGGACATGCGGAGTGCTGGATCAAAGGGAAACTGAGGCGGGGATGGAAACCCGGGGCCGTCGGAGGCGCTGGGGTCCCACGGGAGCCGGGTGCCCGCCAAAGGCCGGGCGGCTGCGGCCCCAGCGACAGCGCTGGCGGCGTGGGGAAGGCGCGTGTGTTACAGCAGAAACGCCCTTGGCTTCACGGTAAAACCACGATAAGCTTAGAATCATAGAATGGTTTGGGTTGGAAGGGACCTTCAAAGGTCACCCAGTCCAACCCCCCTGCCAGAAGCAGGGACATCCCTGACTAGATCAGGTTGCTCAGAGCCCCATCCAGCCTGGCCTGGAATGTTTCCAGGGATGGGGCATCCGCCACCTCTCTGGGCAACCTGTTCCAGTGCTTGAAAGGTGAAAAAAAAAAAAAAAAAAAAAAAAAAAAAAAAAAAAAAAAAAAAAAAAAAAAAGAAAAGTGAAGTAATTGGGATTTTAAGTGACTTCCAAGCCCTCTTGCGCTCTCAGCCTCCTACCCAACAGGTGTGAGGGCAAGGAGGTGGCCTGGCCAGCCGGGGACTTTCGAGTGGCACCAGAGAGACGCGAAACCCAAGGGGTTTCACCGCAGCCTTACCTCCATCCTTCCCCAGGGCCGGCCCCGGCCCTTCGGGTGCTGGCTGGGTGCCCGGCTGCCGTCCCGGGGGTGCAGCACCCCTCTGCTGCGGGAAGCCAGGCACGCATCGCACCCATCACGCCACGACAACGGCCGTCACACATTGCCATCCTGCTCAGCACCTTCTCCAGCCGCCCTCCCTAAGGGGTCCCAGTCCCCCGCCCGTATTAAACACCGGCTGCGCGTGGGCTGGGTGCTCGGCGGTGCCAGCCGCACCGAGGACCACGGCTCTGCCAGCACTTCCCCCTGCGACGGAGCCAACTCGGGAGTCCAGGAGCCGAGGGTGGAACGTCCTGCGCCCACCCCAAAGAGCCCATGTCCCAGCTGGGGACAAGACTGGTTTTCCTCTTCTTCTCGCTGCCTCAGTGGGTGAGGACAGGGCAGATCTCCACCGCGCAGCAGTGCCCGGGGTCATTTTAAACCCTGCCAGCTTCACAGCATCCTTCGCATGAGAGCTTGGCAGGAAACCCACACGTGGGATCCGGCAGGAACCCCCTCCCACCGCTACCAGAGCCGCTGACGGGCACCGTCCCCTGCTGCCGCCGCTCCTCGGGCCTTCGGGAGCAGGAGCAGGTGTTGAGCTGAGCTCTTAAACCCCATTTAAAGGCAGACGGGGGCTGCTGGGAGAGCTGTGGGACGCCCAGGTGGCACCAATGGAGACAATTCCCCTCCCACCCGCACGGTGGGATCACAGCATCCCAGGCCCTGGTTTCTTGCCCTGGCTGGGGAGGACGTTTGGTGGGAGGGCAGACCCCCCCCCTCGATGGCTTACAGAGCGTTTAGTGTCCCGCAGGGGACAGAGAGGTGGGGGGCACCTTCCTCCTCGAGGAGCCCAGAGCTCAGCACCAACCGCGCTGCCTTTACTGGGTTTGTGAAACGCACCAGTGAGGGGAGGAGGGCTAAAACACACCAATATTAATAATATTATTAGTAATAATTAAGAGTTCTGCCTGACCGCTACAGTCCCTGCTCCCCAGGGCCAGGCTAGACTTTGGTGACCCCGTCTGCCGCCGTCGCCTCGGCTGGCTCCTCGCTTTGGGGCCGGCGGGGGACAACCCTCACCCTGTTCCTGAGGAGTCCCGCAGACCCTGTCCCCTTCCGCCCTTTCCTCAGCAGGCAGCACGCCCCGGCGCTGAGACCGAACAGGCTCATCACAACCGCGAGCAGAGCCGGGGCGCCGGTGCCCCCGGGACGCGGGCAGAGCCAGCGGGGACTGCCGGTGATCTTGGCGGAGACGTTCCTGCTCCCGTCCCGGTAGGTGCAGAGGGCTTGGTCCAGGTCCCGCACGCCCACGCCGGCCGCCCGCAGCGCGTCCAGCCAGGCCAGCGAGCAGCAGCTGAAGGGGTTTCCGGCCACGGAGACGTTCCTCAGGCTGCGGGACCAGCTCGCCAGCGCCGCTCTTTCCAACGTCGGCAAGTTATTGTCGCGAACGTCCAGGCTTTCCAGCGCTGAGCAGAAAAGCCCCGCGGGCAAACGGCTCAGGTTATTGCCCGAGATGTCCAGGACCTTGAGCGCATCCAGGCAGGGGAGCTCGGCCTCGCCGTCGTCCATCCGGTTGCCCCTCAGAGAGAGCTTCTGCAGGGAGAGCTCCAGCCCCGCCAGCGCGTCCTCCGGCAGGAACAGGCCCTGGTTCCCCGACAGGTCGAGGGAGCGCAGCGAGGTCCGGCTGAAGGCGAAGGGCTGCAGCCTGCTGATGTTGTTCTCGCAAAGGCTCAGGTGCTTCAAGCGCGGCACGGCGTAGAAGGGGGTGCAGTTGCGTCCCGGGGCTGGACCGCGGGACCCCCCTCCCCGATCGCTGCCCCGGCCCGCGCAAGGCTGGAGGCCGTTGGAGCCCAGGTCGATGGTTTCCAGCTGAGGCAGAGACTCGAAGAACCAGCGTGGCAGCGCGCGGATGGCGTTGCTGCGGAGGTCCAGCCGGCGCAGGGAGAGGGCGGCACGCTCCGGCGGCTCCCCGGCCACGTCCCGGAGGCAGTTCCTAGCCAGGCTGAGGCTGCGCAGGGAGCCCAGGCTCTGGAAGAAGGCGAGCGGGAAGAGCTGCAGCCGGTTGTTGCTGAGATCCAAGTCCACGACACTTGTCAGACCGCGCGGCGTACGCAAGCTCCTGTTAAACCTCGTCGTCTCCTCGTAGAGCGGCGCGAACTCCCCCGGCCGGCGTGAGCCTGGCAGCAGGGATGCGATGAGGTTGTGGGAGAGGTTTAAGTGCGTGAGGTGCCGGGCCGCGGGCAGCTCCGGGAAATGCAGGAGCCTGTTATGGCTCAAGTCGAGCACCTGGAGCAGGTGGGGCTGCGCTCCCTCCTCCGACACGAAGAGCTCCAGCGCGTTGCGGCTGAGATTTAACACGCGCAGCTGCGTGAGGCTGAAGCCAGAGATACAGTGGAGGGAATTCGACGCCAAGTTCACCACCTCCAGCTCTTCCAGAGCCTCGAAAGCTCCCTCCTCGATTTCCATGATGTAATTGTCACTGAGGTCGAGCTCGCGCAGCCGCGGCGCGCTCCGGAAGATCCCCGCCGGCAGCCTGGTCATCTTGTTCCCGGAGAGGTCGAGCGTCCTCAGCCTGGTGAGGTTGCCCACGTACCAGCCTGCCATGTGGCTCTCCAGGTTGTTGGCCGACAGGTCCAGGACCTCGATGTTCCTGAGCAGGCGAAAGGCTCGCCCGTTCGCCAGGTAATTGCGGTCCAGGCGGTTCGATCCCAGGAGGAGGGAGCGCAGCTGGGGCAGCTGGGCCAGCGTGGTGTCTGACACAGCTTCCAGCCGGTTGAAGCACACGTCCAGGTACTCCAGCTGCCCAAATGCCGGCACGGAGCCGCTCGACAGGTTTCGGATGAAGTTGTTGGAGAGCTCGAGGTACTTCACGCCTTGGCCGAGCTCCTCCGGGAATTTGCGCAGGCCAGTTCCTTTGCAAGACACCTTGGTGGGGCTCTGTGGAGAGAGAGAAGCTGTCAGCCACAGCTCCAGCCAAGCCAGCTGCTCTCCGGGAGGAGCAACACGGAAATGAGCACCGCTCCCCGCTTCCCAGAGCTGGGATGGGAATGGGCCAGACCAGCTAAAGCCACTGCTCGGAGACAAGAAGCTGGTCCCCAGGGGTTGAGGTGAGCTTTTTGGGACACTACTGACTTTTTTTTTCTGATGGCATAAGGAGAAGACTCAGCTTCTGGATGCCTCCCGTGCATCCCAGCAAGGAAGATGCTGATGGGGCTGACCCGGCTTCTGGAGAGCACTGGGATAGTCCAGGGACCGGTCCAGAGCATCCCTGTCCTGTCCGGGCAGAGGAAGGACAGCATCCTGGTGGGCTCCACCTTCCCTCTCCCTCCAAACTGGTTTCCTCTGCCAATTTAGAGTCGGGAGCCTGGACGGGGAGCAGCTGGTTTCTGTCCCCCCCACCAGCTGCTCCCCATCCAGGCTCCATCCTGCCTCTTAGCAAGCATCACGCGCCGGCATCCCCATGGGATTGCTGGAAGATGTCACCGGCACGGCACGGACAGGGGAGCAGCTGGAAAATCGGCTCGGAGAGCAGAAAAAAAGCTGAAAGCTGGGCAAGGTTGAGAGAGACGGAGGTTGGAGGGATGCTCAGATGCGGAGATGCTGCCGGGGCCATCCCAGCCTTACCTGGTGGCACGGCGCGGGCTGGGGTGTCACCTCCTCGTTAGGCTGGGCGCTGAGAACAGAGGGGAGCAGCCAGAACAGGAAGCATCCTCTTTCAGCCAGCCGCTGTTCAAACAAGAGCATGGTGGGCCCCGTCCCGTCCCTCCGGCGCTCTCCGTCCGGGCAGGAGCCGGGGTCTCTGTATAAATAGGCTTCAGGATGGGATGGGGGAAGGAGATAACGCATGTGGGTGTTTGTAGCTACGGAAGTGGGAAAGACAGACAGCCGTAAGATTGCAGAGGGGGAAAAACAGTGCAGAAAGCCACCAGGAAGGGAAAGAGAAACGGCGGGACGGGGAGGAGGCCGGGCTGCACCGGCGCTCAGGTGATCGGCCGGACCGACCGCCGAAACAGAGCGCTGGGAGGCAGAGACGGTTCCTGGGAAAGCCACAGGGTTTTGGGGGAGTTCCCCTGCTTGGCCCTGATCTTCCTCCAGCTTCCTCTGCCTCGGGCCAGGGGTGGCTGGTGATGAGGACCTCGGGAGTAGCTGGCCAGGGCTTCCTGGCCATCCCAAACCAGGGACCTAGATCCCGGGCGTCGCTGCGGGACACCCGGTGCGGGTGAGCTCAGCCCACGAAGGCGAATTCCCCTTCCCGCCCCGCCGCAGCCCAGCCAGGGGAGCTCTCCCACGGCACCTGCCCCTCCCTGGGGAAACAACGGCTCCCTGGGCTTTGCCACCCGTTCCCAGCAGGATACGGGAGCGGGCATCCCCCTCCTCCTCCTCCTCCTCCTCTTCCTCCCCAGGAGCTTACTGTGCTGCAAGCGCTGGGCTCCTCGCTGCCACGTCCCCGTGTCCCTGCCGGGCTCGGGGGTCGGCTGCTGGGTCACCTCCTCACCTAGGGCAGCAAACAGACCGGGACATTCCCTGCGGCAGCTCCAGGCTCCATCCTTCCAGGGATGCCTAGGTGGTGACACCTCCATGTCCCCCGTCCCTGGGGATGTGCTCCCCACATGCTTCACGGAGTGTTCTGCAAAACGCACGCTTTTGGGGTTTTTGGCTCGCTGCGGCCCATCGCCTTCCACCCGAAGGACCCCCGGGCTCTGCGCGGTGACCCAAGGAGGAGGCGGCTGGGAGCGCTGCCTTGCTCCAGGAACCCTGGCCGTCTCCTCCCCGCATCCCAAATTGCTGGGCATGGCCGATGAAATCAGCTGAAAGTCCCCGATTTTCCTCAGGGACTTCTGTGGAGAATCCCTGGGTGTTTGCCTCCCAAGGCTGTGAACTCCCTTCGCAGGGGTGCCCGGCCGAGCCAGCCAGGTGCGGACCAAGGGCCGGCCAAGGCGCCCTGCGAATTCCCGGCGGCTTTTCACGGACCGTGCCGGAGGCAGAGCGAACCGCACGGCAGCACCAACGGGAAGAGGTTTGCTCCCCGAAGGATGGAGATGCTTTGCCTGTCAGCTGTGTCCCATCGCACCAGTGCAGTCCAAACACTTCCCAGAGAAACTCCTGGTTTGGCTGGGGAAGGAAGTCCCACCCAGCACACGGAGATGAGGAAAAAGCTTTATTTGCAAAGAAAATATTGACAATGGACATAAACTTACATCCTAAGGTATATACAGTATGTATACTTCATATACAGAGGGTGTCTCGACTAAAGGTGTGGAAGCACAGACCGGCAGCAGCTCTGACGGGTCACGGTCGTGCCCCTTCCCACCGCTCCTCTCCGTTACGCTTTCCCCGGGGACCCCGAGAGGCTCCCCCCAGCCTGGAGCGAGGACGCGGGGTGGGTGTGGGTCAGGCTCCTCTGTGGGTGCAGCCACGAGGCCGTGGTTGTCCCTTCCCCCTTCCCCCAGGTGCCACCAGCCCGCAGCGAGCGGGAAGGACTCCCCGACGCCGCTCGGTCGGCGGAAGGACGATGCCAAGGCCCCCGATGGGACAGGGGACGACGGGGGGACCACAGCCGCTCACCTGGGTGGGAAAGGCGCTGGAGGGAAGCGAAGCGCGGGCAGGTTCGGGAGGGAGCCGTGACCTAAAGCCTGCACTGGAGGGGATCCTTCCCTCCAAAGGGGCCCTGAGCACAGCGGTGAGCTGGCTTCCCTGGAAATCTTCTCCCTGAAGAGCTTGGCAGGGAGGACGACGCCTTACGTACCGGTGAGCTGCTGGCTGCACTTCTGCAGCTGGAGTCCAGCCGACGGTTGGGCAGCAGGGCCAAGGCACGCGGGTCAGAGCAGGACCAGCCCGTACTGCCGGAGGGGAAGCCCACGGGAAGCCAGCGGTGACCGCTCTCCCGGCCACCATCTCAGATACGCAGCTGCTTGTCTGTACACGAAGCTCTTCCTTCTCAACTGTGAACTGAGACACATCAAAACTCACAGACGTTGGAGGGAAAGACTGGAGCAAGGCCCTGTTCCTGCTGCAGTTTGTTAAAACCGCCCGTACGCATCCTCCCCACGCTCCTCTGAGCTGCTGCCGGGCCGTTTCGGCTCCAGTTAAGAGGAAGAGGCACCAAAGACGGTGGGACACCAGCGGGAGAAGCTTCGTACAGAAGCGTCACACAACAGCCCAGGCAACCCGCACCGCAACGCTTCACCAGTGAGAACTCGTGCGAGAGAGACCAAAGGGTTTCAAGTGTAAAAACTCCACAGCTGCTACGGGACCGGCGATCGGCCCGCTCGCCCCGGGGGTGAACACGGCTCTCGGTACCAAGGCCACCTGCAGCCCGGCATTCCCTTCCGCTCTCCTCCCGCATCCCAGGCACGTGCCAGAGAGGGGCTCAACAGCGACGCGCGGGGCTCGGGCGGGGAGCAGGGTACAGCCAGAGTCAGGGGCAAGCTGCAGACCCTGCCCGTGGGGGCCGGGGAACACAAACCCCGTCCCCCGCGCTCTCCCAAGCCGTCGTGGTGTTGACGCTAGCCCTACGTCGTGCTGTTCGGGCTGTATTCTAAACAAAATTGTTAACGATTCGCTTCGTGTTCTCGCCGCACACAGCCGTCCCGATCCATCCTTGTCAGAGGGACACGTCCTTCTTCATCCGTTTTAAAGGAAATAAACCGCAAAGGCCAGCGAAGTGCCCCTCGGGCTCTCGCTAGTCCAGCGTGCTAAGGCTAGAAAGGAGGAGAACATGTTGAAAAAGAAAGAGCTGGCCATTTTTCATGCAGTTATTCCACAAACGGCACGCCTCCTGTGAATAGCGAGGCTGCGGCCAAAGCTGGGTGCCCCCGAGAAATATTTATCTCCCAATAACTGCAATACTTGGCAAGGGAGATCGCTCGCTGCGGACAGGGAAAAGCGACGGGGCCAGGAACACTGCAGCCGGGGCGGACCCCTCGGCGGCTCCGGCGCGGCGCTGGGACACGTCCGCTCCCGCATCCCCGCAGGTGACCGCCCCGAGCCGCCCCTGCTTGCAGACGGAGCTCACCACCGAGACGTCGGCTCGGGACTTGGCCCAGGCTGAAACTTCCCTGCGCTCTTGAAAAAAAAAACAAACCAAACAACACATGCTCTGAAAAGAAATCCAGTTAAAAAAAACCCAACAGGACCAAGCGCAAACCAAGGCACGACACGAAAGAGCAATTAGCGCTGCAGCTCTTCCTCAGCTCCAGCACATCTTATAGCCCCGCGTCTCCCCAGCGGAGGGGAGGTAACGGGAGAGCGTTGCTCAAGAAGCCAAAAGAAACAATAGCGTCCCAGCTCCCCTGTTAGTCACCAGAAATCGAGTTATGACTAGACTCAGCAGGGCTCAGAGAAAAGAAAAAGTGGTGACTTCATGCTGGACCAGGCTTTTTAAACACCATTTTTTTTTTGCTAGAGACTCCATCACCACTTATTAAGAGTACTGTAGGTAGAAGGGTGCCAAAGGGGAAGGGGTGGGGGGAGGAAGGATGAAAACCACATCTGAAAGGAGGACAGTTGCTAGTAAAACAGAAAAAAAAAATCCTGTTTGAATAATTTTATTCTTAAACATGACAAACTTCTTCAGAGTGTTTCCACAAGTACTTGTGTCTGCTCTACGCGGCTCGGTGCAGCCTGTAGAAATGTGGTCTGGTTTGCAAAATATTAATTAAAAAGACAAAACCCCCCGACGAAACACGGATTGCTGTAACAGCAGCATACGTTAAGGCAGCCCCCGGTAGGGCAAGGCACGCCTCTGGGGCAAGGGCAGGAGCTGAAAGTAGCAGAGGCTCGGAACCGGACTGGTCGTTTTCTCTGGGACGCGGTGGGGGGGAGCGTGGGGCGGTCTCCTGCCTGCTAAGCCTGCTCTAGCGCGGAGTCCGCTCCCTCCCGCACTCCCTGCTTTTGCAGCCTGCTCCCAGGCTCTGGCTAGAGGCACTGCGCCTTCCTCTCTCGCGCTCCTGAGGATGAACGTAAACACCACCGACCCCGTCTTATTCACCTCCCTTCGCGCCCCGCGGCCGTTCCAGTTCGAACTGGGACGGCGCAAAACCAGAAACCCCCCTTTCTTGCTTTCGTTAGCCTGCAGAAGCAGGAGTGCCTGGGCAGGACAACCTGGACACCAGTCCATCTTCTCCCGCGACCGCCTGGGATGCTCTCGCTAGTGCAACGTAAAAGCAGAGACCCACACCACTCTCAACAAGCCTCGTGTGAAGATCACAGAGCAGAGTATCAGTGCAGTAATACTGGGAATACTGGGACAAGGCAGACACAACGGCCTTTCTTCCTCGCAACGCTTCTTCATCCAAGTCTCCACGCCAGTCACAGAAGACAATTGTGCTTCCTGCATTCACATATAGGAATAAATAGCTCTGGATCAGTTTTCTTGATGGCCGGATTACAGAACCCCCTGAAATACTGATACGCTTATGAACAGCAGCACTGTGCAGTTCTGTGAGCATCCTTGGGCGTGCCAAGTTCATTTAGGACGCTGGCGCATCTCCTAGGCGTATGGCCCCAAAGAAAGTTGTGTGCTTGCTCATGTTGATGGAGATGTCAGCATGGACCATCTTCACAGCGATCTTCTGCCTGGCTTTGAGGAGGCAGACCCCGGCTGTGTAGCAGGTGTTGAAGTTGGTCTTGCCGGTCTCAATACTCCGAGTGCATTGCAGAAAGGGCTTCTCATCCACCACCACCTCATAGCTGGCGAAATCCGTGAAGTTTATGTAGTATACCTGACGTGAAGCAGGAAGGAGAGAGATATTAGGGAGTGGATTTGTGCGCCAGGAACAAGCCCACATTCCTCTCAGTGTGCGTGTGTACCTTCCCTCTGCTAACGATCCCTTCCTTGGCCCCGGGACACCTGTGTTCGTGGGAAGTTGACTTGTTCAAGGCAGAAGGAACCCAAGCCAACCAAACACGAGGAAGCTCTGCATTCCACTTTGCGCTAACACGAGCATGCAAGTGTCCGTGAACCCACGTAGCCAAGGCTGAGCTACGAATCCTCACGTTAGACCCTGCTTCTTACTGGAAAAATGACAAACTTGCTCAGGCCTAGTCGCAAAACTGAGCAGGCAACCCTAACTACTACCAACAGCTTTTCATCCAACAGACAGACAGAAATAGTTGAACTGAAGTCCTCTTTCACTTACCTGGCCAGTCCTGCTTTCTGGGTCCCATGGGCCTCCTTTAGTGTTGACATCAAAAATGCCCTAAGATGTGCTGGGAGCTGCCGCCTTTGCAACTGGACCTGAGGTGCTTGCAGAGGCATGAGCCACTACAGGGAAGACACTCTCCCAACCTCCACAGCTCGGAAGTAAATGCCCTGACAGCGTCTGCACTGGTTTAACTCTTAGACCTATTGCCCAAGTTCCCGTGACGCCCTTGCTCATTACTTAACCATCTCCCACGCACTGATTCTGAAGAAGTGCGAGATGCATGAGAAAGACCTGTCCAAGGAGAAGTCAGGCCCAGGGAGCTGCTTCTTCCTGACAGAAGAAAACCAGCCATTTCGGATGCATCTCCCAGTTCTTAGTCTAGGCCCTGTGATCACAGAAGCTACTCAAGACTGAGTTATCTTTTTCCTTCATGGGCTAGAAACGACAAGGGCTTCAGAGGCACAACGCTGGGGCCAGGAATTAGCACTAAGTGCTCAGGAAACAATTACATTTTGGCCCCTGTAGTTATTTTTCCTGTCCCCATCCAGACCAGACCTGTAACCAGTTCCACGGAAGAGCACCTAAGCTGATGTTCGTAGCTCACTTCAGCTAGGTAGAGGCCCAGTGGGGCAACCATGGGCAGGAGGTGACACCAGAAGCAAGGTGGGTGCCATCCCACCGCACAATGCGGTTGCTGGTGCATCGTGTTGGTCTGGAGCTACACAAAGGTGGAGGCAAAATGGGAGTTACCTGGGCCGGCGTTTGGCCAAGAGAGCCCTACGCTTACAAAGAGCGACATGGCTTCGCACTGATCATGAGCGGTTGGGGTTTTGGTCTTGGCTTTTAAAGCACAGAGCCCAGCGTCCTGCTGGGACCCCTGTTCTGCAGGGAAGTTTAGGGGGGCTGGTGAATGACTGCACAGACTATATGGAGGATGTGGGATCTGGCCGGGCGTCTGCGCCTGTGTTTCGGTAACTAATCGCTCGCAGTTGGTGTCATGGCGAAACGTGTGACCTCGCACTTCGAAACGCTAAGGTCTTCCTCCGACACACATCTCCTAGAGCACGAAGCGGTTAAAAGTACATACAAGTTCTTGGCATTCGCTAGTTGTCTGGAGCCCTCTCGTGGTTCATGCAAGGCTTCCATTGGAACACAAGAATAGGAGTTAGGCCTAGGACCGTACTCACTTCTACCTGACTATAGATGAAGTATGTGCCGTCCACCAGTACCTCCAGCTCCCCACTGCGGGCATGCAGCTTAAACACCTTGGGGTTCATAGTGATGCGAGACCAGTCATTGAGGACTCCACCTGAAAGATCTCAGTATGAGAAAACGGCAGTCACTCAGTACCCGTCAGGATGAAAAGCGCAGGAGCACAGAAATACAGTGACATTGCAAGGTTTCATACACAACGGCTGGCACAGTTGAGAAGTCAAGTAATGCCGTAAGAAAATCCCAGAATTAAAGGCTACGGTGGGTTGGTTTGGACTCCTCTCTACAGCTCCAATTGCACCATCGCTTGCTGGGGGACACCTGTTTCGTTCGGGGCACAGCACGACTGATTTACCTCTCCGCTCGTCCTCGTCAGGAGTAGCTCTCCTCACCCCCGAAAATCGGCGTTCAGCCCTTTGTACTACGCCGCGCTCACGCCCAGCACTGCATATGGACTAGCTTGCCTCCTCCTGACGCTAAGCTGAGCTTATTATCATATCTGAGTGTTCTACAGGCCTGAAATCACGTTCCCATCAAAAGCAAGTGCCACCATCCCCACTCCAGAGCAAGGACGCTCCGGCACATGCAGATCAATGCCTGCACTGTACGGCATTGGCTAAGTTTTCCTAATTCACCCGAGAGGCCGAGGGCTGGTTTTTCCCACTGTTTTTGCATGTTCAGCCGCAGATCCCAACTGACGTATCGCAGCTGTGACTACACCAGCACTTCTCCAGGCGCCTCCTGAAGAGCATCTGTTCACAGCCCTGGCAAAGGCTTTGTGAGTGGTGACTTCCCTGGCATCGTTAAAAAAACCCTGCAGCAGAGGCAGGACCGGGTCCAGTTCTCCAAGAAAGATCCTCAGCTGACATTCCCCAACCGTGAGACCATTAGATCTCTCCCTCTACTTTCCATCTCATTCATTCCCTCCCACACCTCTCCACCCAGTTTCCACACCAAACAAAGTGGAGCCCCAACAGACGGTGTGCTGAAGACTACATCAACAGGTACGTCCTTGAGGACCTCAGCAAGGCTAGGATGACAACGGTAATTCCTGTCCTCACGGGAATGAGCCTACAGGTGGCCAATCTGTCTGCCCCCCTCCTCAGGCTGCTGCTCTGGAAGATGTTCTCAGCAGAACTGTCATGACACAGCCTTCATCCTCACTTTAAGCCTTGGCATCACCCCTAGAAGAAAACTAGTCCCTGTGGTAAAAGAGACAACAGCACGATGGAAAAAAATTGTGTGCAACTGCGAGTCTACACCATTTCTCAGGGCACGTAAGCACATGGAGGCCAACTTAGGGTGACCCAATCAATTTTAATTCTGGTATTCCTTGACTTCAACATTCTTGACTTTGCAGCTAGCATCATTTTAACACGTACTTTGTCATTACATTTCCTAAGGTTTTTGAAAGCCAACATAACAACAAAGCATGAAATTGCATCACATCCCAACACATTAACCCCTAACTGGGGTCCTCGGCACGGTCAGGGGTTCACAGATCCACCACCCAGCCCTCTGGGAATAACTGACGACGTGAGCAGACCTCCGTCCTCTGGACGCACCAACGAGCGGGTCCAGAGGACGCCCAGGACAGAGCCATTCTCTGTAGGTGCCTTGCTTCATCAGACACAACCCTTTTCCTCCTCATCTTCACCCGCCTCTCAGCTCCCTGCCCCCAGCCGCAGACCGGCCAGGCTGTGCGCTCTGCCGGCTGTCAGCTGGCCAGCGTTCCCGGCTCACCGCGCCGAGCGTTCCCGAGCAGCGGGGAAGGAACTCGCAGGGCAGTTCCCCCTCTGAGAGCCGCGTACGCTCTGTGAGCATACCGGCTTCCCGTTAACAAAGAGATAATTGCTTCTTGAACGTGAGCAAAACAGCATCTTTTCCCTCCCGCTGCTCTTGGGAACGGCTGGTTTTCTTGTTGTTTTGGGGAGTTTCCCCCGCCCCACTGTAAGCGTACTTCTGTAACCGTGAGAGATTTCAGCTCCCGCAGCTCACGTCTGCTGCACCTCGGGGTGCAGGACGGGTACGGACACGGGGGCTCTGGGGGGACGAGAGGGCCCCGCTCCTCGCCGGCAGAGCCAAGCAGGGAGGCAGCAGCGCACGAATGAGGCCCAGCTGTTGGCAAGAGGAGCAGGAACGCGAGCAGGAATTGGACAGGGAGGGGGAGAAGCGAGGAGCTGCCTGCGGACGTGAAACAGCTCGGCAGGACTCGAGCACAGAGGCAGCGGAGACGGCAGGGGCAGAGATGCACAGGGCAGCGCGGAGGCTGCGTGCTGCAGCGGAACGCAGGAGGAGCTAGCGGCTGCGCAGCTCCGCGTCCTCACACTACAGCTGCGCCTTCCTCTGCCACAGATTACTGGGAAAACTGGAGAAAAGCGCAGGCTAATGGGGCTGAGACAGGAAGAGGATACACTGAGGACTGAGAAGAGAAGGGGGGGGAAGGCGGCTGGCCATGGAGGCGCTGAGGAGAACTGATGGTACAGCAGCAGCTTGGAGGAGGCAAAACAGATTGGGAGGTCGATGAGAACAGCGATTCGGCGGGACAGGATTGCTGGGATGTACAGGCTAATCTGGGAGATAAACAGGAGCGCAGGGGAAACGGGGATGGAGACTCAAGAGAAGACTCCTCTAAGGGGGTCTGGGCAGGGCAGACTGTCTCAGGGAGGCCAAGGGCAGGGACAACCAGGGACCCGTGCTGGAGCATGGCCTTGGACCCAGACACGCGGCTACGGGTGCAGGACAGGCTGTTTCAGTAACTGTCAATATCAGATCCTTACCATTCTTCACTTGGATTGCTGAGCCCTGGCCTTGGAGGTGGACCACAGCTGGCTGCAAAGGAGACCAGAGGGGTTTAAAATTACTGGGAAAACACCGCAGCATTTCACAGTCACTCGACACACCTCCGCAGCACCGGTGGCCAGCGCAGAGGCACCATAGCACCCTGAGACCACGAATGCTTTTCACGAACGAAAAAAAGATCAGAGCAGCTGAGAACAGCGTGTCTCTCAGTAGTGAAGAGGCGAGAAGCCCACGCCAGATTCACACGGCTCGCTCCTGAGCGGTAAGAAGGGTGAGCGCAGGCAGCCGCTCTGTGCGGCTACGGTCAGCACACGCAGGAAGGCGTGGGTTTTTTTGGAGCCATGCTGAACACAGCGTTAGAGAACGTAGCCAGTAATGTTCACAGAAATCCAGCCAGAGCTGGGGTTTTCCCTTGAAAGGAGATCAACCAACCTGGGTGTCTCTGGAGCCGGCCTTGTCTGTGGCACCTGCAAAATGCAATGGCACATCGTTGAAGAGGAAACTCGAGAGCTTCAGTAAACGCTCCTATCAGCAAAACTTCTCTTGCCCCACAATCACCATTAAACTCCATTTTTAACAGGAGGAGGACAGCACCAGCAGTATAGGGTGAAGCTTAACATTAAAAAGTACATGAACAAGAAAAACATTCATCCTACTTTTCCCTATTTTATCCCCGCATTTCTAACACCATCAAAATTCCCAACCCGCACCCACTAACGGGCAAACCCCACCACCCTTTTCCTGATCGGCGGCGGCCCCGCGGCCCCTGGGCTGCAGAGGTGCCACGTTTGGCTCTGCAGTAACGCAGGGCACTCGTTGCAGTCAGGCTACGCACTGAAACGCTTTGCTCCGAGCGCCAAATCCCCGTGAAAGAGGAGACGCCGGCGGGCAGCGCTGCGCAGCGCGGAGGACCTCATGCTGCTCCTGGCCCTGCTCCGGCAGCTTCTGAGATTAAACTGGGAAGTCAACCAAGTTTTCCTCTGAGAGCGATGCCAGCTATAGGGTAATAGTCTCGATTTCTCTGAAGATATGGGTTTTTTTTTAATACTAGATTGTTCATACATATATATCACAAACAACGCTGCTGTGAACTTCCACTAATCTGCATTTTAAAGTTTCTAAGTTCAAGGATTTTAACAAAATAATTGGCACGTGACTCTGCGGAGAAACAATATGGTGCAGAAAACAAAGGAAAATGAAACCAAGAACTGCAGGAGAAAAACATATTTTCATCTGGCTGGCACAGGGGCAAGCTGCCTCGGTTCGCGCCGCTCCTGGGCTGGCTTAGGGGCTGGGCTAAGCGTCAGCCCTCCCGGTCCCGGAGCAAAGCTCGGCTTTGCGTCAGCTTAAGAGGAACGGACACACCACCGAGGCACTGCCGGGAGGAGCCACCTTGCAGCTGGTTTGTGCACACAGAAATTGTTCACCAGCAGACTTCGGTAGGATGTTTGAAAGCAACTGAGGCTCCGCAGGTCTTTGCTGCTCCTTCTCCATCGCTCCCGCGGCGCAGCCCACGGAGCTGCCGCTCCTCTCGTCCCGCCACGGGCGCAAGGACGAGCCCAGGAACACCCGAGACCTAGACAAGGATGCCGCACCATCGCCTTCGGACCCTGCACTGTTCTCAACACGCAAACCTGGAGCTTTTTTGTTTATTTGCACGGCAGCGGTGCCGCCGGCGCATCTCCTGCACGGTGCCGGCTCTGAGGAGAGAAGGGGCCAAGCCGGTTACCTGAGGGGCCCTGCAGTCCAGGTGGTCCCTGAGGGCCCGGCGGGCCGGGGGGGCCGGGAGGTCCCATCACGGTTGTGCCGGGAATCCCCGGGATGCCGGGAATGCCGGGGGGACCCTGGGGCCCAGGAGGACCTGGTGGCCCTTGGGGACCGTTGGGCCCGGGAGGACCAGCCTTTTTACCTGAAAAACAGAAGGTCAGACGTTAGCTCCTCCGCACACCGAGTGTGGGATGGTCTTTTACCTACAGGAAAGCTCTGTGAACAAGGAAAGGTGAAGTTTGCGGATGGCTTGTTGCTGGCTGGAGGGCAGGGATGAGGAGCAGCACCCAACCAGCTGGGGTGGGGGTCCCACAGCTCTGCACCTTGAAGGAGCGGGTCAGGACCAGGCAGAAGCAGGTCACCACCTTCCAGATCCCTTCTGGCGCGTGTAATTATATTTAAATAGTCACATGGACTCTCCACGGCCTCCCAAGCCATGCAGGCTCGGCCGGTCTCTTCCCCAGAGCTCTGGGCCTGGCCACCCCGCTCCGGGCACGGGGCTGGGAGGTCCCGCACCCCTCAACGGCAGCGCGTTGGAGAGCTGGGCGCACCCCTCCAGCAAGGCTGGGGTGCTGCCATCGACCCACCGCACGCCGCCACGCAGGGCAGTGAAGGCTGGGGTACTGACAGCCAGGACGAACCGCTCTGCAGCTTCGTGGTTCTCTGGTTTGGACGGAAAGCAGTCGCAATCTTTTCCACCTGCGTACAATGCCCAGGGCTCGGTCTCCGGTCTGAGGGAGAGAGGTGCCTCCAGAGGGCAGATCAGAGCTGAACTCCAGCTCCTCTCCACCAGCTGCCGGGCGCCCAGGGCGAGGGATGCAGGAGGCATCCTCCCCAGGAGGCACCCAAGGGCACAGAATTAAACACTTTTTAGATGGCAGCAGCAGTGAGGATATGAAATAACGGTTACTGGAATGGTTTCTGAGTGCATTTCTGTACTTGCTTCTCTATCCGCCTTTGTCATGGAACAAAACTTTAAGGAAAACCCCATCTATTTTAATCAGCACAGAAGTGAAAATCTCTAGATGGCCACTAGCCACCAGCACATGGACATCGGCGTGGGACAACTGCGCGGTGCAGTTTCAGCGTGCGGAGCACCAAGTTAAAGCAGCACCGGTGAGTAGAGCAGTACTGGTATCCTACAAAAACGGGGCGAAGGCTTCGGGGACAAATCATCCGCAGCAGTATTTCTGCCTTCCTCTAACCCAGCAATCCTCCTCCTCCTCGGGTTAATGATGTGCTTTGGAAATTATCTCCTTGAACCAAACCCCTGCCCCGTTTCCCCTAAAGCAGACGTACTAAATCCTCCTCACTGACATCCCCTCCGCTCCAGGCCATGCGAAGGAAGGATCCAGTGCAGGCAGTCAGGAATCCCGCTGCTGCCACTCCTTGCTTTCCTTCCCGAGAGGGATACACATCACAGCTGGTTTAACTAATCTGCCTCAGAACTCTGCTCTGCTACTAAACGAGCTGCTAGTTCAGCAGGAAAACAATTGCACGTAATTCCGACGCCGCACAGGGACACTCATTTTCTGTGCAACCCTGCTCCTTCAAGTAATTTCAACGACTTTTCTGCCTTCATGGAACCTTGCTTATTAAATCACATGGCACAAACCAGACGTTCAGTGAGTCTAAAGCTCCCAGTTCCTCCTCTGGCCGAGGGCCGCCCAGCCCCGGCGGGAGCAGCTCTCCGGGAGGGTCTGCAGCACCCGGGTCGCAGCGTGCCAAGCCCCCGTCTGCGGCCACGCGCGCTGGCAGGCTCCGAAACGCAAAGCGGGCAGAACCAGCAACTTGTCCTGAATTGTCATTCGCCAAACAATATGGTCTAACTCTAAAAAAAAATGAGATGTGACAATACCATAAAATTAGACTATTTTAACCAGCGCGACAGCTGCATACAATCCAGCTCCAGGAGATCCTCCCGCTGCCCCAGCCTTGCTCGGAATACCACAGCCATCATTTGTTATTAGTTCGGCTGATTCAACATGCGCTTAGGGTTTCAGCGTTTTGTTAGGACATACTTCTCAAACATTAAATTTTATGCTCCTTTTGAGGGTAAATATAAACCAAGTTTCTGACTGTGGCCTGTCTCAACCTCGTAGGCTGCCACCTGTTGTGTGCACGCAGCGCGGTTTTTAAAACGTGCACAGAATGTTTTGAGGGTGACAAGGAGCAAAAACGCGTAATCTGACTGCGTTTCCTCCAAACCAAGACCGCAGCATGTTTTTGAGGCAAAGTTTGTAAAGCAATTCCCATCCTTTGACTCGCTCAAGTGAGGGTATGACTGTAAGCGTTCCCCAGGCGTCCCACACAGACAGGGACGGCATCAGACACCCCACGGAAACGCAGGGCTGCCTCCCGAGTCAGTCACAACCACTCCTTGGTACGCTTCTTAAAAAACACCCCACCACCCCATTCCTCAAGGTGCTTGCTTGAGGAACACAAGAAAGTCAGAGAAGGCACCCGTGGGCTGACCGACACTCAACGCACACACACAGTAACACTTGTGAGGCTAACACACACCCCGAAGGGAGACGCAGAGCGTATCCACGCTGACTTGGATGGTCTGAAGGAGACCCAACCTGCAGCAAGATGCGCGGCAGGAGAAATGAAAGCTAAAGCTGTGCCGGCAGAGACGGCGCGGCAAACAGCGAGTGGCTCCCCATGGCTGGTATGTGGCTCGACTCCACTCAACTAGTTAATTATAGCATCTTCAGAATTACTTCGATGCAATGTAATTAACTTCCTGTGGCTTTTAAGGAAGGCTTTAACGAGCGCCGATGGTTGCCCGCCGCCGCTGGGTCATGCAGCCATGCGATGGCAATGCGGAAGGGCTCGTGGGCCGTGTTGTGGGACCACGCACCACGTTAATCCCAGCCCTTGGTTTCTCCTTCACGTTGGCCAAAGAAAATTCACAGCCGGGTAACACAGGTACGGAAAGGGAAATGAAATGAAAACTCAAAACTTACCCTTTTTCTTGTTTTTAACTGAACTTGGACCTACAAAGGAAAAAAAAAAGAAAACTCATGAAATTCAGTGATCGTCTTAGAAAATCCCCACTGCCACCCACCGGCCCAGAGGGTGCCTCTCCAGAGCCAGAACAAAACTGGCAACAAATCCTGTAAGCCAAAGACGTTGAGTTTTCCATTTTCTACAAACGATTGCGGTGAAGGTGTAGCGATTTTACCAGGACCCAGACCTCCCTCAAAGCAGCACCCCGTGGCTGGTGGAACACCAGTGGGCGAGTTTTGGTGGGCACCTCTCCCCCATATGCAAAGATGAGTTGAACTGTCTGTTCGTGGCCAAGGCAAAGCTCAGGTGACAGATGCTCTTCACCCTGCAGCCACAGCTTTACTCTCAGAGTCCAGCTGAGGTCCAGCTCTGCTGAACACGGCTCAGTTTTGCCCAGAGATTTGCCGTACGTATCCCCTGAAGTCGCCGACAAAAGTACAGCACGTCAAACGTTCAGACAGCAGAAATCCTGAGACTCAACAGAAACCACTTCAAAATACAACCTCTACACAGCAAATTATTTTTCAAGTGGACAACGGATGCGTTTGTGGTCTACACAGCCCTATATGAATTTTCTCTGTTAGCTGGAAACTACCAAGCTTAACATTTCAAGCTGACGGACTTCACTGCCCGATGAGGACAGTGGAGGTGGTGCCCAGAGAGGCGGTGGGTGCCCCATCCCTGGAAACATTCCAGGCCAGGTTGGCCGGGGCTCTGAGCAACCTGATCTGGTTGGAGATGTCCCTGCTCCTGGCAGGGGGTTGGACTGGGTGGGCTTTGAAGGTCCCTTCCCACCCAAACCCTTCTGGGATGCAGTGAGGACAGGTTAGAAGGAAGTTAGCGCGACTCAGCTCTCAGCTGAGAGCAGTCACTCAAATACTTGTGAGCCAAGTTGTTTAAAAATAATAATAAAATACTGAAAAAAAAAAACCAAAAGCAAAGAACGAGAACGAGCTGGCTAACTCAGACAATGGGAATAGAAGCCTCCCCAGCAAGATGTGAAAACGTTTATAGTGAAGCTGAGAAACAAGATGACTTTTTGAGCAGAAGCTGAAGTGTGAAACACGTTCCATTGCTTCCTCAAAAATTAATCATGGACAGGGATGAACTGCAAAAATCTCCAATATTCCCTCGCTGTTCATCAGCGAAAACCCTCTAAAACCCAGGTTTAAGCAACGTCGGAGGCCGAAATCCCCCTTAACTGGGATACGCTTGTAACGAACAGAAGGTAACGAGGCTGCTTTGAGTGAGGAGGGGCAGGGAAAGGCAGACCAGCAGTCAGTGCAGAAGGACCACGCTCCCACGCTGGATGGAAGGGCGAGAGAAGAACCAGAGAAACGCCCGGTACTTTCAGCAGGAATATTAAATTTGCCTACGTTATGCTGCTGGTCATGGGGAAATTACGGTGGTATTTAATATATTATTAATGAATATATTATTTTTTCTAATTTGCTATTTTTTTAATCTCCACCAGCCCTCATCTCAGGCACCAGCTAGTCAACAACATTTTCACCGAAGAGAAAAAAAATCGTCTGGGGCACATCATTTAAAAAACCCAACCCGACCGCAGCCAGCAAAAGGCGAGTGCCGTGTACGCGTCGCTTCAGCCCTCGCAGTCACGAGAGTTTATTTCATGTTATAGAGATCACACCATCAGCGCTATAACCAGAGTGAAAGTACAAATAGCTGCGGCGAGCCAAACACATTCGCCGTGGATGGAACCAATTAGCTTCAAAGATGAATGGGAGGAATGAGAACCACATGCGACGTCAATGTTCGCAGTCTATATTACAACACACGCATCTGTTCCCGGCACGGCAGAGAGAGATGTTACGGCCTCGGCAAGAGAAGCTTTCGACAAACACAGAAATACTCCCGACATGAAAAAACCCCAGTATTATCAGCCTTGGGAGCTTCTGGGGCGCGGGGGTTTGCATCTGTTCCTCTCCCAGTGTGTGTGTGGGGGGGAGGGGGGTAATTTGATTGGAACGGGGAGCCACACGGTTCAGCCGAAACACCAGCCCACAGAATTCTCCTCATTTTTGCTCAAAGTGGTAAACCTGTCGGACCTCTCCCAGTTTAGTCTGAAATGGTGACAAAGTCTCTTACCGAGTCTGAGAAGCAGGGCTCCACCGAAATATCAGATCGACATTTCCCAACACGTAGGTGAGGAGGAGGAAAAAAAAAAAATTGCTTTCTGAGATGCTTTTCTGAGGCCACACCCCAGTATTTAAAACAGAGGTTGAATGCATATGACCTGCTGTGAGCTGACGGAGCAGGTTAAATCCCAACAAGTTAGGCAAGTGTAAGCCTTTCCTAGAGTCTTCTACTCCATCAACCCCACCTCACCGTCCCACTCCTCCTGCGGAGAGGCTCCTGGCCTCACGGAGGCCATTACATGCCTTGATGCCAAGGAAGGTCTGTGAGAAGATACTTTTTTGTCGCTCCAAGACGCAGAGTATGGGCATGTGTGCTCTGTTTCTCTACAGCATCAAAAGCCTTGCAAAACCCCAAGTTACAGGATACGTGCTGCTGCTCTGGGGTCCACAAGACCTGCCATCTTCTCGTAGAAGGAAATTACCTTGACTGGAATTCTCCACTGATCAATGCTGTCCCATGAATTCCTTAAAGTATCTGTTAGGAACCTGCTAGAGGTCAGGCTCGTGGTCTGGACTGCCGGCATGACACGCGACAGCCACCCAAGCACAGCTGTTTTTCTCCGTCCATGCTTGAGCGCGACTTTTGTACTTCTTCCCACCAATCCCACCTATCTCCCACCTCCTTTCCGCACGCTGTCTGCTCGCGTTTCAGGTCAAACCAGACCCCAGGCCTAGGGAACTCCATCCCCTTCTACATTTCCTGCCTTTCATCCGAAATTAAATTTCTGCTTCTGCTCTAATCTGTCCTGGAAGGAGCTGTCAGCTCTATTCAACCCTTCATTTTAGCTTTGCCTTGCAGAGGAAGAAAAGTTGACAAGACCTGTTAATAGAGAAGAGAACCAGGACACGAGAGAGGACAGGCTGGATGCTTTGAAGGATACAGGAATAAGCACGGAACAAGATTCAATCATACCAAAGGCATAGTCTGATAAATTATATATACAGAGGGAATAATAAACCGTTCTGCTGGAGGGCGGAGCTCCTCAGATGGAGCTGCAGAGGACACCGTCCGCACGTGCTGACTTGCTGTCACACAGCCGGGAAAGGCAGAAGTGCAATCCTAAACCGGATCAGTCGGAGCAGCAACGCTGCGCGCTGAGCTTTCGAAGACCCTGGCTTTGAACAGTGCTCGAGACCTCGACTTCTCCGAAAGCTTGTTTTCCACATCTGCTGGGAAAATAAAAGGTAATGAAAACAGAAGAGGAGGGGATATAACACCAGAAAGAGAGGTAAACTTGGAGGGAAAGGTACAAGCAGGAAAATCCAGCTCTGTATGAAAAGAAAACAGCCACCCTGGGAGCCTTCTGCCTGGAGAACCATCCAGCTGGGCATCTGCAAGGGGAAGGCTCCAAGCGATGCCATGCCACTTCTTCCAGCAGAAGCACTATGGCCATGGGTTTTAGCAACGAGCCGCTTCAGAGGCAAACTTCTCACCTAAGCTAAAGAAAATATTTGCAGCAGATACATTTTTGTTGGGTAGAACTGCAGCTGGGGCCCAGCAAGCAGCAGAAGACATCTAACCGTGCTTCAGGGAGCAGGTTCCAGCCCCCAGCTCCCGCAGCCCTCACATCTGCTGGATCCTTTCCAAGGGCTTCAGAAAAAAAACAGATGGTGATGCAACTCGAGGATATTACATATGACATGTTTTCCCTTATAAAGATTAATAGAGTTTACTTCCCCCCTCCCGCCCTGATTTTTCTTTCTGCACGCTACACACTGCTGTGATTTACCATAAAAACAAAAATATCAAAAACTTCTTTAGGACATATGCTGATATAAATAGCATGTTAAAAAAACCCTGCGTTCTCTTATTAGTTGTGCGTGTGGATTAACAAGAAATAGTTTAAATTCCTGCAAAACAGTTCAAACTGGTTTTACTGATCGGAACAGATCTTTGCAATTACGTTTATTTTATATAAAACCCAGAAAAGGTTGACCATTACAGAAATCAAATAAAGGGCGAGCACCGAGGACGGCTGCTGAGGGCTCTCGAATTCTCAGTCGCCGAGAGCAGAACGAAGCCAACGAGCGCTGCTACCATGTTCTAGCAGCATCCACCTTCAGCTCAGAACAGAGACATCTACTGATGCCTTCAAGGTGTTCACCCGGTTTCGGACAGGTACACCACAGCAACCACCACGTCCTCCGCAGGCTGTGCCAGCTGGGTCTCAGCACTCCTGCCTGCCCCCGGGATTATTAAGGTCTCCCTTCTCTATTTCCCCAGCACTAAGTTATCACGCTATGTCATCGGTCGTCTTATCTAAGCACGGCTCTGGTTCGGGGGAGATGTTAGACCGGATGATACATCTGAGCCATCTCCACGTTGCCGTCACCACTCTGTCCACGGGCGAGGAGAAGATGGAGGTACTGAGAAGTTATCCTCATCCCAGGTTACAACCAGCATCAGAGACAAAATCTTGATGTTTAACGAGATGTTAGTCTCCTCCAGAAACACCACATCACTTCTCACTCACTCATCAAATAACCATAAGGTGACCTGAAATCATTAAATCCACAACTCCTTTCAAGATGAAGAACTAATTCTGAAGATGAAAACAGGAGCAGAGAGCTCTATGTGACTTCATATACACATTCTCAAAACTGTATCATCTTTGTGCGCTAAAAAAAAAATTAAATTGCATCTTTTTCTTTGAAGTATGAGCTTCTGGCTGTAGTTGGAAGAAGAATATTAGATTTAATGATCGCTCTTCTCAACTGCTATGGAAATTTGGGCAAAGTGTTTTTCCAAACGCTGCTAACCATCTGGTTTAACAAAGAGCCCACTTGCTAAAACTCAGACAAAGCCCTGAATGCTGCCCAAATCCACCAGCAGCTTCTGGAGAATAGGCAGCCAACAGAACTCGAAATGAGTCGGGATTAGTCGGGATACCGTTATTAATGGAGTTACTGAAACACGTATGGGACCTGGCCAAAATGAAGTTATTCTCCTTTTGCACACAGGGATTTTTTTTTCTCCAAGGACCCTGGGTTGTCAATAAACACAATGCACAAAGGGAAGAGGAAAAACAGAAGCTGACAGCCAGACTCTGTGGAGCAGCAGATGAGCGTCCCAGGACTCGAGCCTCAGGTTGCCCTTCAACCCGACCAGGCAGGGCGTTTCCGTCTCCCACAGAAAGCTCTGACCACCAAGTGCCCTCCAGCAGGGAAGCTTCCACCTCCTCTCCAGGAAGGAAGTTCTCTGCCACTTGGGGCTTCCTAAAAAAGAGGGGCCAAGCAGGAATTAACCAGTCAACTTCCACAGCCATCAAGACCAGAAGGAACCATGATGATGATCAAGTATTAAAGACGTCTGACCTGTTAAGCCTCCCATCAGTCCCTCTATCTCTACAGTTGGACTCGATGACCTTAAAGGTCTTTTCCAACCTAAATGGTTCTATTTGACCAATACGAACGGCGGGGGGACAGGAGAGAAAGAAAAGCTCAAGCGTTGCTTGAGATTTCAAGCGATGAAGACTCTACTGTCTTCTCTGATACAAGTTGTCACAATGAATAATAAAAACCCCTCCACTCTGATCAAACCTTCGAAACCCAGATTCCTCTACAGAACCGGTGTAACGATATTTACTTCATTCGCAGGGGCATGAGAGACGTAAGGCTTTTCAAATATTTTTAAGTGCAGCGTTATTAATGCCAGACCATGGTGGAGTTGGGGAAAGAAGGATGTTAGCTCCCAAACACATGCTTAATCTAGAACACGTGGGTTTGGGGGAGGTTTGGAACCAATATGTTTTCAACATTTTCAGGAAATTTGGTCTATCCAGATGAAAGCTTCTTGGACCCTACTGAAATATCAGCCAGGGATACAAATGCTGAAACAAGATGAATTTTTTCCCTTCCCTGAAAGAGAAAATGCTTCTTCACCAATTCCAGAGGAAAAGGCAACACATCTTGAAGAGCAGCTTTGGTATTATTACTCCAGAATATTCAGAGAATATGATAAATATAGACCTAGGAAAATACCCTAGAAGTAAAACACACTGTGCGCTACTCAGAAGTTCTGATGTGCCTTGCAGGGTGTTTTTTTGGGGGAATGGGATGAGGAAGGGAGGCCTTCTGCAAGGTGTGGAAGGAAGATGCTGCCCACAATTACAGGCAGGACGGCTGAATCCAAGTTGGGATGCGATGTCCCCGGTACAAGGCGAGTACTAATTTAAATAAATCAGAACATAGTGAACACATTACGTAACAGAACGGGGCACTCATGAAGGATGAAGCAGTGCTGCTTGATATATCAGTATGGAAGGCAGAGCCAGGGCCGTTCAGTTCTTCCTCAGCCACCAATGTTCCTTCTCTCTCTGCTTTTGTTTTAATTTTGTTTTAAAGTCTTCAAAATTCACGTGTGAACACAGTCCCCTTTAATTGTCTTTTTCTGGTTGAGATGCTCCATGACGGCATCCCATAAAACAGTGTTCCTTCCTTGTCCTCACGTAACGGCATGTTCCTTCCACGGCAACACCGCAAGTCACGCCTGGAGGACACCCCCGCCTGCTGCTTTACCTTCACCGCACTTAAACTCGGTGCACAGAAGAAACACAAGCCCTAAATTTCAGCAGGCCTTGCTTAGTGGTAGCCCTGTCACATTCTGGAGTTACAGGCTGTTAAGTCCCCAGGACTGTCCTGGAGACAATTTAGAGCTGACCCTTCTGATACCCCGCCCCTGTCCTGAATAAAACTGCCAAATGCTCCAAGCCAGTCTCCACCAGCCCGAGAGATCAAGAAGAGCTTGCAGCTCATTTTTGACTCTTTGGAGGCACTCCCTTGGCTACATCCACTTTTTGAGCCTATTCTTCATCTCTTTTACAGACTTTTCACATGTTTCCCAGTGTCTCCAGGGGAAGCATCCTGCACTGAGGTCTCCCCCGACACTTCTGGGACACCACTGCTTGGCCAGGGTCCGAGAAGGGCTTGTGCATCAACACCAAAGGCTGAGAATAATTTCTCTTGTGGCGAGTTAGGTATGAGAATGGCTTTCTGCTGCCTCACTGCTCTTCTCTGCGCAATCTGGCAAAGGACAAGCCTCCATCCATGTGTCATCCAGATGATCAGATGCTGCTCCAGGAGCTCCACGGATCAGTAGCCTGCTCCCTCCCTATTCCTCTGATCCCGAACACCAGACCCCAGTTCAAGCCTATCGGTCTAAAAACAAACGGAGAGAAGTCACAGCTCACCCCTGCCTCATCTCTCGAGTCCCTGGAGTGACTCTAGATGCCGGAGAGCCGCAATCTCTCTTCCCCAGACAGCTTCAGACTGCGTAAGATCTCATCACGTAACAGGTTTTTTTTTTGTTGTTGCCAAAGTGTTTTGTTTTTTTTTTTTTCTCCTGCCAATACTCAGAGAGATTTTTGCCTGGTTTGACAATTAAAAGCCAGGACTCTTCACATCAGGGAATAAACTTGGTCAAGCGCATAAAGAGTGGGAGGACAGTTAAATGCAAGAATACAGAGAGACCAGCCAACAGCGACAGTAGGTTGCTATGTGCTTTACAGCAATCTTTACTCACATTAAAGGGGGAAAAAAGTCTTTAGTTAGTGCAATTCAAGATTATCAGAACTGAAGGGTGTGCAAAAGAGACAGACCAAAGAGACCATCAGTCAACAACCTGTTCTACTGGGCCAGGTAAAGGTCCCTTGTTGAGCAGCCACGCTCTGCCCCAGCTGGAGAGGGGGAAGGAGTAGGATGAATGCAATCGCGCTCATGCACTTACCAGATTTTTCCACCTTAAAAAGGATGGTGTGACTCACAGGTCATCAGCTGCCGTTTGAAGGGACCTGGGCTGGAGCACTGAAGATCCACCAGCCCTGTGTTCCTCTTACGGGCTTTTTGGCATGGGGAACAACATAGGTGTGGGTCATAGAAGAACCAGGCTGGAACGGCAACCGCCCTTCAGGAGTCTGTCACCTCTGTCATTGCGTTGGTCCCACTTTGGGGGAGAGGGATGGATCCAGTCACCTCCTGGGGTCCCCTCTGCCCTCTGCTCCATGAGCTCGGCCCTGCTCCTCCAACAGCCAGAGCTCTGCTGAAAGTCACCACTCACTGCTTTCTCGAGTGCAGCAGAGGTATCCCTACTGCCACAGGAATCTCCATCACTCGAAATGACATACAGAACAACCAGTTGATTTATCTCCTCAATCAGCCTACTGATACCACGAAGGCTTTAAAAAAAACACCCAGTCCCCACTGAGTAGGTGCAAGCACATCACAGCACAAATGTGCTCACGAACAAAGACAAAACCCTGCTCCCAATTAACTGCAGAGCCACTGTTGCTGGCACAGTAACACTGCACTGCCTTCTCAAAAGCACAAAACCCCCAGCCAAACAGAAATCCCCACCCTTCTTAACTCTGCTCCCCCACAACCGGTCCCAGCCAAGCTCCTGGGGCTCACACCAGAACCTGTGGCCGTCGTATTTCATTCTCCGCACTCTCACTGGCTGTGGAAGAAGAATACGATGTGCCTTTTGTGTTCCTGCAGGCATTTAGGTTGGATTCCAAAGGCTGGATC
Source organism: Tetrax tetrax (assembly GCA_009806455.1). Taxonomy (NCBI): domain Eukaryota; kingdom Metazoa; phylum Chordata; class Aves; order Otidiformes; family Otididae; genus Tetrax; species Tetrax tetrax. The sequence goes on along the minus strand of WHYT01014843.1, from coordinate 125,106 downwards.
TTTACAGCAGGGCTGACAAACAACATCACCATTTCTAATTCCAGTATCTCCAGGCTTTTTTTGGCTCGCTGGCTGGACTCTCAAGGATTATTTTCTATACACCACTGCACCCTATTGCTTACTTTATCAATACCACATATTTGAGTTCAGCAATTTAAAGCGTAGTATTACAGCTGTGTTTTTATTTTGTTTGTTTTATTCGGTTGTTGCTTAACACAAAACACTCTGACATTTCAAGTCATATCCCACTAAGATAAACAACTAACATATGTCAGGAATTCCAGCAGAAATGATTCCCAAGTGGTGCTGCAGCAAGGGTTTAACCAAGCCTACGAAAGGCTCGCTTCAATTTTGGCTGGATGTTTCCAGCGCGCTCTTCCCCACCACGGCTCTCCATCACGAATCGAGGGCAGGTGGGAGGAAATCTCTTCGAGGAGCTCATCCCTGCAGAACTTTGCATGGTTTTCCCCCTCCCGTTCATAATTCTGCCTAATTGGATGGAAAACCTCTGTGGCGTTGAGCAGCTGTCCGTAAACTGAGGGTTTAATGACACGGAATAGCATGGGATCTGTATCCAAAGACGTATCTGTGTGCGTATACACGTACTTCTATTTGCACAGCCCCGAGGAGGGGTCTGAAGGAAACCCAGGAGAGACCTCACGGTGCTTTGGGAAGGCAAGGTCAAGTCCCCGCAGCAGGCACGGCACAGCGAAGCACCGCCGGGCTCAGCCAGCTCCTCACTTTATCCATTCGCAGCATTTCAAAGAGATTAACGGACCTCGCCCAGTCCTGCTCGTATTAACGAGCTCAGCCACGGACCCAGCGCCGCCGCCACACGTCACGGCCAATAAAGCCCCAACGAAAACACGCAGTCGCCCTGCTCTTTCACAACCTTTTCCCCAAAGAGTTTCCCGGCGGCGGTGCTCCTCAGCTTTGTGCAAGCGCCCTTTTCTTACGGCTCGCGGGGCCGGTCTGCTGCAGCCGAGAGGCCTTTACCGGGCCGCAACTGAGGGCAACTTCGCAGCTCCCAGCACCAGTGCAGCAGCTCCTGGCCCCCACGGACAGAAAAATAAGCTTATTCAGCCCGAGATCGGCAGAAGGCAGAGACCCCGTGGCCGCTGCAGCGGGACCCTGAGCCGGGACTGCCGTTCCCGGCCGTTCGGAAAAGGGTACGGGACCCAGCCCAGCACCAGCTCCTCAGCTTTTGCGCTCGAGCTGATCGGTGACCGGACGGGCTCGGAGCATGTGCTAAGCAAACTTGTGTCTGCCTGCAAAATACTCCGTGGACGCGGCCAGAGAGCCAGTTTGTTCGCAGAAATCAAAGCTCGGCTGCAAATACTTCAGCAAGACAGACAATGGAGCCTCTCATGCTGTGGGGAAGAAATCACCAGCTACTAGTCGAGTTCAGCGTTTACAACGCCGGGTGCGTGGCACCCGCAGTTCAGATGCACACAGTTCAGATGCTCTCGCATTCCTGGCCGGATGGAACATCTGTTCTCCTCTCATTAGCCCCGGCCGTGTTTTGTAACAGAAGAAACTATCCGAGATTCCTGAACTTCAGTCTTTGACCCGAGGCGTTATGAAAGGCCCCGGTTTTCAGAAGCGGAATTCATTCGGAATCACCAGTCACTTCTAATAACGCCGGGCCCTGCTAAACACGCAGCTGTGGGGAAAGCTTACAAGTCCAGTTCAAGTTTCAGCAAAGCCTGCTGAAGCGCACGGGGTAGGCTGCACACTGAGGATTCACCGGGACAAAAAGTGGAATCAGCACAAGGATCTGAAAACACACGCGAGGTACGATTCTGACCAGAGAACACCTTCTCGCACCTTCTGAACATCCTCAGCATCCCAAAATCTTCCAGTGGTGGCCCCACCGCTTTATCTGAACCAGAGAGAGGTACCAGGGGAGGACACACACACCCCAAAGCAGCTCTATGGATGGAACAGATCAACAGCACCTAATCACGGCCTAAAAATACTAAAAACAACAAAGCAGGGTTTCTTTTGGAACAATCCAGATCATAACTGGAAGGGCTGGTGAAGAAGACAGGAGGCAAATGGAGGTTGCGTACGGATCAGGACATGTCGACCATTAGCCCGTGAGCCCTGTGACCTGGAACAATTCCTCATCGCGGCCACCACACAATTCAGCTTGTACGTCTCCCAGCAAGTTAATGGCTTTCAATATTTAACATCCAGTTGGCTATCAGAGTTCATGAAGAGTTCTGGACCCCATCTGTTCCCAGACCCTGGTTCCTTCTGGCTGGCTGGCTGATGCAGCACGTCCTCGTGAAAATATCACCCTCAAGGCACGCTGCAGGAACGAACCTCACCGCTCAGGCTTTCAGCATCACACTCTTTCCAGGTGCAGAAAGCGACTCCAAAATCTTTAAGCACATTGGCTCAGGCTTAGATGCTAACTCCTCTGCTTTCCCAACGTGCTCGGGCTCCGTGGAGCTTCCCTCAAACTATGTCTTGCCTGGGTATCTACCACACCGTGCTGTGGGATGACCAACGACTGCCGATGGCTAGAAACAAGCACAGGTACAAGACGGTGCTCTGAAATAAGTCACCAGTGTATTTATCTCTGTATCTCCACGGCTGGACGGTGCCCGGGGTACCAGAGCTCACGCAGACACCTGCCTTGGTATAAGCACAGGAATAACACACAGATACGGATCTGTAAACGAGCTGCAAGCTTAATTTTACCACAGTACTGACAGTAACGTCACAGGAAAGGGACAGAGATTGTCCACGAAGATCCAAAGGTCATCTTTGTTCCCCTCTTCTCCCGTTTTGGGGGAAATCGCAGAGAAATTCTCGGGGAAATCAGTAAGTGCAGGCCCTTTGTGGTGAGCCGCTCTTCTGGGACCGTCCCCTGCGCTCCAGTAACCAGGAAATGTTCTGTATTTACCGAGTGCTCATCACCATGGTTTCGGAGCACAATAAGGCTCTATCGCCCTCCATCCATCTGCGTTTCTGGGAATGCCTGGGCTTTGGGGAATTGCACGGGCCGACACAAAGGCTCCGATTGTTCTGGAGGCAGAGGGACGAACCTGCCCTTTCCAAAGGGGAGGAAACCGGCAGGAAAAGTCGCTATTGTGATCGGGATATAAAAAAAGAAAAAGCCCTATTGCATCGTCAGCGCTGCCAGGTCGGGAGGAGGGGACGGCCGGGACGCGGCACCTGCGGAGCGGGGCTGCGGTGGGAGCGGGGCTGCGGCATCGCCCACCTGCTCGACCGGCATCGAACCCATCCTGAACCCAGCGATCCACCAGGAACAGAGGGGAACTCGGGATGAGAGGGGATCGAGACGAGCTTCTGCTCTCCCAGGATTTAATTCTCCTTTCAACATAAGCCATTCGCAGCGCCGAAACCCCCGCGTTCTCATGGAGGACTTTCCTCGGTGGTAAGGACTGCCAAAGTAGTAGGAACCAAATTGTTGTCAGCTTAAGGACAGCCATCTGCTCAGCCTCTCCCCAGCTGCCATGCTCCGAAGCACAGGACGGATAACAATCACTTATGTTTCTCACCAAGCTCAATATGAAAAAATCTAGGAAGGATTAAAAAAAAAAAAAAAAAAAAAAAACCCCAAA
>WHYT01014843.1:98523-121490 GCA_009806455.1 Tetrax tetrax | reverse complement strand
CAAAAAGCAAAAAACCAAACAAACCAGGAAAGCAGCACGGCAGGGATCTAACTGGGAACAGAGATGAAAGTAGGAGAAAAAGAAACTAGGTTTTTTTGTTGGTTTTTTTTTTTTTTAAAACAATGTTTTTTAAAGAGTCCTACTGACATCTGCTTTGTAAGTGCTCTGTCATTATTTATAACCTCAAGAGCACGGAATTGTCTCTGTAGTTACAACCATGCTACTCCCATATTTTGGCTTTGTTAGCGAAGAGCCAGCAGCGTTTTTACTGGTGCTCTGGGAATAGAGATCTAACATTTCATACACAGTTTATTTAAAAGTGGACTAATTTAACATTCTTGATGGTTCCTTTTAGCACAACTGTTGCTAATTACCAGCCCCAGAATGATTTGTTAATCTGGAGGCAACAGCGGTTCCACAGCAGCATAAATACACCAAGACAAAAAGGAAGGAGGGGAAAAAGGCAAATAAATAAATAAAAAAAAAAAAGAGATGTTGGAGCAGGTCAAGCTTTAGTGAACTAAAGCAAATGAAGCGACAGGTGGAGTCGGTAACACGGAGCAGAGCGAGCACCGTAAAACGGAGCTGTAAAAGGGATAATCCTGGTCCTTGGGAAGCAGAAAAAAATACAGCAGCAAGTTTCAAAGCTGTGCAATTGTTGGTCTTGGTGGCACGGACAGGAAACTGGCTTGGAAGATGATCTGTGCTCCTCAGGACCAGGCCAGCCTCAGCCTGCCGTCAATCCCGTCCGGCCGTGGCCCGGCAGAGCCCGGCGGGACGGCCAGCCCGCGGAGAGCGCGGCCCGGCAGGCCCCTCAGCCCGGGACACGGCCTCGTCGCGTTTAATTGGTTCCAGGGCCCTGCGCGTGGAAGGACACAAACAAAAATTAAGCAAACACAATCGTAAAACGTGACAAGCGGGCAGGAGGACTGAAGCTGGCGTCCTCGGAGAAGTCCTTGAAATACCGGAGTCAGACTTGGAGGCAGCAGGATCCAACCGACAGCTCTGCACTGTGGCACACTGTTTTGGGGGGATTTTTCAACATGCCCGTGGCCTCCCATGTCCCATCCCCACGGCTCTGGCACAGCCACGGCCACCGACCTCCCCGCGGACCAGCTCTGACCTGTCTTAAAACCGCTTTTTTCACAGCAAAAGACTCGAAAGCTAATTTTCCTAAAAGAAGAAACACCTTTTAGGAAAGGAACCGTGTTATCTTCGGTATTTATAAATCACCGAAGCCATCGTTGGCACCAGGATGAGCAGGACCCGAGCAGCAGGGGCAGGGGACGGAGCGGCCTCCCTCCAACCACGGCTTCCACACTGGGATCACTTTGGTCTTTCACTGCATGTGTGAAAGGACTTGAAAGTTCATCAAATTAATTCCAGACAGATATCGGTGAGGCCTCAAGTGGAAAGCACATCTCCTTCCTTCTGGGAATTTATAGATCATCCACTTTTATCTTCTGGAGGCTCTTTGCAGATCAAAGATTTGATCAGCTTTCCCTTTGCAAAACCCATGAAGAAAACGGTGTCATCAATACCGTGACATGATTTCATTTATTTTTTTTTTTAATGATTCATTGCCCTCCTCTAAAAAGTCAGATTCCACTGCCCATCTCTAACAAGTAAGGTTCCTTCATGCGGGTCTAAGATAAACAGCACAAGTTACCCAGGAAAGCCGTTCTGTTTCCGGATTCATTGTACGGCTGTTAAAAGGTCAATCTCTACCCTTGCTAAACACCCCTCTGCCTAATAAAACCGAGATGGCCAAGTAACTGCCTGCCAGCAACACCCATCTTGCTAATGTCACTACGAAAACGACCTGTCGCTCTGGCAATTTTCCCCATCCCCTCACCCCATGGGGTCACAGCTCCTAATTTACAAAAACCCACACATAATGGGTGGAAGTGTGCTGGAATTGGTGGAAGACACAACTCTGCTGCATTCAGGGAGCACAAAGGAAATCGGGGAAAGGATGACAAGCTATAAAAGCATGGCACGTTTTCACCTGGGCTGATGAGAAAAGCCCTCGACAGACTTTCAGCATCTCTTTCCCACCGAGCGGCGATGCTCGGCACATCTGGCAGCGGAAAGGCAGCGCTCCGGCAGCCTCACGGGCGAGGCTCGTTCCCCCCAACATCTGCCCGCAGCACCCCATCGGCACCGCTCGCAAACGGCGGCAACTCGCTACTCACACGAGCGACGCGGGGCCAGCTTGCGAGGCGTCGGTGCAGAAGGACTTGGATCCCGCCGGAGGCATCCGAGCACCAGAGCGGCACCAGCTCCAAAGCTGATGGACCGCATTTAGCTGGAATCACTCAGGGAGTCTGTAGCAAATGCATCACACTTGTCAGCGTTTGGGGAGGAGGAATCCAGGGAGTTTCACGCGGCTCTTTCTTGGAACAGAGCCACGGGGAAACGCTTTTCCACTGTGAAACTGCGAAGGCTTCAGGGAAGATGGGAAACTCACGGAGCCAGGGAGCCAGAGAGGAAAACTAATGATAGCCGAGAGGTTTGTAACGCGGTCGGGGCTTGACAAGCTTAGCAGGCTCCATGCCACACACAGACCACTACTCCATTATTTCCGTCCCTGCTTTCCCTGGCACCCAGTCTCCTTCTCTCCGTATAAAAACGGACCCGGGCTCTTCTGCAGTAGGAAAGCGCGGGAGCTCTTGCAGGAGCTCGACACGGGAGGCAGTCCTCACGTCTCAGGCTGGACAACCACGAAAAGACAGCACTGGAAGTAAAATTCCTCGTACTGAAATCAGGCATGATTCAGGCTGGGGGAAGGGACTGAAGGTGAAGTAATTTTTAATCATTTTTGGTATTTATTACTGAGGTTCTCAACAAGAGTTAAGAGCGGTTTTGGTGCAACAAAGACGTCACAGTACTTGCCCTTAGCTATCCTCTGCCTAAAGATTTTGGTACCCCAGTAAACTGAGCTTCCCCACACTGGCCCAGGGTGCCCAGAGAGGCGGTGGATGCCCCATCCCTGGAAACATTCCAGGCCAGGTTGGCCGGGGCTCTGAGCAACCCGATCCGGTTGGAGATGTCCCTGCTCCTGGCAGGGGGTTGGACTGGGTGGGCTTTGAAGGCCCCTTCCCACCCAAACCCTTCTGTGATTCCATGACCCTCACAGCCCAGCTCCTGCTCGTGCCACCGCATCCTCTGCGCCAGCTCAGCGCCTTCGCAGCCGTCAGGAACGGCCTCCACCTCCTAGAACTTCCCAGATTAAAGATCAAAATGCTTTAAGGAAAACCCCTATCAGACAGTAGCTAGTTGTAATATTTAGTACTTGCAAAAGGTGCATGCACAACGGATCACGGTACAGCCTGTCCCATCACGGAGCGGGTGGTGGGACCACCCACGCAGGTGTGCTGTCAGACACCAAGACTAAAACCAGCCAGAAGGTCTGATACCAGACACAAGAGAGGCTCTCTGGTATCTGAGCACAGGGGAGCAGGACGTGTGGAGGATGATGCTCTTGCCAAGGGACGGCGATGGCAGAGGCAAGGGGCAGCTGCTGTGCTGCAGACCAGGACAGACAACACTGTCACACCAGGGAGGTCTCTGCTACCGCCCTGGGCCAAGGAGGAAGCCTTGATACCCCCGGGGTTTGTATCACACATCCACGTTTTTATATTTAGCAAATTGGAGATAAATAATTTTGATTTTTGATACCTTTCTGCTCTTTAGTACAAGCTCTGTACGACCCTGACTTCCCTTCCCACGGGCTCTGGACCCACCTGAGGCCCCTCCCCTGCACCGCGAAATCCCGCTACAGCCCAGTCACCAATTTGTTCGATGCAGACGTTCAAGCTGTCTGTTAGACCACAGACAGCTACTTGATGGTTTTTAGCAGAGACAGGTGTACAGAACAAAAAATACAGGCACGTAAGTACGAATTGCAGCCTTAAATGAGCACAGCACCTCACTCTTAGAGGAGAAGAGCCAAGGACGGAATGACTAAGCAGCATTAACTTGCACAAAATCACTAGATCTACAGTTGCAGACACCAGAACTACTGGAATTCCTCATCTGGAAGGCAACCAAAACAAGACAGAAACTATTAAAAGCCACAGATGCCAATTTTTTTTCCCCACATACAGAATTTTGTACCACGATCACAACCATGAGCTGAAAAAACCCGTCAGTTTTCTGCTTGTCTGTGCGAAGACGAGAACGAAGCGGGACTCACCGTCTGGCCCTTCGCTGCCTTTACTCCTTTTGTTTCGACGGACGCGTCTACCTTCTTCTCCAACATGCAGCTTTTCCTCAGGGTGGAAGAAGTTCAGCAAGGCCAGCTGGAAGAAGGAGGACAAGTTTAAGCATCTTTGGCAAGGATGGCTCAGCCGAGCGGGGAGATCGGAGCTGAAACGTCGGATTCTTTCCATACAGGATCGCTCCTGAGCTGAGGGGGAGACACGAGATGGACGCTCAGCTCATCGCAAGGAGCTGTGTCCCCTTGGATGCAGTCTAGGATTTGGGAAAACTCAAGCTGAAGGGTTTTGAGCACCCCCTGGGGCACGCGGTCTGCAGGGACAGGGACGCAGGCGGCGGCGGGGGAGATCTATAGCTGGACATAATCAAACGCCCCAAATGCCGACGCGATCATTTCTAATTACTCTCTGCAAAGCTTGCTCAATCCTGGAGCTCTTTCACCAGTATTGCTCACTGCCAGTAAGATTTTCCTCTCTCAAGCTCTCTTCGGCAAGCCTCATTAGCTACTGAGATTCAAAGGTCTTCAGGGACCTTTAAACCCAATTCAGCACACCACATAAATTAACACTTTAAACCTAGGGCAAGCACATCTTTGTAACACGATTCTTGCCAAGAGGCAGAAATTTATGTAGCAACCTCTTATTCATGAAAAAATAGTCGCTGCATTAAAAACTCTTTGACAGTTAGTAAATCAACATCCCTACCCAGAAACTGGAATTTCGGTTTAGAAACCTCACCAGTGCTCCCAGCCACCCCAGGGCGTGGCAGCTCATCACCAGCGGTGTTTCCCCCCAGTTATTTCCACTTCCTAAAATAAGGAATTTCACGAAAGAGGAGTTAGCAGCCAAACACCTTGCTCTGCGCAGGACCGTGCCCGGCCCCACCTGGGCCGGCTCTGACCAGGCTGGGGTTTGCTGTACGCTGCACACACCCCATGGCGGTATTTAAGCCATAGATACGCACACCAGCCAAATGCAGCCTACGACAAGAACAAAGAGGCTTCAAAACAGCAGCACCAAGGGTTAGCAAGCGCGTGAGAACAAAACCTGTGGCATGGAAAGCATCTTTGAGATGGCAGAGGAGAATAAATGCAGCTCTGCATTTACTGCATCCCTGATGTTTTGTCATCGCAGTGATGTCGCGTCCGAAAGGACCCCGAAAGGCTGCGGGACGGCCTGGGACCAGCTCCCCCCAGCCTCACCGCACGCACAGTTTTGCTTTTAAACACACCTACAAAGCAGCAAGGAGAAGCCAGCCCTTCCTAGGGAAGGACAGCCACAGCGTCGGATGGAGAACCGAAGGCTCTCATTTACTACAGGTCTTTGCAAGCGGAGGGAGCAAGGGGCACAGGACCCCTCCGCCCATCTTCCCTCACCTCCCGCATCCCGCCACGCTGGCCCAGCCAGGCAGCGCAGGAGCGGGATGCTCCAGCGGGTACCACCGGCACCCTCCCCTACCCCACGCTGCAGGGCAAGGGATGAGCAAAAAGTGAAGGGTTTATTTAAAACCACTTATTTAACTCAAGTTGAAACACTGTCAAACTAATTGAAGGAACAAATCGTATTTTAATTCCGGTTAAAACCTCAATGAAGTCACCAGTGCTGCCTTCGAATGCTGTTCCTACTTGGCTCTCTCATTTGAGCTCCACAAAACAGGCCGAAAGCAAAGCCCTGAAAAGGAAGCGGTGGGGAGCCGGCCCGTTACGACGTGCAGTTCCCGCCGTAACCCCACATCACCTCGGGCAGGCGGCACACGAGCGGCTCCCAGCGCTTGCTTGAGAAGATCTGGTAACGGCACGACCCTAACCGTGCCAACACAAACAGGTTTCCTCTCCCCGCCGTCACAAACGGCTCGAACACAACACCCAGGGTTGGCGAAGCTGCGGCAGAACACGAAGCTCACCCCGTGCCGCCTCCTCCTCCTCCTCCACATCTGGGCACTGGCGCAGCGATGGGTGACAAACACGGGGATTCCTTTTCCTGCCAGATGTGAGCTGGATCCTCGCCTGCCGCCCTCCCGCCCACGCTGCAAAGAAACAGAGCGACGAGCGGGCTTGGAATAATCCAGAGCAGTTTCACCTGGAAAATCACACGGACTTGGGAAGGATGAAACACCCTGAGCTCTCAGTTTGATGGACGGGTTTTGTCGGTTTTAGTGAAACAATCTCTCGAGAGACCTGAAAGCTTTTCCCAGTCTGAACAGAACCGTTTACGTTTAGTCTGGGAAGGGGAAACACAAGGGACACTGCTTGTTTGTGCTCCCGGACTATTAAACAAAACAACCCTTCTGTTTACAAAACCTTGGTCAGCAGCGTGAAACCTTGGATTAAAAACAGACAAACAAAAGACTAAAACACAAACTCAAATTACAGCTACCAAAGCACATCACCCAGCTGGGCCTTCCTCCTCCTCCTCCTCCTCCTCCCACTGATGCTGTCGGCGCAGTCCCAGCCCTCCATTGCCACTTCCACAAAACAGATGCTGGAAAGCACTGAAATTGGGACTGACGCCTGGCCCCATCCCTGGGCTCCTCCTGAGCCCCGCAAGCAGCAGCTCAGCTCCACCAGGTCCCTCCGGAGCCAGGGGACACGTCCAGAAGCCATCCCGAAGATGGCGTACAAAGTTATTTTTTCTTTTTAAATAAAGACAAGTTCTCAAACCTTCATAGGGTCACAGAATGATTTGGGTTGGAAGGGACAGTTAAAGGCCATCCAGTCCATCCACTCACCACGGCAGGGACACCTTCCACCAAGACCAGGTTGCTCAGAGCCCCAGCCAACCTGGCGTTGAGCACTTCCAGGGATGGGGCATCCACCGCCTCTCTGGGCAACCTGGGCCAGTGCCCCACCACTCTCATCATAAAGAGTTTCTTCCTTATCTCCAGCCTAACCCTACTCTCCTTCAGTTCAAAACCCTTGCCCCTTGTCCACACATCACCGATCCGTCAGGAAAATACTAAATATCCCGCGACCTTCAGCCTGGCGACGGGCACAACGGGTGTGAGCAATAAAATAGGAGTTGTCTGTCCTAGGGACTGCTTCCACAGCTCTTCTAATTACGCCATAAACGGCATTTAACCTACGGGGAGCAGCGCACAGGGTTCAAAGAGGGAGGAGGAGCTGCTCAGGGTCGCCCCTGGAGCGCAGCGGCAGGGTGAAGGCCGGCCAGCCGCTCGCCGCCCATGGCTGAGCCCCGCTCGCCCGCCAGCTCCCCACGCCGACGAAGGCCAAGCTCCTCTCCCGTGACTCAAGGGCTCCGTTGTTCCCGGGGCCGCAGCTGCGGGAGGTCGGGGGACGCTCGGCTGCCGGGTCACCCCGGGAAGGGCCGCGCTGTCCGGCCAGGGATCGGCAGCTGGCACAGCTGCGCCGGTTGGAAGAGCGAGTGACGCTTTTTCCATTCACCACCCCCTGAGACATGATGAATATATCCACTCGCAGCTCTTGGACTCCACAGCTTTTGGTCTGGACGGAAGGGTGCGTGTTCTCGTGCCTTAAATTAAACTCCTCTGCTCCCCGTTATTCGGTGTGGCCGCAGCAAGGGAGAGGGCTTGCAGCGTGGAATGAGCAGATGTTTGCCACCCATCTAGCAAAACACGATGCAGCCACACAGACAGATGCAAAAGGAGAAATAACCTTCAGCAAAATGCTGCTGGCTGGACACTAATGCAGCATTCTGACACGGAGGTCGCTGAAAGCCACTCAGGCAAAGGCGTTGAGCGGCAAAAACAGCTCCCACAGGCTCCCTCCCCGCGCAGGGAGCAGAGCCGCGGGCCGGGCAGGCGTCTCGGCCGACCCGCTGCGACCATTCCCGCGGCTGAACACTTCCCAGCATTTTAAAAACACCCAGAAGCATTCTGCACAAGTATCAGCTGCATCCTTTTAGGAAAACGTGGAGCAAACAGACTCACAGGGATCATAGGGGTGCTCACCCGCTACGTTCGGTGTCCCCCGCTCGCCCCCCTCATCACGGCTCGAGGTTTGGACGTGCAAGACCCGGACCCTCGCCGTGCCCAGGAGATGAGACGCCGGAGCTGGTGGAGCAGGACCAGGAGTGTGGGTGGCCCAGCCGGGGGGTGATTAGGTGGGGTGCGGTGCAAACATCTGCGCTGGCTGAGCCTCCCGCAGCGCGAGGCGGCCAGGGCAGGGCCGCAGCACCCATCCCTGCTGGGGAGGTCAAGAAGAAATGATTCTCCTGGTCCATCATTCACTGAAACTCCTCATCCTCGAGGTCACGGAGAATCCGTTCTCTCAGCCTCTGCGCTTGTAGAGCAGCCCAGGGAGCACACACCTGCTCCCAAAAAAATAAGTCGGATTTTCTCTGCAGTTACCCAACAGCAACAGAAAAATTTGGAACAATTGCCATTTTCCTCTTTCCCCAACCCACAGCCCTCAGATCACCTTAATTTTAGAAACACCGTGTAAACCCATTACCACTCCATGCTTCTAATCAAGAAAATCGCTATAGGATGCGAAAAGGTCAGAAAGCCGAGAGAGGAAAAATCCCTGGGGAAACCGCACCTCAAAATAACCTGGGAAACAATGGTAAAGGCACGCCTCACCACAACGAATCCGCTCTACCTTGGTTTCGCTCAGCAAAATAACAAAAAACAAAGGCACACAGACAAAAGCGCTGATTTTCTCTGCAACCACACACAGAACCCGCTCTGGAAAGGAGGAACAGAGCTGCTTTGGGATGGCGGGGGAGCACAGCGGGAACCACCAAAATAAATCTGGTGTGCAAGGACAGACGATCCACACTCCGCAGAAGTAGGAATAAAGAGACATGCATATATATATATATATATTTTTTTTTTTTTTAAGGTACCACAAAATAGGAAGCTCTCTTCAAGCTCAGCTGTATCGGCTGGATACACAAACCACGTGCAATAAGAAAACCAGTGCTGGGACACTGAAATAACTGTTCAGGTTTGCACAGTTAATTGCATCCCTCTGCAAATGCCTTAAATAATGAACACCCCACAGAAAGTGAAGACCCTCTGGACACCAAGGGGATGTATTTCCACTGGTCAAACAGCTTGAAAGGGAGAGAAGCGGAAAAACACAACCCAGCCTACGCAGTTATGTACAAATGGCGCATTTTTTCCTGAGGCAAAGCCAAGCTGGTGGGAAGAACCAGTATCATCTTCCTAAATAACAGCAGAACTGGGAAAGGCATCCAAGTGTTCAGGTGCACAAGCCCCTTTCAGTGGAAAATGTGTTCTTGCAAAGTCTTTCAGGGTTTATTTATCACTAACAAAACCCCCGAAGGCTTTGTTAGCACGCTGTGTTACAAAGTTGGCTTCCGATTAATCCCGAGAAACGCCAGCTTCAGACCTCATCCATACACGCCACGCTCTCCTGCCACACAATATCTTAAAGCACCAGAGAAAAAAGGCGTGAAATCATCCCCCGGCGTTATTGTTTAAGGGTATTGTTAAAGTCAAATTCCCCCTCACTGGCAGCGTCGGGGCTGGTTACTGCGAGGAGGCCAGTACCAGGAGCAGGCTCTGCAGCGGCGCTCTCCGCAAGCAGCGCTGCTGGTTTTCTGGCGCTCTGAAGTTCAGCCGTCGGAGGCTGCGGTTCAGAGTAGCAGCTACTTGAATATCAGCCCCATTGTCCTCCATCAGAAATTTGCCTCTGGTAACACGTGGTGCAAAAAGAAGAAAAAAAAAAAATTAAGTGAATTATTTTTTTTTTTCAAATAGACTAGAAAGAAGCTTGGAGCTTTGCTTTATTGAAAAAAAAAAAACCCATTCAACATATTTTAAGCCTTTTTCCTCATAAAAGTGCAAGAAGCAAAAGAGTAAACAATTCCCACTTCAACATGGCAAGAATGTATACGGGCTGTCTTGTCTGCGGGACAAGCCACAGCCCTGAGCGCAGAGCTCCTGTACCGTGACAGATGCCGTCGGTCAGGACGTGCTCGAGGTAGCGATGGAGAGGAGAGATTATGCTTTCCACAAGCTGTAATACCCCATTTTCCTCCCCCCAGTCTGGTGTTCCCAGCCCAGCTTGGCTGCGTGCATCCTTTCCAGGAGTCTGGACCAGGTTCAACGCCATCCTCTGCAATTCTATAATCTAGGAAAAAAGCCCCAGCGATGCTGAGGAGCTTGTTCAAAGCCAGGTGGGACGTTTGGGTTGATGGAGGGACTGGGCTGCAACAGCATCGCCACCTCCATCCCAGCACTCATGAGGAACTTCATAACGAGCAACGACCAAGGAGCCCAGCAAGCATTCGGCCACCAGAAACCAGAAACGACGCTGGTCTCACGGGCAGAGGTGGAGCAGGTCATGCCACGGACCAGTGGCACCGCGCCAGCCACTGCCAGCGGGCAGGAGCGCTGCCTCGGTAAATTTACGGCCCTTAACACGCCACCGGTACTTTTAAGAAACGGATTTGAGATGCCTTCGATCTGCCGGGCGTTTCTGTCCTTGGGTTGAAAAGCCTTTCCAAAGAGGACTGCGCAATCCCAGTTTTGAGAAGGCCAGCGAGTCACGCTCCCGGGTCTTCTAGGCACTGTGGTAACAGAAAATCATTAGAGAACAATAAACGAGGAGGGAGCATATTTTCCTAAGTTTTTATTGGTATTTTAACTTCATTACCCAGGAAAGCCACTGTATTTTTCAGCACAGAACATTAAATCCAATTGCCAGTTATGAGCTCAAGCCTCGTTACAAGCTGACGAACACAGTGAATTAATTGCCATTGGAGGCTATAACACAACTCAGACTTCCCTTCAGACCTGACACCTTCCCAGGAACTTTCCTCTCCACTCCTCCTTTCCACGTGTCACAGAGCTTTACGTAGCAGTCCTCGGTACAGACAGCACTGATCTTGGCACACACGCCAAACTCCCGCAGCCACCAAGCCTTCCCGGCCAAACGGAGAGCCTGCCCCAGCGAAGGGAAATCCCAGCGCGCGTTGAATACTTCAAAATTTCATTTGAACTCCAGTAGTGAAGTGGCTAGGTCAAAGCAACCCGCCAAGGCTATGGCTGCTCTGCCGCGTTTCCAGCTGCTGCCACGTGAGCGGAGGGAGAGTTTCACCCACGCAAAAACCTCAGCCACAGCAATTAAAGCGCGAGCTCCATCGGCGTCACCAAAGAGAGAAAACTTAAGGCTCAGGTCAAGATTAAAGCAGTTCTGGCCACCGCTGATATTGAGCCACCTTGGAGAAGAACTCCTCACGGTATTATTTTCATTATTTCCCACAGCAGCCACACCTGGGCTGTGGGCCAAGGCAACGAGAGGTGCCAACATCCACCTACAACATCCCCTGCTTCCACCTGGAAGCACGGAGAGCTGACCACAGGTGCAGGTCTTCACCGCACACGTGGATGACTACCCAAGAATTTCACCCTGGCACGTCCAAAACTGAAGTTGGCCATGAGAGAAGAGACATCAATGAACAACTCTGCGAACAGTGGTGTTTTCTGCACTTTTAAAAAAAGAACAGGATGCAAAAGTGCAAGGAAAACCCGATCCAACTGAACGTACCACCTGCTTTTTACCTTCTATCAACTCAGGGAACCTGAAGCAAATGCACTTAAACCCTGGCGAGTAAGAAAGTGGCAGAAGCAGCAGACAAATGGATCTGCTCTTCATGGGAGGAGGGAAGAGTGTAACTTCGGAGAAGGAATTCTTCCAGCACAGACAGAACCCATACACCCCCAAGAAACAGAGCTTCTGCCGCAACTCTCCATATAAAACTTGTTTCTGGCATAAAATGGAACCAGGTACACAGCCCAAATCCCTGGGTTACAGGTACCTCACAACTTTAACTGGCTTTGTAGGAGCATCTAAAGAGCTACAATTGACACCAAACCCATCACCTCAAGCCCAGAAGACCATGGCTTGGTTTACAAGATTGTCTGCGCAAAGGCTCCTCTCAAGACACCCTTTTGCGGAGTGACCCTGGTCTGGAGGCGAGCTGGTGCCTCCCGTGAGGACGTTGGACGGAGGCGCGACGCCGCGGGCGCTGCAGACACGACCTCGGCAGCGCGTGCACTACGCACGGCACGGAGCAAGGGCTGAGGTTTCCAATTTATTACACCTGTTGGCACCGAAAGGGAAAGCCAAAAACACAACCCAGATGTGAGGTAGAACAAGGTCAAAGCCGAGTCTAACACTCCGTATGAAGACACCTGCAGTAAATTTTTTAATGGCATCCAGAGGAAGAGATTCCTGCTGCAGGCTTCCCCGCCCAGGCACAGCAGACCCGCAGGAACCAAGCGCTTCCCTGGGAACACGCTGGTTCAAATGCTGAAAGTATCGACGTCCGTGCAAGGTAAGGAACTTAAATCAGTTCCTTTCGTCTCCCAAGGAAATCGAATTTAGCTGTGAACCAGCGCCAGACAGGGATCTGCTGTCTATTAGCATGAATTCTCAGTTTTTCACATTTTAATTAGCCTTCGTAGTCTTTTTCAGTCCCATTTTCAGCCAGCTGGGTTACGTCCCCCTCCAGATGGAGGTCACGGTTCCCTCTCCCGCATACCAACAGCAATTCTTTTCTTATTTTAGCATTTATGCTCTCAAAGCACCCGTGCGCTTCTAAAAAGCACCGTGCACGTGTGCTTCAGGGGGAAACGCTGTCAGCCCAAGTGACTCTGTGTTGGCCATATTTTCTCCTTTCGCCTCTTTCTCCCTCTGCGCCTCCGCTCACGCTTTCTCACCACCTGGATCTTCTCCAGTAGAGCCAGGACAGCATGAGGTCAACAGCACAATCCCCCTTGAAGCTGTAACACCTCTTAAAAACCTCCCGAATCCAGGTGCTGCTCCAGCAAAGAGCTTCAGGACTTCGCGGCTCTGCTTGGAGCACCTCCGTCACCATGTGAAATAAAGAACTTGGATCTCTCCAGCCTGCAAAGGCTTGCCCTCAACCACCCTTGGGTCTCCTTCTTCAGAGGAAGTTTCCTTTCGCTGTGTTTGAGAATGTTTTTCAGAGTACCTGGCACGTTCTGTGAGCCATGGCAGAAACACTGATCTCATCCAGCTTCCACAACCAATGTAACATGAACCGTAACAAGCCGGGGAGACTGTTCCCAGGAGATGCCGTGCTGAAGCGTGCTTCTCTTCCACCCAACGCCTTCAACTTGTACCACTTTCAGACGTTTCTATAACACAGGAGCAGTGAAGTCCCAACACCTCAAGCAGCTGAGAAGAACAGCTTCTGGAATGAACAGTCATCTTTCTTCCGAATCCCACCCCCACGGACACCCACCCAAGGTGACAAAGCCTCTACTTACAAAAGGTGACCAACCAGCAGAAGAGAGACAACCAGATCCTGCTCCGGAGCTTTCCATTGAGAATATGGCTGCGGTACCTGAACTTATGACATTTTACAGTTCTCTGGTCTTTGTCCTCTTATCTTTTGAAGTTCTGCACAAACCCATCGCTTGAGTTGCAGCAAGAACGGGTTGGATTCACTCACTGAGATGATCCCTGCAGTAGAAAGTTCCAGCATCTGACAAATGTTCTCTTGTAATGGATGAACTCATGCTTTCTCCGCAAACTTAATTCTGCCCTCGCTTTTTTGGAAATCTTAAAAAAAATCTTCATAATTTTAAAATCTTTTTGTTGAAAACTGTTCAGATAGATAAGAGTTTTACAAACATTTTTCCTTGCTCCATAACAAAACAAAGGTTTCCTGCTAGAGTGCATTCTTCCTTTCAGCAGAAGGGTTTGAAATCCTATTTTCTAAATCTGGAAGTTAAAATCGGCCTTCAGCTATGATTCATTTTTATGACATTTTATTGGAAGAAGGAAAACGGAAGGGAAGGGAACAGGAGGAGGGAATCAAGTAGTCCGAATCAAATAGTATTAAAAGAAAAACAAGGCCACTGTAAATGGAACATCCATGAAATAATGCGTCTGGTATTAAAAGTTCACTACAGCAACCGGGAAATAGTCTTCATCAAGTGATTGCACGTGCATTTAAGAGATGCTCAAGCCCTTAACGAATGGTGAGAGCTTTCCATGCCGATCCCCACACCCGCAGGAACGCACGATATCCTGATGGGAGACGGCGGCTGCCAGGTTACTTCTATAAAATTAATCTGTTCAAATAAATTATGCTCTGTTGCCCAATTAATCAGATCCACTGCAATTAGTGTCAAGGGAGACGACGATCTCACGCAAACAGGATTAAAAGCTCGGGAAGTGCTCGTTTTGTTTCAGGGCACGGCGATGCGAACAAGTCACCGCAAGGCAGAGGTGGGGCGCGGCGCCTTCCGTCAGGGGATTGCAAAACGCTGAATCCCGCAAGGACAGCGGTGCAAACCGGGACTCGTCGGAAGCAAACAGAGCACGGCACGGGAACAGGGGAAGGAGGGGACGTCCCCTCGAGCCCCAGCTCCGGAAAACAGGGAGCACTCAGCGCACGGCACCTGGGAAGCAAGTTGCCTCTAGATAAACACATTTCTTGCCAAAAATTGAAATTACGCTGCTCTTTGGTCCCCTCCTGGCCTGGTTCTCCCCGGTTGCGTTGGCCCAGCCGGCAGCAGTCGTCTCCTCTGGAAGCGGAGACACCCAGAGCATGCTCCCACGGCCCCGGCACCGCCGGAACCACTGGCACGAGGAGGGAAGAACCAGCAGCACTTCACGTACGGCTCCTTGGCGAGGCAAAGCCTACGGAAGCCTGACCTCACCTGCCGGCCGTGCCATCCCCTCGCCCTTCCCAACTCGTTATTCGGGCAGCCGCGGGAGCAGGGAACTCCGACGGCTCTGCAAGGCCGCGCGGCAGCCCGCGCCAGCCGGTAACGCGCCGCAGAGACTGACCGAGGGCGGACTGCTGGGTCTGCCCTGGCACTTCACCACGCACTGCTTCACGTGCAGCAAACGGAGCTTTGGAGGAGGGAACGGTCTCTGGCTGATCTGAACGAGAAACACCAGGACGTGCTGTGGAAATGGAAACTACGGGAAAAGAGCTGGGAGGGATTCAGGAATGTGAATTTTCCGTAAGACGCTATCTCACACGGCTGGTCCTGAACACCGGCCACACGCGCATCCCCAGCCGTATCCCAGGCTGAGCTGGGGGCTGCCAAAAACACCCAGCTCCGCTTGCTGGTGTCAGAACCAGACAGCTTCATCATCAGAAAAACACCTCCGTTTGCTCCTGACGTGGAAGGGAGAGGAGCGCTGGTAACCAAAATAAACCTGCCCCAAGCCGCCCCGTCGTCGGAGCAGCCGCCCGTCGAGTAGGAGGCGCGGCTGGCGCGACACCAGCAAGTGAATTTTGGAGCTCGGCAAAGGAATCGCGCCTGCTTTTGGGCAAAAGAGCCTTAATCACGCCGCTCGTCCCCGGCTGCGGGCGAGAGGCACCGCAGCACCAGACGAGAAAGGAGACCAGAGAGCGTGCCTTCCAAAGAGGCGAGAGCCGTGGCAGCGAGGTGCTGCGCGCAGCAGCCGGCGGCGCAGCGTCCCGCACCGCGAGGGCCCGTACGCCGTCGCGCCCTCCAGATGTTTCCAGCCCGCGCGCCAGGCCAGCTGCCGCACAGCTGCCTCCGGGCAGGCTTTGGGAGCTCTCGGGCGAGAGCGGCCCGCGGCTCGCTTACAGGTTCCTGACTGACGCGGAAACAAAACGCTTTTCTGCGTCCTGCTAGTTTGTCAAGACGAGTCAGAAGTGTTTCGGTGTTACTTTAAGCTGGAGGATGCTGCTTCTGCCGCTGCAGCAGCTGCTTTCGCCATCGTATGGACACTGCAGACCAAGGCACTGAGAGATTAAGTGACTTTCTGACAGTTTTTTTAAAAAGTCAGGAAAAAATTTACATAATTCTTCATAAAATTAATAAAAATCCATTTAAAAAACTTCTCTCCATGCCCAGTTCCTAAAGTGAGGACTAAACTGGCTTGTAAGATTTGCGAGCTGGCTCCCAAGCCTGTCAGAAACACCACTCACCCCCAGCTCTCTCCCGCTCACCTGAAGCTCAGCGTTCGACCGTAAGCGTACACGCCGTATCGCCTCCATCGCTCCCTGTGACCACAGCGGGCGCACGGATGCCAGAACTCCTGGACCGCCGGAGCGGGTCGGCAGCTCCGCGCCCGGCTTCTGGCATTGGGGAACGGGAAACCGGCTGGGCAGCAGAGGATGGGGAGTTCCCCGCTGCGTCCCACGGATCTCCAGGACCCACCTTGGTGTGGCACGCGTACCGGGGGTCTCATCCGGGCGCCCCGCACGCTCGCTGTTAACGGGAAGCACCGCCGTCGTCGAGGAAAATCAGGAAAACTACTCCCTCCTGCAGCCAGCGAGTATTTTCCTACTTTTCTGGGTGAGGCGACCAGCTACATGGCTTGGGGGTCAGTGTTAAAAAAAATAATAAAATAAATGGTGTTTACAGACAGAATTTTGCAATTTCTCCCAATATCACCCCAGGTCCTGTTTTGGCCGGGATGGGGACACAAAACCTGGGCAAACCCCAAGGTCTGCGCAGCCCCGCAGCGCTGCCAGCACGCGAGCGCGGACGGGGGCAGGCGGGAACATGCGCTCAAGGAGGACCCACAAACCTTCCAACGGCGTGAAACCAGAGACGGATGGAAACTGCTCAACATTTGCCAGGAAAAAGTATCAAATATATCCTCACTGGGTTTTTCAGACAGATTGCTTCGGGTTTTGTTTGTTGTATTTATTTTCTTTCTAAAGCCGAAACTGGCTTTGTAAATCACCCTAGACAGACAAACAAACCGGGACATCTCACTGATTCCATATCCAAACAACGATTACAGCACTGGCTAGGTCTTGCTACAAATCCAGTGCACTGGAGCCGTTATTTTCCCCACAGCACACACTGCCTCTGCTCAGAACCGGCCATCGACGCAGCCCCACCGCCGGCAAAGCCCACGACAGGTCGAGGGCAGGACCTGGCCAAAACCCCGTCCCCGAGGAGCGATGGCATCAGGGCCAGCGGGAGCCACGGCTGCCTGGAGCGCTGGCCGTGAGCTGGGTGTCCTGATGTTTCATTCCCTTGACCCGCCGGATCGGCCAAACTGGGAAAGGCTCCCACGCGCCCCCAGAGGGAAGGGATATTTTACCAAAACCTTAAATAAACAAAAAGCAGAGGAGACAAGATGCTGCCGGGAACTACAAAGGGCCATTGTAAACACAAAGGCAGATAAAGCAGATGGATCTTTTAAACAATCATCTGCGCTGCAAAACACCACATGGGCTGTGTCCCCACGCCCGCGGGGAACGCCTGCGCTGCAGCCAGGAACCACGCTACGCAGCCAGATTTCAATTTATGAGCGTTACCTGCTTACCCTGAAAACGCCCCCAGGCAAAATCCAGGCCAGTAGAAATTATTGCAATGAGAAAAAAAACAAACAACTGAGAATCTCACATGGAGACACGGATGCTGGGCATCCTGACGCAGAGGTCTTAGGGTCCCCAAGGTGGGAAACGCTTGTGGTGTTTTTATGACCGCAGAGATCTGACGCCCGAGAGCCAAAAGGAGATGGAGACGCTTGGTCTGGATCACATCCAGGCTCAGCTCCCGCCCTCTCCAGCTCTCCATGCACAGAACCATTTGGGGTTTTACTCGCAGACCAGAGAAGCGCGAGGTTGAGATGGAAAGCAGAGCGAACGCGGCCAGCGCGAGGAACCCACCGCCTGTGCTCGATCTTATTGCCCTCACTTCAAAAAAGAAAACCCTGTAAATGGAAAGCAGCAAAGAACAGAAACTGCCAATAAAGCAGCAGACTATTTTGGAATGACATCAACATTCAGATGACAGTGTTTTGGTAGCAGCAGTCCACAGGACCCGCGCCGGGGAGCTCCTCCCCAGTACAGCGATCCTGGGAAGAGACCCTCAAGTCTACGTGTGGTCTTAGTTATCAAAATTCAGAAAAACTAACGATCAGCCCCTGCCTCATTAGCAGAAGCTCACACATATTGCCCCTCAGGGAGAGCAGAAAGTCAGACAACTTTATGCAGCAAGGTCAGCATTCCAAAGGAGGAGAAACCCAAGCTCTCTTTGAACTTTCAGAGTTGAGGAGAAAAGGAGAAAGAGCATCTGAAAGGGCTGAAATACGTGCAGCACCCCAGGAGCACAAAGGTAAACCCCAAACCAACGTCAGCCAACTCCGCTACAAAGCCGGTTACGCTTCCACTGAACATGCAAACCAGCCTGCAGCTCCTGAACTCGCTTTCCTCTGGGATCTGTCAGCTTTCCATCAGGGAAGGAGAGGACGGATTTACAAAAGAGCGGTTTCTGCGCAGACACGATATCCAGCGGCGTGTCCCAACACCTACCCCTCCGGCCCTGTTTTATCCTCCCTCCCACGCCCCCGGAGCGGCTCTTTGTCAGCCGCCCGGGCGTTGACACATCCCCTTCTGCAGAATTATGCAAAATGGAAAGCAACAAAAGGTTGGGCTGCACATGTTTCTGGGGATTAGCTGCTATCATCGCTCTCGCCAGGAGCGGTGCCTGCTCTGGGGATTTATCAAGATCGTTCCCTTCCACGTGCATCAAGCAGAATGCCCTGTAAGAGTCAGCAGCGGGGGAAGGCGCCACTGCTGCCCCTGCAGACACACAGGTTTGCACCAACACCTTCTCGTAAGCGCTTGACTTCAAGTGAAAAGGCAAGCGATCACAAGAAATAAATGAAGGCAGGGAAGGCAGTGGTGGAAGCTGCTCTCTTCCACCTTGGTTCTAGTTCAGCGTCTCCCAGTCCGCTTCCAGCACACCTCACAGGGCCCCAGCTGCGCTCCGTTCGAGGTTCCTCCACCTCCAGCGTCCCTTCTCGACGCCCGCCTCAGACCGCATCTCTGAGGGTCCGCTATTGACTGGCAAGCAATATAAATAACATAAATTATTATACACTGGTATATGTTACGGGGTACTGGAGTCCTTCCATCGACACGGTCAGGGTAATCCCCTCCTCCTGCCATAGCCGGATCAGGAAACCTCTGACAAAAAGCGCACCAGTGAAATCCCAGTGGCAGGCACTGGGAGCCAGAGCGCAAGCCCGACATCCCGCGGGAGCGCGGCGGTGAAGAGCTCGGTGGCCAGGAGCAGCTCCCGGCCCGCGGGCTGAGCGCGGACGGCGCCTGCTCCCACCCAAAGCCTGCGCTGCGCTTTCCCAGGCTTTTTTTGCCCAAGCAAAGAAAAAAAACCTCACCCCAGTCCCCCCAAACTCCACCACCACTGTTCCTGACGTGTCACTCCTAAATGACATGGCCTCCGGAGAAAGCCGGAGCACCTGAGGGTAAATAGAGAATTGTCTCTTTAAAAAAACAAAGAAACCCCAAAAAAACACCATAGAAAAACCAAATTTCTAACTAAAGCTGTGTGCCTCTGACGCATGCCACCTGCCTGTCACATTACCAAACCCCTCTAATTTTAAGTTTTAAAACCAAAAAACCCTAAACCAAACCATAATGATGTTAAACCCTGTGTCGTCACTGATTTCACAACTTTCCCTTTCTTAACACCTAACCGAGTGATTCAAACCGCGGCCCCCAGCGCAGGGCCCTGCGTGGCCCCTCACGGTAAAAAGCGGCCGCGAAATGCGGCGTGGCAGCGCGCCGCGGCCCTCCTGCGCCCCGCACGGCGGCTGGGCGCCCGGGCGGGGGCTGCCCTCCTCGGGACAGGGACTTTGGTATTTCACCCAAACCTACGCGATGGCAGCAGCCCGGCACACACAGGTAGCTTTTCCGTGTCGCTTTGCTCTCTCTTTGTAAATATTATTTTTAGATCAAGCTTGCATTGCTCCTCCACCCGACGGCTGCTTCTCGCTATTTGCAAAATAAATCTTTAAAAGCTGAAGCATCGCTGCGCTATCTGCGTTAATCTGGGAAGATTGTCAGCTGATACGGAATCTCTTTCAAACCCTGCCAGAGCATTCAGCAACCTTTCTTCTTCTTTATCTTTTTTTTTTTTCCAGGCTCTTTGCTTATGTAGGCACTGCGTTTGTGCTGCTCTCTCTCCAGATTATATTGCAAAGCCTCTTCTGCCACATCTGACTTCAAGCTGGCGAAACGCGTTTCAAAGCCATCTGCGCGTTCGCCTTACAACTGTTTGAAACGATTCTTGAAGCTGCACCGCTCCCTCGTCTCCGCGGAAAAACGGGCGACAGGCCTGTAAAGGTGCCGCTGGGTGGGGGTTAGCTAAAATTGTTCAAAGACAACAGGTAATTCTTTCTCGCCCCCAAAACCGCTGTGCTGGCTCCGCGAGTAGAGGCGGTGATAGAAGGCGCTGCAGCGGAGGAGCGGGCTCCTGTGTCCCAGCCGGGGATAGCGACTCCTCACCGGAACGGGCCATTAGAAAAAGCAGCAATTAACAGCGTTAAATGAATCAAACCATCACCAGCGCGGCTGAGACCGCACCTGCCCCTTGCCCAGCCTCGGAGGCCAGCAGCTCATCAGAAGGGATCCACCGCACTTCTGAGGTCTTCTCCTCGCCTCTGGTTCGGCTGCTGCTGGTTCTTCACGTCCTCGGCACAGACGGGTCCTTGCCGGCGGTTTTCACACCGATCCCGGAGGAAATGCGATTTTAAGGCTACCAAGCTGCCCAGGAGCAGGCAAAGACCTGGAACTAGAATTAGTTCTAACGATGCAAATCACAGCCGTAAAGCAAAAAAAAAAAAAAAATTCCTTTAAGTTTGCAGTGAGGTTTGGGGCGGAAAGCTGTGTTGCAATACACTTAGGGAATCCCAGCCGTGCAAAAGCAATTCCCTGCGCTCCCAGACTCGGTGACGGCCCTGGGCACCAATTCCAAAGGAAAACGGCAGCCCCGGCCCGTTTCACAGCATCCCAGAAGGGTTTGGGTGGGAAGGGGCCTTCAAAGCCCACCCAGTCCAACCCCCTGCCAGGAGCAGGGACATCTCCAGCCGGATCAGGTTGCTCAGAGCCCCGTCCAACCTGGCCTGGAATGTTTCCAGGGATGGGGCGTCCCCCACCTCTCTGGGCAACCTGGGCCAGTGCACCTGGCCAAACACCAACGCTGAGCACGGCCAACGTGGTCCAGCACCCCGAGGGCACCTCGACCTGCCGCGGAAGGAATACGGCGGCACCAGCTGCACCGGCCGCGCTCCCTCTGGCTGAAAACCAAAGCTTTATGGATGCACTTACCTACTCCCCTCTGAGCAACAGCTGTCCATGTGGATTCAGTTATTTCGGAGCAGCTACTCTGAAACGGCGCTCGCGAGAAGAACCCCCTGCGCGGAGAAGCCCTCAGCAGAATATCAAAGAGCAAAGACAGATACGACAGATCACGAAAGCCGACGACAATGCCGGCTGCAACAGGGCTCTCAGGCTCAGCTGAGGAAGGAAAACTCTGGAATAACGCTAGGAAGACCCTGAGGAGGGGGATAAGGCTGTGGGATAACAGGATGGAAGGAGAGTTGGGTTTGCTGTCCAAACAGTGAAGGGGAAATTAAGAAAAGCAGCAGAATGCAGAGCGCAGCCACGGTGCCCGTCTCCTGACGACCCAGGTGCCGACGCACACATTTTCCCCCTGCATGCACACATTTTCCCCCTGGATGCACACATTTTCCCCCTGGATGCACACATTTTCCCCCTGGATAAGCTCCTTTATTAAAATAAGGTGCTGGGGGACGGGGACAAACGCAGCTGAAGGACAAAGACCCTCGGGATGGCACTTGGCGAGAAGAGCGCGGACACACAAAGGTCACCCCATCCCAGAGCAGGGGTTTCAGGTTGGATCACCCCATCCCAGAGCAGGGGTTTCAGGCTGGGCCACCCCATCCCAGAGCAGGGGTTTCAGGTTGGGTCACCCCATCCCAGAGCAGGGGTTTCAGGTTGGATCACCCCACCCCAGAGCAGGGGTTTCAGGTTGGGTCACCCCACCCCAGAGCAGGGGTTTCAGGTTGGGTCACCCCATCCCAGAGCAGGGGTTTCAGGTTGGGTCACCCCATCCCAGAGCAGGGGTTTCAGGTTGGGTCACCCCATCCCAGAGCAGGGGTTTCAGGCTGGGCCACCCCATCCCAGAGCAGGGGTTTCAGGCTGGGATTCTTCCTGCCCTTCCAAGCCCATAATCACTCGCATTAGTTGCTAGAGACGCCTCCCTCCCAATTCTTCGCTGAAGACATTGTCTCGCCGGGCAGAGGAGTATGAACTCATCGCGGTTTCCCAATCCTGACCGGGGGCTCCGCGCACTACTGGCAATACATATAATAAGTTATTATGCAAATAAAAACTGGGCTCGGCCAAGTGAAATGCGCTGGCTCTTCAAGTCCCATCTGCATCACAGCAAGGATCTCAATGAACTTTAAAATCCTTATTGTCACCACAATGGGCAACATTCTATCCCAGTTTGGATCTGTTCCTTCAGAGCGCTAGCTCTCATTTGTAGATATTTTTAGATTTTGCTATCCCACTCCTCATTATGAAACGCCGAGCTGCAGATTGATTTATTTCTTAAAAGCAAGTTGCTGTTTTCCCAATAACAGATTTAACAAATTTGTTCCACCTGTTCAGTTATGCTTCCAATGTCTTTTTTGTGGTTTCATTGAAGTTTTTTTTAATCCAAACCTCAAAGACTCTAAACTCAGCATTAAAAGACAAGCTCAGCATCATCGCCACCCCTCACAATTCAAATGCTGCTCCAAATTACTGCAAGCTTTCATTTGTAAGTCGATACAGACAGCGGGATTATTGAGCTGAATGGCTGTGGGCACAAACACACGCTCTTCGCAGGGCATTATTCTCCTACTGTACGTCCTACCTCTGCAGCGCCGGGCTCGCCGCTCCTTACTGCCCTCAGCATCTTCCTCCCGTCCTCTCGGCTAACCTTAG
>WHYT01014843.1:75076-86893 GCA_009806455.1 Tetrax tetrax | reverse complement strand
CCCAGAGCAGGGGTTTCAGGCTGGGATTCTTCCTGCCCTTCCAAGCCCATAATCACTCGCATTAGTTGCTAGAGACGCCTCCCTCCCAATTCTTCGCTGAAGACATTGTCTCGCCGGGCAGAGGAGTATGAACTCATCGCGGTTTCCCAATCCTGACCGGGGGCTCCGCGCACTACTGGCAATACATATAATAAGTTATTATGCAAATAAAAACTGGGCTCGGCCAAGTGAAATGCGCTGGCTCTTCAAGTCCCATCTGCATCACAGCAAGGATCTCAATGAACTTTAAAATCCTTATTGTCACCACAATGGGCAACATTCTATCCCAGTTTGGATCTGTTCCTTCAGAGCGCTAGCTCTCATTTGTAGATATTTTTAGATTTTGCTATCCCACTCCTCATTATGAAACGCCGAGCTGCAGATTGATTTATTTCTTAAAAGCAAGTTGCTGTTTTCCCAATAACAGATTTAACAAATTTGTTCCACCTGTTCAGTTATGCTTCCAATGTCTTTTTTGTGGTTTCATTGAAGTTTTTTTTAATCCAAACCTCAAAGACTCTAAACTCAGCATTAAAAGACAAGCTCAGCATCATCGCCACCCCTCACAATTCAAATGCTGCTCCAAATTACTGCAAGCTTTCATTTGTAAGTCGATACAGACAGCGGGATTATTGAGCTGAATGGCTGTGGGCACAAACACACGCTCTTCGCAGGGCATTATTCTCCTACTGTACGTCCTACCTCTGCAGCGCCGGGCTCGCCGCTCCTTACTGCCCTCAGCATCTTCCTCCCGTCCTCTCGGCTAACCTTAGGCACTGCAGAGAGCTAATAAAATAAAATTAAATAATCCTATAGATGTTCACTGCAGTCCCTGGAGGCCAGTGCTTTTCATCGCTTTGTGGCACGAGTCTGGCACGGGGTCGGGGAGCGCTGGGAAAGGCAAGGGCGCGCGGGAGCCCTCTCGGCCTGGGGGTGATGGATTTGGAGCCGTGAACACCCCCTCCTTTACTCCAAGGTGCAGGGCTGCGATCCTGAGCTTGGTGCTGGATATTTCATGAACGTAACGCCAAGGAGCTTTCCCGCACAGCCGGCTCAGCGAGGAGCTTTACGGGTTAATACCAACGACAGCGGATGGACGGCCACCTCACCAGCACGAGGTCACCCTCACGGTTCCCCCTCACACCCAGAACGACAACGAGCTCCCGGAGCGCTGCGGCAGGCCGGGCGGTCACCGGCTCCGACACAGCGCGACATAAAGGCAGGGAATGACAGGAAAACCCAACGCACTCAGCCCCCCGCGCACGACCAAACACCCATCGGGTAATCGTTAACCGTAAGGTTAATTATCTTGAGATCTTCTTTATTTCAGAAGCTGAATTTAGGGAATTCTTTGCTATCAGGTATCACCACGGTCCAGAGCCCCAAACAATCACAGGAAATACTCAGCCATTGGGTAACAGGAACGCACAGAGCAAGAAAGGACGGCACAAAACTAGAAAGTGATAGAAACGCTCATTCTTCGACATCCAGGAGACACCACAGCTGTGAACTGAAAGGAGGAGTTCACCAAAAGCTGAATTATTTCACGACAGGCCAATGCTCTTTGCAGCTCTCCCCAGACTCGCCGGTCCCAGCTCCATCAGACCAACTGCACCCCCGGGCTGGTCCCACATCTCCAGCGCGTGGCTCCCCGTCTGCCTTATTATATTTTGTTTAATTTATATTTCTGTTGGTTAACACCTTGCCTGCAGATCTGCTGGTGGGTCCTCAAGCAGGTAACAACACCATCAAGACACTGGAAGATGCAATCAAGTCCAATACGTCGCTGAAGCCTCCTTACCAACAAAGCCCAACTCTGCTACCTTCTGCAGATGTAGCAATTGGCACCTCCCAAACAGACTGACCCCTCTCTCTTCCCCTGGCAGACCGTGTTGGAAAAAACCTTCTGTAGATGAAGAGCCCAGACTCAACTCAAACCAACCACCAACTCATTGTCTCCGATTCATTGTACCTAAAGCCAAAACCGAGCACTGTGCAAGACCGTCCATCCTTCCTGCAACTCAACCTGCCAAACACATCTCCACGAGCTTTCAGCCAGCCTACATCAATACAGCCTCCTACACCAGCTCTTCCCAAATCCCTCGTCTTCAGGTGTGCCAGCCCTGCGTGCACCAAGCCCAGCTACACCAACCAACCTCAGAGCCAGCGCAGCAGCAGCTGCCAGGGACGCAGGACCAACAGGGCATCGCCTACAACACGGACAATCTTTTCACTCTCTAAAGCACCGGTAACCGCCATAAAATTTTCCCACAAGAGTCCAAGATATTGAGATCCAGAGTACTGGTCTTTAAAAAACCTGAAAGCATTCTCTTGCTCTTTCTCAGACCTCGCCCCGAAGCGCAGTTGATCTGGGTTTTTCCTTCACGACCAAGCTCTTTGCTAGCATGAACGTTTCGTTGGCGTCCATTTTGGGGTAAAGCTGAAAATAAAGACATGGGAAGAAGAATTTCTGGAAGAGCAGTAACTCCAACTCCATTTTGGAGACGCAAGGCATGTTTCATGTGAAGATGTCAGCTACTAACGTTCAACGCTAACAGCGTCACTTGCCCTTCAGCTGGAAGGAAAGGCATGTAAGCAACCCCAACCAAACCGAAATTTCCCCGCTGCAAAGCACTTCTGCCAGGAAGCACAGTTTGAGTGTCATGTTTCTTATGCCCTTTGTTGTACAATAACCCTCTAAGTCCACGCTTGGAGACAATGTTGGATGTTTTATTGCTCAGTATCACACGTGCCAGCGTTAACTGAGCATCCGAGACGTCTCTTGGACCAACGGCATGTCAGTGCCTTTCTGCATCACGCAAACTGATACCGAGAGGGAGAGGAACAGCAGGGTCAGAACTAATGGTACCGCTCTACAACCTGAACAATTACCATTGATTTTTCGTGGCAGAGCGCCCCTACACCTTACAAACACGGCTTTGCTTCCTCCTCCGAACAAGCAAAAGGCCCGGGGCAGTCGGGGCGGCAGGCGAACGCGTGGCACGGCAGCCCACCTCCTCCCAGTAACATTTAAAGCCGATTCCAGTCCCAGGACAGGGCGATGCGGGTGGAGAGCCGAGTTTTTGGGTGACGCTCCCACGGGACCCTCAGCACCCGTCCCGCAGGGCGGGCTGCACAAGCCGTTCCCCTCCGGCCTCTCGCCCTTTCCAAACTCAGTGTTTTGCTGTCCAAAACAAATGTTTACTCTGGGTCGTTTCTAAACCCCTGACGGACGGTAAAGAGCACAGCTCAAAACCTTCCTGCTCCAGGGCTTTTCAGACTCCGCTTTCTGAGCTATCTAACAACACTTGGCCTCGCTCTAATTAACCACTAAATGCCAAGGAGTCAAACAAAGAGCACAAAACCCATTTGTTATCTGGAAGCTGCATCTGCTCGCAAACCGCTGTGGGTTTGCGTGGCTATTGTTCTGGGGCTCGGCCTTTTTCAGAAAGCGTACTTAACGCAAACAAAATTGCTAGGTAAACATGTCAGCGAGACCTTCCCTGTCAGCCGCCGCCCCGGGGCGTGATTTCTGCTCACGACATAAATATTTGCGCTGTTTGCCAGATTTCAGAGAGCAAACTTGGATCCCCTGGAAGATACCTGGCGCTGCTCTCCTACACCAGCAGCAGAACGTTTAACTGCTTGAGTACCTGATCCAGACTCGCGGCCTGAAGCCACGCAGGACCTTCAGGGACCTGACTGAAAGCTTAACTTCCCCAACAACCCCCACCGACGATCGTTAGCAGAACTGCTGATTTATAAATCTGGCTTTCCAGCATCTGCAGACTTGGGTTTTGAGTCAGGAGGGACCAAGAGCAAAGAAGCTCATGGTCTACAACGTGGAAGAACACCAGCCTGGGGGGCTCCGGAGGTTTTCTTCCGAGCCCGGCTGCAGCCGCCCATGTGCAATTGGGCTCAGAAGCCCAGAAGTCTTCATTAAACATCAACAAGCCAGTTAATATTTCAGCCAAAGTCCCCTCTTGGATACTTTGGTCTAATATTTGGGTGCCAGAGGAGGAGAACTCCAGTTATTCTCAGCTTGGCGTGACCCTCACACCACAACGGGTTTGCAGAGGGACCCAGTGGGTGCTTTGCCGAGCGAAGGGAAGCATCGCTAGGCACCCTCACCCCTGCATCCCTTCCAGACAGCCTGGTTGTTCCGAAAAGCGAGAGCAGAGCATGTGGGCAGCCTAGGGAGGAAAGAGTTGACAGCTATTTGCTGTATTGAGCGTAATTTTCTTTGGCAAATCCAGCCTGTTGTTAGAAATGTGCGCCAGACGCCTGGATCGGCAGAGCTGAGCCTGCAGGAGCAACGCTTTGTATTTAACACTTGAAGACCTCGACTTCCGAGCGCTCATCCTACCCGCTCATACCAGCCAGCGCGCGGAGACGGCACATATGGAACCGACTAAGGCGCTCGACGCAGCGCCTGTAAATTGTCCAAGCCTCGCAGGCGCACACCAGAGTGCTAACAACAACTGCGCAGGACAACGTTTGTTTGAAGTCGGGTCCCGCTCTTATTAGGGGCGTGCTGCTTCCCTCTTCCCCGCTACGCGACTTCGCCGCCGGCTGGGACGCCGGCAGCGATGCCAAGGTGGCAGGGTGCATCCACGGAGCCCGGCACGGAGCGGCACGGCACGGGGTGGTGCAGGGCTCACCCCGCCTCACCTGTCACCGCTGTCGAGCCCGAAATGAGAAACAGCCCCCGCAGCGGCGATGCGCGGGACGGGGACCAGAGCTTTGCGGTGCTCGATTTGATACGGGGTCCCGAGGGATGAAAAACACGAGCATCCGTGTCACTACTGAGCACAGAGGCTCCCTCCATCGAGGAAAATCCACCCTACAAGCAAAACGTTTGGTATTTCTCATCGACCCGCTGTCCCGCCAGACACACAGGCCAAGTGCAGCTGAGTAAGATCAGTGCTGAGCCTCCGCAGGCTCAGCTGAAGGCTTTACTCCAAGGATTTTTCCTGCACACATTCCCTTGCCCTACCCCGACCAAGGCAGCAGCATCGCTACAGCTGAAGAACGAGTCTGAGTCACGGCACCAGTAAAAGCAGAGACCTGCTGCAACGCCCAGCTGCGGCGTACTGAGCCTTCTGCTACGGAAAAACCAGAGAAAACTCATTCACAGAAATGTACCCGGCCTAGAAGGGAAGCATCCATCCTCCCGTGAGCTTTGCTGCCCGAATGCCTTGTCCGCTAGCAGCGTTCCTGGGATTTCCCACACTGACAGTAAAACGAAGATAAGCAAAAACAAGAACAAACCAAAAAACCCACCAAACCCTCCCAAACCCCGAGCAACCCCAGGACAGTGCTGAGGTGATCCAGGTTTTCCTTCAGCAGCCCCAGCTCAGTGAGCCTCGGGGCTGTTCTGCTCAGCTCAGCTCAGGCTGTGGCTCACCTACAACCCTGGCCCAGGAACACCCTGGGATGCCCGTCCTGCGCTTTTGAAAAGCTTGGCTATCAATTTTTTTCCCAGCAGCTATGGCAGCAGCAGGATTTAACCCCACCGGGGCGACTCTGCGCACCCAGCCCATCTCGCTGCAGCAGCATCCTGCGTCCCAAAGCCACCACCGGCACAGCAGAAACGTTTTCCTGCAGAAAGGCTGCAGGAAAAGCCCCTTTCCCCACCGTTTACCTGCTCCTGCTCCTACCAGAGCCCGGGAAACTGCTGAAATGCTGCAAAAATTACCAATCCCTAGACCTGAGCTCAAATCCTCCACGTGCAGTTTACTCCTGTGTTTGGGTTCTCAAAATTAAGTTCCAGGACCTGCAGAACAACCAGGGCTCTGGGAAAGGAGGGGGACGGGTCAGCGGCCACCGCAGGGGACCAGCAGCGCGATGACCCCGCTGCGCTGCCCTGGGAGCTGGGATTAAATCCCAGCATCGCCCAGCAAGAGTTAACGCCGCCTCGGCAAGCGCCGACAAGCCCTCCTTAGCTCAAAGGCAGCCAGCCTACCGCTCCACTTCATTATCACTAAAAAAATATTAACAGCTGCAGTTAAATCCCAACCATTTTCTGTGCGCACCTCATCAGCGGCCGGCCAGCAACTCCGATTCTGATCTGATTTTTCTGCCACATAAAAAATCTCGTTTCTGGGTCTGAACTGCTGGGTCCCCTCAGCGTCGCAGCAGGTTAGCCAAGCCCCAGCTAGAGCCTGAAATTATTTACCCTATTTTCCTATCCCATAGGATGGGAAAATTATTATTATAATTTATATGAATTAATAATTTACAATAAAAATTATTATTTTCCTATCCCACAGGAATTTTTTTTTTTAAGTGCTGGTTAAGGTTAGCAGTAGCTCAGCAACTTATTGGCAAGGTTGAAGGAAATAATCGCTCCAAAATGATTTCCGGGATTAATTTCACTGAGCCTGGCATGCGGAGAGGACGGGAAGGATCACGCCAAGGCCATCAGCGCCTGCCCCGCGCGGCATCCGCAGCCCTGCGCTTCCCTGGGAAACTGGGAAAAGCCGCTGCCTCTTCCCAGGTGAGAAAATAAAAGGAAAAATTCAAAGATTTTTTTTTATTATGATTATTATTTGTTTTCCTGCTGGACAAGGCAGGCGGCATTGACACCTTCTTGCCCCTGCAGCTCAGCAGGTATCGCCGCGCAGCCGGCGCGAGGCCGCGCTGCGTCTCCCCCGAGCAGCCCCCTCCTCACCGCGGGCAGGTGAGCATCCGCAGCCAGCGCCGCCGAGACTCCCCTCTTCT
Organism: Tetrax tetrax; assembly: GCA_009806455.1. NCBI lineage: Eukaryota > Metazoa > Chordata > Aves > Otidiformes > Otididae > Tetrax > Tetrax tetrax. The sequence goes on along the minus strand of WHYT01014843.1, from coordinate 80,131 downwards.
GGCTCCGGCACGGGACCCCCACCCAGAGCACTGGCCTCGTCTGTTCTCCTGTTGCACGTGCTGAGTGTTGGGGTTTTTTTTTTTTTTGGTGGTGGGATTTTTTTTACAGAGAAAAAACCCTACGCGTGCAAACCTACAGAGAAATGCTGACCATGATGGAGATGGAGAACACGGAATAAAAAATCCCAGAGCAGGAGCAGGACGAGCTGCGGCCGAGGTGCGGAGGCCGCTGGCACTGGCCGCGCAGAGGGCGTCACAGCGCCGGCGCTTCAGCGGCGCGGTCTCGCATTAGTGCCTTGCACTTACAACGGAATTTCATTTGTGCTTATGGAAAGAGCTCGTTTTCATCCCCACCCAGCTGGGAGTGATTACTTCTGCTCCAGGAGCACTCGGGCCCGACTGGCACCCGCGCCGCCGGCGCACAAAACCAGCGCCTTTCCCCAGGAGTTTAACGAGAGCGCGCCTACAGCTGCGACATGCAAGCGCCTCGGCACGAGCTTTATTTTCCCCTCCCATGAAGGCCGTTAACTACGTTAAAATTGCATCCAAATCTCGCTGTAATTCGGGACTCGTGCAGAACGAATTCTGACAGATCGCACGTCTTCAGAGACGCGCGTACCGCGCACGCCTCGCACAGAGCCCGCTCGTGGCTTTACACCGGCGAAACCCCGCGGCCTCTCGCCTGCGGGTTACCTTCCGCAGCCAGGCACCTCCGAAACACCCTCTCAAAAGTGCTGGGGGATATTAAAATACAAAGTCATTAACGTATAATAAGGCCGGAACAAGGGCTTCGTGTGCCCTGAAGCTCTTGGGGTCTGGCTTCCAGTCAAGAAAAATACCCTGGATTAGCACGCGGGCAAAAGGAGGCTAGCGTGCCGTTTAACTAGCGTTACAAGATACTGCGCGTGCATGGAAGAGCTGGGAAGATTTACAGCATTGTGTGGTGAGGAAAGTAACGTTAGAGGTTAGAACAATAGCGTACAGCACCACGTACTACGAGGTTCAGCACTATGGAATGCTACTGAGTGTTCTTAAACACAAGTTTGAGTGTTTGCCAGTTAACTCAGCTAAAAATCACGGAAATACCCTCGACTTTGGTCACCTGTCGGTCACACGCTCACTTTGGCAACACGGAATTCCCATCATGGAATTCCCATCGCGGAATTCAATGGGTGCCAACAAAAAGTCCGGAGTCCTTGCCCAAAGCTGCAGTACTTATCCTTCGTGGAACAAGCAGAAAATAAACACGGAACACGCACAGGTGAGCTCCGCTCCGGAAGGGGACGGACGGGGCAGAGGCCAGGACGGCGTTTCCGACACGACATCGGCATCCCTGCGCTCCTCTGGGAGCCGAAGCCCGTCCTCCTCTCCTTCCCGCACATCACCAAATTAAATTCTTACTTCTCCCTTCTCTGCTCTTGGCTGGAAAAATTACTCTTTCCTTTTGCACTCCCGCAGGCATTTTCCAAAACCAGCCATCGCCATCCCCCCAGCTTCCCGCAGCAGCTCCCGCACGGACAGGGAAGCACCGACCGGCCAGGGAGCGAGGCCGCCTGCGCTCTCCCCGGGTAGATAACCCACCCAACGTCGGCACAAGCTTCAAAACAGCAGTTGCAAATATATTTCATATTCTCCAACTGCTTCTTCTCTCCTAGATGGGACACTTTCCCTTTTTTACCTGTTCACTATTTCAGGCAGCATCCCCAGTGCTCCGAGGGTTTCCCAGCGAGATGCACCTGTGCTTGGAGACCCCAGAGCTGCAGGTTTTGTGGCTTTTTGGTTGGTTTGGTTTTTTTACCCTCACTTGAGAGCCAAAGTTATGAAATCCCAAAGCAGGAGCCCTGTCTGGGTCTGCGCCCCGCAGAGGCTCCCATCAGAGGAGGCTGACGCTGGAGACGCGTTTCCAACAAGACAGCTTTCAGCGCGCTGCTGGGAATCAGCTCTTCCCAGATCCATCGCGTGCCGGCGCAGCCTCCCACCTTGGGATGCGGGAACCAGCCCCGGGGATGAACGCGCACGGATGAGCTGGAGGTACACGCGGGGCGGGAGAAGTCCCTGGAGCGGCTCCGATGCCCGTCAGACCTTTGACAGCACCTCGTGCAAATGGCACCTGCGCTCTGGAGCCGGAAGGGAGAAGAAAGGGCAAAATAATTGCAATTTCACATTAGGGAGGCAAAAGACACCAAGGTGTCCTCACGGCCAAGCGCCTCTGCTTTTACACTAGGTCGGTCTCGCCTAAACGTTCTGCCCAACCTTCAAACCTCCACTTCAGCGCAGAGCTACTTACACTGAACTGACAGCATCATTTTGAGAAACACTGTGCCACGGTTTCGAGAACCGACGGCCACAACGCCCTGTTTTCAGCTGCGACCCTTCGGTGGCAGAGGGCAGACAACAGACGAAGCACGAAAGACAACGCGATGTCCATCTGTCCTCTGCAGGCACGGTCCCCCCCCCACAGCCAGGTACGGCGGCCAACACGCAGCAAAACCCTTCTCCAGGTGAAACCCCCCCCACAATTCACCAGGAATTACTCTGCCACGGCATCTCGACCAGAAACAGAGAAAAAATATCTATTACTGCCTACAGCTCTTCAGACAGCCCCCTCCCCGCAGCCCGACCTGACGGACACGGGGGGTGTTTGACCCTGCTCCAAGCAGCGGCTTCGGCAGCCTCGGAGCCCGCCTCGGGGCGTCGCGAGGGCACGCGCTTCACCCCACGTTCGCGAAAAACGGGTTTTTGCAGAAATGCGGCACGACGTGGACTTGCTTGGCGAAAAGCACGGGAATGATGCTCTGGGAGGCTCCAATATTACAAGGATGACTTTTTTGGCACCGAAACACGATGTAGCTTAGGCAGAAAACACCTTAACGAGCAGCATGCAGTACCCTGCTGCCCGTTCTCCGCACGCGGCGCCGTTAGCGAAGCGCCTGCCAAACGCTAACGAACGCACCGACGGGATGGCTTCTGCATTCCCCAGCACATCCATCCGAGGGGGTGATTCCGGTTTTGCAGCCTGGGCCAGGGCCGAGCGTCCCACCGCTCCCCAAAGCCGCCGCCGCATCTCAGAGGGGCAGCGATCGCCGAGCCGATGAGTTCAAGCAAACTTTTCATCTCGAAGCCAAAGCGGTGACGCAACAGCCGGCGGCTTCTGGGACAAAGATGTGAACTACAATGCCTCAACCTCTGCCATGAAAAATTGCCCTCGTATTTTAAATGAGTTACACATTCGGACACCCCGTAAGATAGGGGAGAGCGGGGTGTTATCGAGCTGCCAAACCTCACTCCTGTCATGAGGTCATTTCTGGCAGGCAGCCAGGAAAGATTTCTGCCAAAAATCTCGGCGCTGACCATCGCTCCCCGTCCATCCCCCCTGCCCCGCTCCTCTCCCTCCTGTTGCAGGTCAGGAAGGGGAGGGGGTTAAAAAAAAAAAAAAAGCAAAATAAAAAAGGGTCAGGGAGGGGAATATTCTTTGTCATTGCTCAGACCTCTTGAAATAATTAATTTAGTAATTTCTGCTGATTTTACATCAGCATCCATCTCCCCACACGTGTGTGGGACCGCGCTTTGGATTCCCCAGCGGCGCAGCGCGGCTGCTATGGGGGGGGAGCGCAGCTCAGAACCCCACAGGCGCCCCGAAGGTTTTTCAGTTGCTGACATTAACTTTTTTAACGAGGCTGTTTGCAAGTATCTTGTTGCACTGCTTTACTCACAGAAGGGCTACCTTCACCGCACCCTCAGACACAGAAGGCGCCTCGTTTCGGCCGCACGTGGACTCAAGGCAACGAAACAGGAGAGCGCCACGGCTACAAACGACATTAATTACACGTCGATGTTAATTAGCCGTCGTCACAGCACTGGGTCCCAAACGGAGCACTATTGCTGCCAGCAGCGAGGCTGCAAGCCGTACGCTGCCCGTTAAGCTCGGAGTTTCGCGCGCCCTTACTACAAGGAAACTTTCTCTGCCAACCAGCTGCTTCAATACGTCCGAAAGAGTTTTTCATCTTACGCCCGACAGGCCAGATGTAAAGTAAAGAAATAAATAATTAGCATTACCTTATCTGGAGTATGTCAGCTGGAGCGAGCGACGCTCGGATCTTCGTACGCATCCAGAGCCGTATTATCTAACGCTGTAATTTATGAATGCCTCCACTCTCTACCCTGGTATTTCATTGTACATTCGCTGGGAAGAAGAGCTCTAAAGGCTAAACAGATCCAGCACGATAACGCGGAGGGAACCTCAGCCGCATGCTATTACAAGACAACCCAAGAATTCAAACACGACACCGAGCAGCTCCGACTCGCTTTACGTTGACACCGCTTAAGCATCAAAGGGGAGGGAAAAAACCAAAACCAAGCGATGTCCAGATCGCACGGTTTCTCTCCGGTTCAACGCTCCCTTTGATTTTACGATGGGAAGCTGCAGAATCCAAACACCCGCTGGAAGGCAGGAGCCCGGCTTTCCCGGGAGCAGCTGAGGCCGGCGCAGCCGAACGCCTGCCGGCTGCCAAGTCGGAGGAAGAGTTTCCAAACTCGCAGCTTTATCACTGCTATTTTCGTCCCGCTCCCCCCTCCACGCCTCGATAACCAGCCAGGCTGCCGGGACGCGGCCGGAGGGGTCTGCATCTCCAGGACCCCCCGGCAAAGGGACCCGGCACCTTTGGGGAGCGCGAGGCTCGAAGGGGAGGAAACTTTCCTTCCTCCCTCCAGCCTCTCCTGCTCGCAGCGAGGGTTCGTGCCTGGAAAAAATGAGCTAAGTTTGGGAGCGGAGAGGCCCCAGCTCGGCTCCCGCTCTCCCAGAAGCTCTCGGGACAGGCGAATCCCTGCGGGAACCACGGCTCCCAGGGGCTCCCGCACCAGCGAGGGAAAATCGGGAGGTGGAACCCAACCTGTCCCGCACGGCTCGGCGTCAGGAACTGCGGGGGAGGGGGATGCTGAGCCATCACCGCCCGGGCTGATGCATCCTGGAAGGGGGGATGGAGAGGGGAGGGGGGAATTCAAATAACCCGGAGCAGCTCGGGAGGAGAGGGGCGAGCGGGACGGGACGGGACGGGA
>WHYT01014843.1:35453-75056 GCA_009806455.1 Tetrax tetrax | reverse complement strand
GGGGGGGGGGGGCGAGCAGCGAGCAGGCCGCGGGTCGGGCCCGGCGCTCGGTCTTTGGGCGAGTTAAAGCGGAGAGCCGCGGGCGGAGGCCGAGAGCGGCCGGCCCCGGGAAGTGAGGGGGGGAAACGCGGAGCCGGCCCGGTCCCGGGGGCTGCGGGCGCCTTGGGGCTGCGGGCCCGGTGGCGGTAGGCAAACAGGGCTCCCGAGCGAGCGTGGCGGGCGGGCGGGTGAGGGATTTGTCAGCGAAGACGCCCAGGGCTCAGTCAGCAGACTTGGGTTCCTTCCACGGTTTGGAAGGGCAGCGCGGCCGAGCGTTGGGTGCCCAGCAGGTTTTTGGGGGTAACTGTCGACCTTCTCCAGCTTTTCCAAGGCTGATTCCAACTGCTTTGTTTCCACAAACCGAAGGCAGAAAGCAGCTTGGGCAAGAGTTAACTGTGAAGAAGCGTGGGGTTTTGCGAGGGGAGGCTGTGAACTCCGAGAGAGCAGGCTGGAATAAACCGTGGGCTTGGGTCGGCTGCGTGCTCCGAAAACAAGGGGCGAGGGCAGACATCCTGGGGGTTGCCGGCTCCTTCTTGGCGTCGGAGCGATGGCACATCTGCAGGCCATCCCACGCAGAGCGAGGTGGGAAGAACAGCATGAGATCAGCTCGGTCATCGCCAGCACAATAGGGGACACGCACAGAAAGCATGAATCAGAGCAGGCCCTGATACCGAACGCGAAAGAACAGCGCGAGCGTGAGGGGACGGAGCTGGGAGGAGCGGGGGAGCGCGAGGACAGACAGCGACCGGCATGGGAGGATAAGGAGCCATCAACAGGCGTGTCAGCAAACAGGGAGAGAAAAACCAGGTGGTTCTGCTGGTGAGAAATTATGTTTAAAAAAAAGAAAAAATCATGTTTCAGTCAGGCAACTGCTAACACCAGCGACAAGTAAGACGAGGGAAGGTGAAGCAGAGAGAAATGTGAGGACTTTTGCAAACAGCCGTCCCTAAAGAAGGTGCTGTTCTAGCCACAGCATCAGGGGTTATCGCTGGGAATTCGTGGGGTCAGGGAGAGCTTAAAAGATGGGGTGGGGATGAATACAACATTGGGGAATTATTGTAGAAGCCATACAGCGTGGCTAAATATCCCCCAAACATTGCAAATATCCGAGGTGTTTGTTGGCAGCCGGAGGGTGAGGTGGAGAGGAGGACAGCAGCGGGGATTGTGGAGGGTGACCCTGTCAGGTCTGATACTGGAATAGAGAGAGAGGTCAGTAAGATTCTGTGTGATGCCTGCGTGCCACAGGCTGCAAGGAAGTTCCAATACAGCGTTAGAAATGAGCTTAGCAAATTGGGGAGCTGGCCTGAAGAAAACAGGGTACGATTGGAAAGAATAAAATTAAAAAAAAAGAGCGCAAAGGTCTTCATGCGAGGCGGGGGTGGCCAGGTGGCACTGCTGAGGACACTGCCAGCTGCTTTTAGGGGATCAGATCCTGCAGAGCAGATCGTGGGCCCTGGCGAAGCAAGCACTGGGAGGGCCCGTTCCCGTTCCCGTCCCAGCTGCAGGAAGGGTGGCCGCACCGAGGGCCACCCCCTGGCAAATCCCCTGGGAGTTCTGGGTGCCCGGCGCAGGTCCCCGGGGCCATCGGAGCTGGGGCACGGCTGCCGGGGCCGGGCGTGGAGAGCAGGGTGGTCCCTCGCAGGCCCGCGTTCCCCTGCTCCCTGGTCCCCTGGGTGGGGTGGGGTGGGTTTTACACGAGGCCGTCCTCTTCAGGGGAAAGCCTTCCAAGTCCTGGAACACATTGCCTGGGAATTTGTGGGGTCTTCGTCACTCCATATTTCACAGATCCCAGCTATAAAGAATTCCAGAGCTGCTGCTTATCCTGCCTTTGGGGAGGAGGATGAACTAGATGACCTCTTTGTAGTCCTTCCTAGCCTTATTTTTCTGCAATAGGTTGTGTTTTTTTTTTTTCTTTAAGTTCTGTATAATAGTCATGAAATTATATGAGAGGCTCTGTTTCCATTTAAGAAAGAAATGTTTCCCTAATATTTGTGAAGAACAAAACTGGGAGCATTAACCGCTGCCAACCCTAACAATTCAAGAGCAAAAAGCAAATAAAAGCAGATGAACCCTCTGTACGAAATTCTGTCATTATTTTAGGACCACTTTATAATTATTTGGACGCTCAGGGTTGTTATTGGGATCCAAATTGTTTAAAAACAACCTTTCCTTGCCATAAACAGACTTGCAATAGCCGGGTTCCATTTTCAGGAGTGATGTGTGATGAATCCTCGAGGTCAGCGAAGCCCAGAAGCCCCTGAAGGATTCGGTGTTAGGGTCTGAGGTCCAGGGCTGGATGGCAAACGCCTGGCGCCGAGCGGCGTAGCCGGGGCGCTGGGTTGTTGATGTTAGCTCTCCTAAGCAGGGAGCTCACTGTTTCTGTGCAGATCTCATCCGGGACGTTTGCCAAATCCTCAACTTGAGGTACTTCTGCCTCCTAGAGCAGATCGTTGTGCAGCGCTCCACCTATTACAAACGAATCCCATGTGGTGACAGAATTAGTATATAATTAACATACGTGTCGTCCCAGGCCCGAGAGGGGCCCTGTGTCTGGCGCTGGCCGGCTGGCACGGGCCAAGCCCCGTGGACGGAGGCGTTGCACTGCTTCTCCACTGTTTTATTTTGATGGCTCTTGCTCTGAGCGTGGCTGCCAGCCTCGGGCTTTCGGGGGAGCGCGCGGTGGGGAGCCCCCCTCCAACAGCTCCTTTCTGAACCGCGGCCCCTCTTTCCCTGAGCGCAACCAGGGCCCTTGCTTTTCCAAACTTCATCCACGTAACAAAGTTTGTCACAGGAAAAGGGGACGAAGAACCTCAAAGGTTTCGGTTGTCTTCTGCAGCCCAGCCTCATCGCTGCGAGGAGTCCTGGTCCAGGAGAGGCAGGGGCCAGGGGACGGAAAAGCCGGAGAAGCGACAGAGCTTGGTGATGCTTTGGACGGGCTGATCAAAGGCAGGGTCCCCAGCAGGAAAATAAAGAGCAGTTCTTTTTAATCAGAAAGCAGCATTACCTCTTTCACAAGGAAGAGTTCCCCCCGCCCAAATTTTGCCTCGTTATATCTGCTAGAGTTTATTGGGTCCAGCTGCCCCTGCTTTTTTCCTCCCGTGGACAACGGGGAGAAATCTAGGAAAAAAAGGAAACATTCCAAAAATGAAGGCGCTGTTCCCTCCAGCCCACGTAGCGCAGCAGAGTCCTCTGGAGGGCAGGCAGAGGCCGAGGAGGAGGACGCGCAGAGGCAACATCTCTAATGCCAGGGGACTTTTGGTTCCTAAACTTGCTGGTTTTTTCCAGCACGGCAGTGACGGAGCCCTCCCATCCCAGCAGGATTGAACCAGGGGCGGGAGGAGAACCTGCTGTGGCAGCCCTGTCACTTGAGAAGATCTCCCTTTCTTTTGGGATGGGTAAAACCCGCTCAGCATAACACAGGGCGCTTTGTGGCGGCTCCAAGTGCCAGTTGCCATGCAAATTCAGCAGATCAGAGACCCTCTTAGAAGGATGCTGCAGAGAAGGTTTCAGCCCAGTTCCCATTTACATTTTGGCAACAGCTGTAGCATTTGCAGCAGCAATAGAGTAGATTTGAGCATCTGTGACCTAAAAGCTTTGGAATTCATTACTTTGCTTTGAGGAAAGCTCCTAAATTGCAGGAAAGCCATCTCTTTCCCTCTCTCGGTGATGTGAGCGGGAACATTAATGCAACAAAACCTCCTGAAACCTGAAATCACAGCACACCGCCAGCCTCTCCTCCAATACGTTTGTAAGCCCTTAGGACACAGGAGCCTGCCTTTTAGAAAGCCTCCATACATCACTGCCATCACAGCTCTTTCCTCAGCGAGAGCCGAGGAATCTGGTACAGAATCCGGTTTACGTAAGGTTCTCTTTTCCAGACCTGGGCAGCGAAGGCGGTCGGTTGTGTCCGAACTGAACCATGCGAGCGACGCGCTACGCGGTTGCATCCGTGGGACGCTTTCTTTCCTAGCTCTGGCACTTCTGAGATTTTCCCCTTTCAGGCCATCACTATCTGATGATTTCGCTGTCTCTCCCACCTTATTCTGTGACCCCTTACAACTGTCATTTAAAATGTCACCTGCCAAGCTGCTCATCCCTTTCCGCCCGCTCTCCTGCAGCGGGATCATCCCGCGGTCGCGGTAACAGGCTTCGGTGCGACGTGTGAGACAGAGGATGGTCAGAAAACGCTCAGCAGCCCTGTGTCAGCTAAACAGCCGCTGTGTTTTAAGCCTCAATTCTCTTTTTCCTCTCGGAAGCACGAGGTGGTGGTTACAGAGCGCACAGCGTCACTCGAGGGTCCGTTTTACATCGTTAAACATGACAAAAGGAAAAGCAAAGCCTACCGCCGTGTATTGACAGGCGTGTTTTTCTTTGAGATGTGCTAATAATTATCAACGAGCAGTAACAACCACAAAACGTTACCTATGCCTGTGTCCTTTTTCCAGAGATAAAAAATAAGGGTGTATTGCCTCTCACTGTGCTTGTTTTCACATCTTCTTCCCCCCGTACTGCTGAGTGCCGGGAGCGGCAGCGTGCCGCCGTCCGGCTCGCCCGGCCAGCCCAGCCTGGGCCGTGCTGTCTGGGGTTGGGAGGGGGGGTCCGGTTGCTCGGCCAGCTTTGCCGTCTCACTGCAGAGGAGGAGGTCTGGCCGAAGGAGGCCGAGGAGCCTAAACGCAGCCTCTTCTAGAGAGGGTGACTGGGATGTTGCTCTTGGTTCTGTCGTATGTTTATTTATATGTTATTTGGTGATAATGAAAAACAAATGGCAGGAATCTATTCAGTTCTTAAACTTTTATAGACTTATTGTCTTTATTTTCAACTGTGCAGCCGCCTCTCAGCCTCCCCCTCCCTCAGACACATGGAAGTGCAGCCGGTGACCAGCGTCAGCTGCGCTCTTACTCATCCTGGCTGGGACAATGATATTCCACACCGCGTTATACAACCGCCCCGGTGCTCGCCGCCGCCGCGCCCCCGACCCTTCGGCTCCCCGCGGCCCAGGTCGCTGGGGCGAGCGGGCAGCGGAGGAGCCTGCCAAGTTATTGTCCCAGAGAGCCGGTTTCAGGATCGGCCCCTGCCAGTGAAAGAGGATATGGTCCTTGCCTCGAGGAATGTATATCTGAGATGAAAGCCAGCCTTTCGGAGAGCCCAGAGCCCGCTTTGCCCCTTGCGTGCATTGATGATGCTCAATCAACAGCCAGTGTGAAAACGGGGGGCGGGGGGAGCTGCACCCTCAAACGCTTCGCTTGCCTGGAGGAGCGAGAGGAGGGTGCTCCTCTCCTCTGCCCGTGGCCAGAGGATGGCAGGAATTTTCCCCAGGCTCCAGCACTTCTGGCGCAGGCATTTCCCTGACCTGTCCACCACGGATCATGGCTCTGGATTCGGTGCTGCCCTCTCCTCGGGAGGAAAGAAGCCGTCCCGCAGAGCCGTGCTCCCTCCGTGCGGGTGGGAGACCCCCGACGCACGCCCCTGCCCACCTCCATCAGACGAGGCCACCGCCCGCCAAGCGGAAGCAGATGGGTCTTGGAGCTCACTTCGCTCAAACCGGGGCTCGAACCGTGGCCCCGCTCCATCTGCAAATGATTGGGGCCAGTTGATATTTGTCCCTGTTAACGCACCGCACAAACTACCTCTTCCGGGGAGCAATTCTGATTAAATTATTATCCACGGAATTTAAGTGTCTGGCTTCTGCGTCTCTTGCTTTCAAGAGGCTGAAATATGCATACACACCACAAACCCAGGGCAGGGGGCTTTCCAGGACGTTTCCCATGAGATTTTCCCTCTATGGTCATGATGCTGGGGTTACAACCTGCTCTGCAGGGCTCAGTCCATGCACAAAACACAGAACTGTGTCAGCATTAATTCTAAATGATATAATAAGATATATAATTTCTGAGAAGCACGGGAGCTCAGCACCCCCCTGCGCTCACCTCTCTCCGCTGATACCACCCGGTCCGCGCGAGGCTCTGCCCAGCCCGGCTGTATGGCACGGCGTCGTCCCGGCCCGCCAGCCCCATCCTATAACTCGACGTACGAAGGTTTGGAACCCACCAGACTAACCCGGTGTGCTTTCTGTGCCCGCTTTCTGCACCGCCACGGTTCCTCGGGGTGTTCCCGGATGTCCATCGGGACACAGCCGTGGCATGGCTCTTCCAGAGGGTTGCTCCGGGGTGCCCCAAGGGATGGACCGGTGTCCCCCTCACTGATCCCTTCTAGAGCGGGACTGGGGGGGCCAGTGGCCATGGGCTTGCGCGCAGTCAGCACGCGAAGCACCGTCCCTTTCTAGGAGGGAAGCGTTGAGGGCTGCAGCGCAGCGTCTGTCCTGTATCACCCCATGCGATCGTCACACGAGCCCATCTGCCCTCCAAAACCACCCCTGGAGCGCTCATCCTGCCCCTCCTCAGGCGTGCCTCATCTGCCCTTCCACATCTCTGGTGCGGTACGTACACAGACTAATGCTGCTAATTATTGTCATTAAAGAGCTCAGGGTCTTGGGGGGGGAGGGAGCTTGGCACTGCCAGCCTTCCTACAGCAGCTTTAATTCTGGGACAGTAACACAAACACACCACATCTCTCTGGTCACAGCTGCACAGGCAAGTTAGGCAGCTGTAAGCAGCAGAGAGGAGAAAAAAAAAAAACAAAAAAAAACCCACCAAAAAAACCCCATGGCAATGGCCAGCATTTCCTTGTGCCTGATGCACACAGGACAGCCCCGTGAAGCGCAAGAGCATCTCCATTTTTTATCAACTCTGTATTCAAGCATCTCAGGTGAGGCAGAGCGAGTCCAGGGGGAAGAACTGAAGCCCTGCCTTTGGCAAAGGTTAAGTCTGAGGAACGTGTCTCACAGCAGGAGTGGCCATGAGGGGGACACACGGCACGGTCTTTTTCTGCTCACTCCTCAGGTTATTGGAAACCGCACACCCAGGCCGTGCTCCGGCGCCGGGACCCCCACGCAGGGGCTTAGTTCCCAGGTGAGCTGGGATTTCGGGGATTTGCAGCCTCCAGACAGCTAATGGCACGTGACAGCAATAACAGGGGAAGGAGAGGCCGGGTGTTTGTTCTTAGATGCGTCCCAGCAATTGCGGATTTAAGGGAGGAAAAAGATCACAAGGCCCAGACGTAATATCCTCTAGGAACACCGCCTTAAACCAGCAATTTCCTCTGCGGAGCCCGCGTCGGATCACGGCTCGACAGAGCGCCTGCCTGAGCGCAGGTCGGGGCATTGGGAGCGGGGCAGTGGCCGTTTGTCATGGGATGGAAGAGGAAAAGTTAAATTGCTTATTACAGAGGCGTATCCCAGGCGGCGAGCAGGTACAGCTCTGAGCGCCCTTTGCCTCCGGTCCAGCGGTCGCGGCTCCGCGAGCTCTGGGTCGCTGGCGCGGGGGGACGCTGCGTTTCCAGGCTGAACCAGCCAACACCAACATGTGTGTTTCATCTGAGAGTGGAGAAGTGATTGAAAAATAGCAAAGCGTGTAATTTCTGAAAGGAGTCATTCATTTGCGATGTCAAATAACCTACTTTTGGATGCGAGGGCCAGTTTCTCTGGATCACTTGGATGCAGACATCTGCTTTATTTCACAGAGATCTGAGGAGGCAAGACTTGACAGCTCTTTGTTGAATCTCTGCTATCTCCTTTGTATATCTAAATTACATTTATTGATATACCATGTTGACATTTTTGTAATACTTCTACATCTCAGAACCTTCTGTTTCAAATTCACAGTCCTCCACCACTGAAGCTATTATTATTTTTACCAGTCCCAAGGGTGTGCTAGAGTCTCTTTGGTACAAATTAGAAAGGCTTTTATGAAAAACTTACAGTTTATATAAAAGAGGTTCTCCCCTTGGCTTCCCAGCCCCACCGTCCCCGATGCCAGCGCAGTGACAGTTCCGAGCGCAGGCTCACCCGGAGCGGGTCTCCGCGGCATCTGGCGTCTCTTCGCGCGGATGCGAGGCGCGTTCACAGCTAGGCTCGGAGGATCTGACGCGGTCTCAGAAACAGTAGCGGCGTTCCCCAAGAGGAAAAGAAAAAAAAAAAATAAAAAAAAATAAGCAAGCCAAACGCTGACAAGCTTGTGAATACAAACACGCCGAGGGATCTTCTGACGGCAAGGCTCCCCTGCGAGCTGATCGCAGCTTACCTGTGGCTTTGCTGTAGGCTGGGCTTAGCACCCAGCGGTGGGAGAAGCGCTTTTGGGGAAGACAGAGTACGAAGCTGGTTTTGTAAGGCATGGATGATGGGGCAGCAGTGAGCTGCATAGAGAAGGGGTGGGTCAGTCCCAGTTAGTTTTGGGGCAGAGATGGAATCACAGGCAAAGCGGCTGAGCGACAAAGGAGAGGGCGGTGGGAAGAAGCTGAAAAAAAAAAAAAAAAAAAAAAAAAAAAAAAAAGACTTGAGGAAGAAGAGTGTGAGAACCGGCTAGAGCAGCCTTGGAATAGGCGGCAGATGGAATGGGAAGGGTAACGAGGAAACCTGAGCGAGAGACAGAGCCTATAATTGTAATTATCACATACACAGGCCTCATCTCATCCCAAAAACATGACAGAGACTGGTAGGGAAGAGGAAAGCAGGGTGTCAGGTGATGTGCCTCTCTCTTGCAGCCCGCTTCCTTGGGGCCCAAAAAGAGCAGGGGGCTTGACAGGGGATGAAAACCAACAGTGGACTTCTTTTTGGGTAATCCAGTTGGACCAGAAATAACTCCTACTTAGGCACACCCCACCTTCCAGATCTACTTGGTCATTAGGGCAACAGGAGGAGGATTGTGTCCAGTCCTTCCCAAATACAGCCTCCAACACCCAGCCTGACCTCACCTCGTCTCCCTTGCCACTATTTGAAGAGAAGTCCCCAGGATGGGACCGGCACGTTCCTGCTTTCCACCACCAGATCTGCTTGGCAGTTGGGGATCTGCCCGGCAGTTGGGGATCTGCCCTTCTGTAGACTCCAGGAACACGGTGATGGAGGTTGTCTCACCTCCAGTGCTTCACTCTCAGGCTTTTGAATTCCCCCACCCAGAATACTGGGACCTACGCTTTCACCTGATGTAGTTTAATTGGCAGAGTTTTTGAGTAAAGTCCTGGCTCAGGACAAGCTCATGAGAAGACACAATCATCCAAGTCCCATGTGGCACCAACACCTCCCTCTGTGCCTGACCCTCTCCTTGAAATACGCATCTCTGAATACAGAGGAGAGAAGGGAAAGGCACTTCACTGCTTTCACGCGAAGGCAGAAAAACCACCCCTTCCTAGCCCTTCCCCATTGAGGGGCTTCACTTAACACAATTAAAGCTGAATTAATAAAGACAGTGATGTTTTCAGTGGAGGAAACGCATCGTGTGCCCCTGTTCTTCCTCGGTTACCACAGCAGATCTACCACGGTGCCACGGACCATCACGCAATGCCGAGGCCACGATCCGAAGCGGGCACAGGAGACCAGGGAACAGAGTGGGAGAGAAAAGTCAGAGTGAAACCCGTCTGGCTCGTAGCATCTCACGTCTAAAACCGTACAGACCCACCTACGGCCCAGCCAGGCAACCCCTGCTCTGCTCTGGCAAGGGCATTGCCAGTGAAAAATAATTTTTAAGCTCTTACTTAACAAAAATTTTAGAGAAAGAAGAGAACAAAGGAGTCCTCCAGGCAAAAGTGGAGGAAAATTACAATCATTAATGATTTCTTCAACACTTAACTGCAGGACTTTCAGCAGTTTTCTGAGATGGCATTGCACTAACTTCCCAGTCACAAAATCCATCAGCCCACCAAAGATACCTGTGTGATCACAAAGATGAACGAAGAACTCGCCGACACCAGGGCGCCCCGACTCACGTGTGCGCAGAACACCTAGAAACAGCCTCGGGCGTCCTGGCGGGTGGGAGCCAGCCCGGAACCGCGTTCTCGCCGTGACGAGTCGGGAGGGCAGTAAAGCACCGGCGCTCTCTTTGGGATTCGTAGTCTCCCGTGTTCAGGTGTCGGGGTGAAGAGGGAGGCCCTCGAGCAGGTCCGTGGTCACACGTTGTCTGATTTTCATCAGGCCTGACCGCTCCTCCGCCCGGGGAGGATGGAGAAGCTTCAGGAGCTCTGGAATTGGTCAGAAATACAATTACACAGTCAGCAGGTTTTCTAGATGGACATGCTGGAAAATGAGACCTTTGTTCTTTTTTGACAAACCAGAACGCAGAACCTTGGTGTCATCCACTGAAAGAGAGAAACAAAGGGAACTCTGGGTTCATCCCTCCCAGAGGGAGGGATGATGTTAGACGGCCGCGCCCCACCAGTGATTTCAGTCCCACCTTGCACTTCAGAGCATTTCCACGCCTGGAGTTCGGTTCATGTCTGCAGTGCTTGGTATTGTTTGCTCAGGGGTGCAGCATTTTCCATGCTCTTTCCAGCAGAAATATTTTTACGCTGCCCGTTTTCAGTTTCTATGGCGTCACAAGGCAGATTTCCAGCTGAGAAATTTTTCCTCTCACTCCACGCTGCCTTCCAGCTTTGATGTCCACAAGCCTATAGGCATGAAAACTCATCCCCACTTAACCCGCACCAGCCCCAGCCCCCTGCTAACGAAATCCCTGGGAAGTGGCGCGTTCCTGGGTGGATTTTCTGCTGCTGCATCCCTTCAGGCCACTGAGGCCCTTCCCTGCGCTTTGCCCAACGCTCTCTGCAAGCGCAGGAACAACATCCCTACCCCCAGGCTGGGCGGTCGCGTGCCTTCTTGCCCCCTTTCCAGCCCCAGAAATCTTCAGGTCTCTTCATACGGTGGCCACTACCCAACAGATGCCTCTTCCAGGGCATCCTGGAGACAGGGAAACGAGGCACGCTCGTCACGCTGCTCTTCCCAGAAAGGCAGCGCCCAAGGGGAGGGATGCCGGGGGTCTGTTAAAACCACGAGATGCCTGCACACCCAGCACCACGGCGTTATCTCCAGCAAGCAGCCCAAGCTCCATCTCCCCCCCTTCGGCTCTGCTCTCCCTCCCAGGCCAGGCACTCAGCCTTTTAACCTCCAGCAGCTGGCCCATTTTGAGAGGCTTCCGAGCTCACCATCACCATCACCATCCTCACCTACCCAGTGCCGAGCACAGCGGAGACGCCGGCTGGTGCTTTCTCATCGCTGCAGCAGGAGGTTGGTAGGAACAAATGATGGCACCTGGCTTGCTGGGACCATCCTGCCAAAGGAACAAGCAATCCCAAGCATGTTTTCTGAGAAATCTGCTGCTTTTGGCATCCTGAGGCCTTTGCAAGGCTCCCATATGTGTTTCCAGAGCCCAGCTGAGGCCCAGAGCTGCTTCAGTTGGGGCAGTTCCCCTGAGGAACCACTGCTGAAAGTCCATGGAAGGCAAGCGGGGCTGCAGAGGTTGGGAAGTGGCCGAGGTGGATTTAACTGCCTGCAGCAGGGTAGGTGCTAACCTGAGACACCTGAGTGCTGTTCTGTGCTTTTCTGCTTCTCTGTGGGGCTGAGCGTGATCCCCGCCATGCAAACAAGAGCCCCCTCTGTTTCTGTTCGCTGGCCGTCATGCGTCAGAAGCTCGTGTTCGCGCTCCATCCTGGAATCTGTCTTGGCTTTGCCTTGTTTTCACACTTCGGCAGCACCAGAGTGTGGTACTCACTGAAATCAAAACAACAGGCTGGAGCAGAGCGGGACACAAGGATGTCAGAACAAAGGACCCCACTGTCCCGGGTTTGCAACGGCAGTGCTCCCGCACGGCATCTCCGCTGTCCTCTCAGGTCCCTGCCAGAGCTGAGGGTCACTGGAGAAGTGTGGTGGGAATTCACGGTAACTGCTGCCCGAGACCTCGTCAGAGGTTGGAGACGGCTTCTTGTGCCTTAAGGAACAAGCGAGCGGCACGGTTTCCGTTAAAAATGGGCTGGATTATGTGGAGCTGTAGTTGCCCAAAGGGAGAACAGCGCCGTCACCCTCCCGGCTGCCTGTCCCGGTGTCCCGAACCTCCCGCTCTGGGTTTCGTGGACCAAGGGACAACCACCACACGGTTGAAGTGAAAATCCGGCCCCAACCCCTCTGCCCCGTTAGTGGAGGTGACGGGAGCGGCAAGGGGCCGCGCGGCAGCGGGAGCCCCACGCTCAGCCCGGCCGGGCGCCGGCAATCCTCGCTGCTCCCCTGGGTCCAACCCTTCCAGCGCAGCCTCCCGCTCCTCTGCTTGCGCACCTCCAGAAAACACATGATTTTTTTTTTTTTTTCTGAGCCACAGAGGAAACCTGCCTCTTGTAGACCATTTGGTTTGGGCAGAGGGGAACGAGAACCGTGAGAGGCCAGAAAACGCCGCCGTCGGTCCTAGCCACCACACATCCCGGCACCCAGCCCCTCGCACCAGACGCCCGCTCCCCGGCCGCGCTCCCCGCCGCACCCACCGCCGCTTCCCCGCCCCGCCGTCGCGGCAGAGCCGATGCCCCCAGCGCCCTCCCCGCCGCCTTTGCCTTCTGCACAAATTAAAAAAAAAAAAATAATCTCCGTCCAGCTTCAACCCTCTTTTTGTTCTCTTTTCCTCCTCTCCTTTCCAGAGGCAGTTTTCAGCTCGGGGCAGGAACGGCCGAAGCGTAACTTCAGAGTTTTACGACACGGCCTTTCGCAGCCTGGCATGCAGCTTTCAATTTGGAGCGGAGTGTCCTAGCTCTGTTGCATGCCGAGATCTGTTGTCCAGATGAATTAATTCCAGATTATATGTGGGTGTGGACTTCAGCTGGGCAAAATTTGGATACCCTGGTTTAGTCATTATTCTCTGATGAATCTCTTGGTGACAGTCTTTGCCGCTATTGTTCTGAGGTGAGCCCCGTGGCAAGAAATGTGAAGGCAAGAAACAAAAGAATATAAAGAAAGGTTACGAAATCGAATTCAGTCAGGCAGGGTTATTGTCCCGCCATTCTGCCTCCTCCGTCCTCCATCTGAGATGGGGTTTCGCAGGAAAAAAGCCGCCGTAGGACGGACAGCCGGGGTTCGCAGGGCAGGTTGCGGCGGGGAGCAGGGCCGGCGCCCGTCCCGCCGTGTCTCCGCTCGCCGGGACCCCCCCAGCCCCAAGGAAACCGCAGAGAAAGGGAGGAGGAAGTTATCATCAATTCTTAACATTTTATTTCTTTACTGGGTTAAACAAGGAGCGGAGAAAACCTCTGCCCCAAAGTACAACAGAACTGAAAGCATTACAGGTACAGAGACTATTAACACAGAGAGTAGTAGGATAATATTTTAATACAACGGAATTATAGCATGGGTTTGTGTTTTTGTTGGGTTTTTTTCGTTTGTTTTCTGTCAAACCATTTTGGAAAATAAATGTAATAGGAACTAGTGCAAAAAAGTTCTAAACATGAAGCACAGTGTATAAAATGGCATAAGAAATCCGTCCCCTCGAGGACACAGTCACTTTCTTATGACAGGGGGGAGAAAGAGAAACAGAAGGGGGGTGGGCACAGAGGGGGGGCCGGGAGGCAGGGGGAGAAAGCTGGAAAGAAAGAGAAACCGGGCAGGGGGAATAGAAAGAATATTTTGACTTCAGCAGTATGGTTTTTGTTTTCACCTCGCCACCGCGTACGGTAAAAGGACCTTTTTTACTTTTATTTCTTTTGTAGCTCTGAGCTCTGTAACCACGGACATTTCACGGGCACTTGAGAAGGGTTCGGTCACCAGCAGCCTGGTCCCGCACCGGCAAAGCCGTCCCGGCGGGCTCCTCCGCTCCCTGCCGCCGGGACCCCCAGCCCGGCCCCCGCAGCGGGGCGCAGAGACCTCGCCTCGCTGCCCCACGCCTGCTCCGGGCTCTCCGCGGCGCCCTCCCTCACACCGGCTCTCCTGGCACCGCCGCCTTTGCCTCCCTGGCTCCGTGGCATCCCTGCCAGGCCCGCGCCTTGGGTTTCCTCCCAGTTTCAACTCCCGTCAACGCGCGGGAGCGTCTCTGGTTCGGAAGGCATCATCCCGTAACCGTGATGTCTGAACGTACTGGAGGCGGGAAGGAGCTGGATTCGTCGGGTTTGGGAAAAAAAACAGAGCTTGGTTAGAAGGACGGCCGACGGCACCCGCCACGGGCCAAGGACCTGGGGAGGAGGAGGTGCTTCCTCCCGGGCAGCAGCGAATTCCCCAGGGAACGTGCCCCAGGTGCGTTATCCGGCCCCGAGACCGTCCTGGGAAGCACGGCAGCTGCCCGGTTTGCCTTCCCCGCGGAGCCGCCCAGCCCGCTGCCCCCAAGAAACCGGCTGGATGCTATTTTAAGTAGAGCTGGTTGGAATTCTTTACAAATTGCTATTCTCTCCGAATCCACTGCCACCAGTTCCAACTGTGCAAGCAGAAAAAGTGTGATTGATTTTTTTTAATTTTGTTTTTTGAAAATGAAAGGTTTTGTGGGAAAGGGCTGTTCTTGATACATTTCTCAATTTGAAAAAAAAATTGGTCATAATTATCAATATGGCTTGTTTTGACAAGTTTCAAAATAAAAAAAATAACTGTCTGGCCTGAAATGCCTTTTGTTTTGCAACTCAGCACGTACAGCTCCCAAATACATTTTAAAATGGTAAAACCAACCCCAAATTTCATAAGCCAAACCTAAAGTGGGTTTTTTTTGGAGTTTCAGTTTACAACAGGCGAAGCTGTCGACTTCCTGGGCTGAGAGAGGATCGTCAGAGCACGCTAACGAGACTGGGAACCACTCTGACCCTGGTTCAACAAACCCTGCACGGGCAGCAGGAAAGGGAGCGGGAGCAGCGGTGTTTGTAACGCAGCCCCTCTCCTGCCCGCCGACACCCAGGCGAGCAGGGGCCGGGAGCTTGGATAGAAGCCCTACAACTTTTAAAAAGGAATTATTTTTTTTTTGCGTTCTGTATTTAAAAATGATTTCTCCTTCGCGTATGGCCACAGCGTCTCCTTCGCTCCCCTCCATCCCAGAAGGGCAGGACCGACGGTCCCTTTGGAAACAGCCCCGGAGCGGCTGATGCCGGTGATTCCCTCGCAGGGTCTCAGCGCATGGGACCCCCCAGGACCAGCCCCCGGGTGGAGCGAGCCCCGATTTTGGGAGGATGCTCTTCTCCGCTCAGCCGTGGGGAGCGCGGCTGGAGCTGGCTCGGCCGCGTGAGACGGACCGCTGCCTGTTGGCTGGGGCTGCCGGAACGGCGTAAAACACCGGGATTTTGGGGAGTCAGGCGCTGACTCCCGGCTGGCACTGGGGGGACAAGCGGAGCAGCTTTCCCTATCCCGCCGCGATGCACAGGACTGGGAGCAGTCGCCCAAAGCCCTGCGCGGACGGAGAATACCCGAGAGCTGCTGCAAAGCTTCACTCCTGGAACAAAACTGAACGAGGCTTGGACCTGGGCGGTCCCTGGAGAGCTGCTGGGATGCCGGAGCCCTCAACAGGCTCCTTCTGGGGGGAGAGGGATGGTTGTGGAGTTTCGTCACGCGGGGACCTCCGTCACCCCGCTGCGCTGCCCAAGAACCGACTGCGTTTGCTGGGCTAAAGCAGATCGTCCTGCCGAAAGATCAGGCACTGCCCTTCCTAAACTTTCAAGTATAATTGAAGAGAGATTTATACCCTGATGGATGGGAAGGCACAGGGCAGCTCAGAAAGCCCACAAACAAAATTGGCTGGCACCTCACAGATTTTAACGGGGAATTTGCAGAATCTGAGGGTGTCTGTCCTGATTTTGTCTCTGTCCACTTCCACAGGCATTCCTTTTGGGGTGGTGGCGAGGTGTCCCAGTATAACTTATCCCTGCGTGACTTTTGGAGGGCAGAGCCTCCAACCTGCAGGCTGAGCACAAGGCAGTGCCCCTCCCTGACGGACGGGGGGTCCCCGTCCCACCGGCCACGCAAAGGGCCCCGCTCCCCGCGGTAAATCCCCCACCTCCCCCGCCAACGGGAGACCACCCCGCCCGAAGGGACCTGCGGGGCTGGGCAGCGGGGAGCTCCATCGCGCTGCCGAGGAGGATCCTGCCGGCGAGCAGCAGGTATCAGGGGTTTTCTTTTTTTTCCTTTTTTTTTTTTTTGAGCGCAGGCAGAATCGTGTCCCAGCATCGCCAGCAGTCCTGAGCGGCAGTGAATGAACTGCCCTGACATCTCCTATTGAAGCAAAGCAAAATGTGTTGAACAAAAACCATTTCAAGATGTTTTCTGAGTGTTGCCAAGTTACTCAACATGTTCTGCTTTAGTTGTCAGATGCTTTCAAAGCGATTTCCCTAACTCAGAGCACGAATGGTGAGGGCTCTCCCTGGGAATCTTTCGCCTGGGGCTACCATGGATCTGTATTTTCATAAGAAAAAGGCTCAACTAATGATTAATCTTCACCAGGGGAAGCAGGGCCTTTCTTTGGGATTTTTCTTCAGTTATTTTTAATTAATTTGTACAACTGGCAGCGACATTAAAGTGCAAAATCCAGGACTAACGCTCCAGCCGGGCCGGACCCGGGTACCTTTCCTCGCGCAGCCCCGCCTGCTCCGCCTCGCATCCGGACCCCGCCAGGACAGCATCACCCTCCGCTCCCCGAGCGCCGCAGGGCAGGGAAAGCCTCCTGCCAGGGAGGAATAACCGCTTCCCAACGGGCACTGCTGCTCTGGGCGGGGAGACGTTTACACACTGAAGGAAAGGCTGGGTTTTACACATTAATCCTGATGCGTGGCACCTTCTTTGGGGAGAAGAATGAAGATGATTGAATGAAAAGGGGAAGCACCTTGGTTTTAAATTCCCAGCAGGATAAATCCAGGTGTTTTCCAAAGTCCCAGGTGGCTGCAGAAGCGCGGCTCTGCAATGGGCTCCTGGTCCCGGGGCTGCGCCGGGCACACGAGGGGCTCGGGCTGCAGGGTTCCTGCGCGCGCAGGGCAGGGGAACCCCCGCTCTCCTCATCCCAGGCACGCTCACTCCACGTTTTAATAAAAATAAACTAATGGAGCCACTGCGAACGTCTCCTGTCCGGCCTCCTCTCGCAGAGCAGAGAGAAAGCGGACATGGCTGGAGGATTATAAGGTTGTAATGTCAGAGCAAAGAGAGGATTTTGATGCGAGGGCCTCGTAATGCTGTTCTGCGGCGTACACCGCTTCCAGCTGCTCCGTCCTGCTCCGCGCACAGCCTGCTCTGGATTCGTTTAACCAGATTGGCAGAGTGTTGAATACAGCATATGGTGCCCTAAAACCACAGAACTTATTGACAGCAGCCCAGACTCGCTAAATAAAAGAACTCCTTCCAAAAGCCTCGGTCTGTGAAGACTCAGCACTTTCCTTCCAGTCACACTAGGTAAAATCCCGGCTCCGCACCCCGCGCGCTCCCCCTGCCCGCCAAGCCGGCAGCCTCCCCGCCGACCCGGCACGTTATCCTGGCGTGAACACCTCCCGGGAAGCCACAGCCTGGACAGCGTGCGGATCTCCTCCGGCTGCAGCACCGCTGCCCCGCAGAGCCGCCCCGCTGCCCAGCCCACGGGGCTGGCGCTGCTGCATCTCCCCGGCCACCACGCCGAACTCCCCTTTTCCGAAATAGCCCGGCTCTCAGGCTCATCGGGACGTAGCGCGGGCTCTGCCTCCCGGGACGAAGCTGAGCAGTTGATGTTATGGAAGGTGACGATGTTTGTCCCAGCTCCCGCGTTATCCCAGCAAATCCCAGTCCCCACAGACAACTGGGGCTATCTGACCTCACTCCCGCAGCTCCGGGGAAATCACCCACCACAAAACATCCACAGTGCCACCAGAAACCGCCCCAGCCTGCACTGGGCCACGGCAGCGCCTCGGGGCAGGCAGAGGGGCACGCGCCCCTCCGGAGCGGTGCTATTCGCGCAGGCTCGGGCGCTGCCCGGTGTCACTCCGCAGACCATGAGCAGGGCCAGTGACTCAGGGCCACTCGCTGACGCACCGCACGGGGCTGGCTACTCTTCTCTCTCCAGATGAGTCCTGCGAAGATTGGATGCAGCCTATCTCCGAGAGAGGCAGGCGCCTGGAATCAGCTTAACTCTTGGCAGCGCACGACCAATCTAATTTCCGTCAGAGCGCACTGGATCCGGCTGGCTCGAGGCGGGCGCAGGGCTGCGCTCCCTCCCTCGGCCTGGCCGCACGCTTTCGCCGCCCGTCAACGCAGCGACGCAACTCGCTGCTCAGCAGCAGAGCAAACGGAGGAGCTCATCCCTATCTGCCAAACTGCTGCAGGTCCACGTTCTCAGATTGGCACAAACTAGACCGAAAACATAAAGACGCTGTGAGGAACAGTCAAACAAGAACGTCCCTGCCTTTTCTGGGTCGCAACAGCAAGGAAATCTGCTCAGGAGACGCTGCATCTTCCGTGAGCACCACCTCTCCTAGCCCGACAGCGGAGGGACAGGCTTTGCACCTGCGGGACTTTGGTAACAGGTAACTGATAACGTGTAAACATCACCCCACAGCTCTGAGATGCGAGTCAAAGCAGAAAGCAAACATTCAGCTGCTTCTCAGAGCCTCTTTGGTCTGGAAATGGGCTGGAAATGTCAGGAAACCTGTCCTTCCCACCAGATGTCCGGTACTTCCTTCTTCCAGCCGGGTAGGAAGTAGCTTTGCCCGTGGGGCTCTGCTTGGGTTGGCTTCACCTCAGAAGAAACCACAAAACCCACAAAAACCTCAACTCTGTGAGTTCTCGGACCCGTGCGGGGATCTGGGATGGGTTTGAGAGGCGGCAGGAGATTCCTCCTGCTCCATCCCTGCCTCCCAGCCCAGGCTGCATCCACCCGGGGCTCCGCTCTACGCAGAGGGACCATCGCACGTTCTCGGTAGGCCACGAGCAGGCACACAACCCTGTCACAACCAGGATGTTTTGCAGCTGACTCGGGCTAAAACGCACCCTCCTTCCCCTCGCTCACACCCAGAATGAGCTTTTTTTGTCTCTGGTGCCTGGCCTGGAGGCACAGTGCCGTGCCCCCTGCACCACCTCGCTGCGTTCACCCTGGGAACAGGTCCAGGTGGGAGGATGGAGAATTTGGGAGTTTCCTAGGAAAGTGGGAGCTGATGTCTGTTTGTATCTCTGGATAACGCTGAGCTGAGGGTAAAAAAATAAAAAACCAAGTGAGCCAAATGAGGCTGCACCAGCCAGCACCTTGCCCGGCCGAGTCCAGCTGTCCCAGCTGGGCTCCTAGAAATATTCGGATCTGGGAGGCACCCTCGGACAGAAAGTATTCACAAAAACTCGCTTCCCCAGCTGGGCTTTATTAGCGCCTCTGCTTTGTGTGGGAGACTCTCCCTACAAGCCAGATTTCTCCAGCCCTTTTGCCCAGTCCTTCTGCCATCCAGTCGATGATTTGTAGCCGGGAAGCATGGAAGGATGCCTTCCGACGCCCCTCATCCAACGGTTACCACGCGCGATCCCGCTCCCTTGCTCAGCCCGTGCGCTGCTGGAGTCACATCTCCCTAACTCCTCTTGGAGACCAGCCGCTCCAGTCAGGAGAGAAAGCTAAAAAGGTTAAACCGAATCATCAGGACGCTTGGCAAAGGGGGAGAGTGGGGAACAGCGAGGCCGTCCCTCCTGCTCCGTGCCTCCTCCCTCCCTCTCCAGAGGAGAGGAGCAGGAGAGGCACGGTTGGAGCAGGTCGGGGACGTAATGAGACGAACCCCGAGCCATACCACAGTGTCGCGTAATACCGTCCCACTCCTGTCCCCCAAACCCCACCAGCGCGGGGAACGCCACGCTGCACCCCACACGGATGGCTCTGCCTTGAGTTGGGGGGGTTTCTCCCCTGGGACAGGAGTTGGGGGGCAACGCCGTGCCCCTCCCTGCCCACCTGGCCCTTTGGGATTTACGGATCGAGGAGGAAAACAAACGGGGGCGAGGCTGGCAAACCCTTGGCGTGTCACTGGCGGGTAAGGTGCGGGCGCCCAAGGCACTCGCGGCAGGCGGCCGGGCGACGCACGGCGGTCCCACGGGGACACCTCTTCCGAAGGGACCCCTCCCCTCTGCTCCCCCCGCCCCGCCGCCGTACCTTCGCGCGAGGTCGGCTGCCGCTGACCGAACCCTTCTCAAAGCCGAGTCCCGCAGCCCTGTGCGCATTAGAGACTCTTCATCACGGGGATGCCCCGCGGCGAGCAGCTCTTGGGGGTATGTGCGGGGGCGCGTGTCACCCCCAATCCCGTGCCTCCCATTGGAGGAATAGCATCTGCCCCCCTTCGTGGAAAAAGATCTGGCGTTCTTCTTGGAGGTCGGCTTTCCCCTCCGCATCACTCGTCCCGCGCCACGCTCTCCTCCACGGCGGGCAGGGCCTCCAGGCTGAGCCCTCCGCCAGCCGCCCCGCTGCCGCCGTGCACGCTCGAGAAGGACACCATGGTGTGGAGAAGCATCAGGACCAGCACGCACAGTCTGATCCTGCTGCTGCCGAGGCGAGACCCTGCGGAGACCGGCAGCAAGGACGGGGAGCGGGGCTGGTGGTACTGGTGGTGGTGGTGGTGGTAGAGGTGGTAGTGGTTCTGCCGCTGGTGATGGAGGTGAGGGTCATGGCGGTGGAAATGGAGGGACTCTGGCGCGGTGGATTTGGGGGATGTGTCGTCGTTGCTGTCCGGGGGGTGGTCGCAGGAGTCCCATTGCACCTCGCAGCACTTGGCCTCCTCGTCAGGCAGCTGGCTCTCCAGCAGCCCTGCGGGGAGGAAGCGGAGGAAGAGGAGGGATCAGTGGGAGACTGCGGATGGAGCCACAGAGGGACTGGGCCCCGCTGCCTGCCAGCTGCGTGCTGCGGGATGGGCAGAGCCTGAAAACCAGGACACCCGGAGAGGCCCCAGGAGCAGCCCCCAGTGGGGCTGCAAGCCTGCATGGACCAGTGAGCAGGCAGAGACTGCAGCCCTGGGCGTGCTCAGGCACCCCAAACGCGGCTCGCAGCGGCTCAACGTCCCAGCCTGGCTTTAATCCTGGGTGTGCTCAGGACACCCCAAACGCTGCTCGCAGTGGCTCAACGTCCCAGCCTGGCTTTAATCCTGTCACCTTCAGCCCCTCACGTGCTTGCTTTAGCATTCGATTAGAGGCAGGGCCTTCAACGCCCGCGCTAAGCTGTCAGGCTGTGGCCCCACCTCACCCTCAGACGGTGAATTTCAGCAGCCAGGCCCTGTTTCACGTGTTTCCACGCTGCCCTCCTCCCCCTCCGGCCCAAAAAGCCTTCAAAATCTGTCAAGCGGCTCACAAAGCGCGACAGGGCTCACCAGCACCCCCCCCGCCCCGTCCCCCCGGGATGCTCGCCGCCCGGATCTCCTTACCCGTACAGATGAAGCCAGGCAAACCTCCATAGATCAGCTCGTCATTGTCCGGTAACACAAACGGGCACCTGGTCTGCACCTCCAGGCAGTATTGCTTGCATGGGATCCGGTGTCGGCACTGTTGTTGGGTCACGTTGAAATACTCGGAGCACAGCCAGGCCTTGTAGACAGCCTAGGGGAAGCCACCGAGAGGGACACGTCACCTCCCCAAACATCGGGGTAGCCGAAGCGTTGCAGAGACGCGGGGCGAAAGGGGTGGGGAGATGTCTTGGCTCACGCGAGAAACGTGTGTCAGTGCATCACGGTCGCCTGCGGAACTCACCGATCAAGGAAAATAAACCGCTGGAGTGCTGGGACCATGGAACTCACCCGACAAACTAAATCCACCACAAAAATAAAGCGAATTAAGCAGATGGACTAACGTCCCCTGCAGACAGGCACTGCGACAGGCCACAGTGACTCTGCCAAGACTGGTGGCCAGAGAGCTCGGTCCATCAAGTGAATGCCCGTCCCAGAGCATCTTCCCCACCCGTCCCGAAAGACCCCGCCGCTCTCCTGGGGCAGGGCAGGGGTTTACGCCTCCTCTACAGCACTTTGGGCCCCGTCAGCCCTGAACACGGGACAGCAAACCAGACCACGGGCTGATCCTCAGGGGAAATTTCCAAAGGTCTCTGCCTGCTGGAAAAGCTGCCGGCCAGAAGCAGGCGGGCACCGCCGGGAGGCTGCAGCCCCGGGCTCGTCCCTCTGCCAGCGAAAAACTCCTTCCTCCCCTTCCCCACCCGTCTACCTGGTTCTGGGGGAGATGCCCAGTTCGTAGGGATCCGGCACTCTCGCCCTGCCGCCTCTTTAGGCTCGAACGGGCAGACCTCGAGGTAACCCGGCCATTCTCCAGGCAGATTTGGACACCGCACAGCGGTACAGACGCCCCGCGCGCCCCGCTCGCCTTTCCACGGAGCAGAGCCGTGCTTGGCGACATTTCCAGACGCAAAAGCGACCTGGGGGCTTCACCTGCGACTGCAGGCGTGAGGCTGTGCCA
Organism: Tetrax tetrax; assembly: GCA_009806455.1. Taxonomy (NCBI): domain Eukaryota; kingdom Metazoa; phylum Chordata; class Aves; order Otidiformes; family Otididae; genus Tetrax; species Tetrax tetrax. The sequence goes on along the minus strand of WHYT01014843.1, from coordinate 52,828 downwards.
CGACCCCTGCCTGTCCGGTCCCCGCTGCCCCCGCCCCGGGTCCACTGCCACAGGGGACCGGGCCAGAAAGCATTTTCCATCTGCAGCCGATGGAGATGACTTCCTCAGCAAAATCCAGCTCATCCCTTCCACCCTCCGTGCGTTCGTGCCCATCGCAGCTGGCCGGGCACAGCGCAGATGGCTTCGGTTAAGACCGTATCTCCCGCATCCCCCTTTATCTCCCGAGCATCAGGCGCGGGTGGAAATTGTTTTCTTCGCTCGCTGCAAAGGGGAGGGAGAGCTCTTGTTTCTCATGGTCAGCAGTCATTCCCCAGGCTGCGAGAAACCCACGACAGCGCTGGGGAGAGCAGCGCCCTCCGTGCCACTTCCAGCTCATCTATGAATACATCTAGGCACCAGCGACGCAGTCAAGGCCATGTTAACGACCACATCCCGCTTGGAAGCCGGCTAGAAAGGACTCCCCGTGATTCAAAGGGAACGCATCTCCCTCCTCGGCGAGCCTGGAGAAAACCCCGCACTCCTCCTTCCAGCTGCATTTTTATTTTCTGGAGGCTTTAGAAACATCGCGGCTTTGTTTCCCCATGTTTCCATAGATCCTTATCAGCCTTTGTTTGGCCCATGGTAGCGTCTCAGGATTAAAGCTGGTTGGGAAATTCTTGGCAAGCTATTTTAGGCTTTTTCATTGTGTTTTTTTTTTTTTTTTTTTTTTTTCCTGGAAAATGCCAAATCATGAAATCCAGAATTTTCATGGAAACATGTTCGTTTTGGTGAAACTTTCATCCCAGAAAGTTTAATCGGGCCCAGGACACAATACACGGAGCGAGCGTTTCAGTCAACAGCCCTGTGGTCAGGGCTTTCAGCTGGGATGTGGGAATTTCAGCTGCAGCCCTGCTTTTTCTCCCTGGCCCCTGAGTTAATGACTCAGAGTGGAACGGCTCCAGAGGAGGGACTGACTCCGCAATCAGGCTGTGAGGACGCAAGCGGGAGGGAGAGCTTTGAGGTCTGGATCTGCATCTGCCCGAGCCGATTCCCCCCCGGGGCTGAGGAGGAGGAGGGGAGAACGGGCAGGGCGAGCACGGCCAGATGCCACCAACCCCAGCTGCAACGCGTGTCCTCCCCACCGGCCGAGGCGCCGGCAGCACGCGGGTGCCGGGGCAGCGAGGAGGACGCGGAAGGACCCCTCGGCAGGGCGGCACGTGCGGCTCCACGGCAGCAACGAGCTTTTCTCCTTTGGGAAAGCAGCACCTACCATTGCTCCCCATCAAACCTCAACAGGACGTAAAGGAGTAGACATCGCAGTGGATGCTGACACCTTACGATAGCTGGGACAGGGAATCTGAGGTATAAAACGGGCTTCAAGCCATCTGTCCAGGGCTTACCCGGACGGGACACATCCTTACTTCGGTCCAAGGACCCGGCCAGTCCCTGCCTCCACACCGTGCTGTTATCTACGCACGACCACAGACACGCGTGCAGGCAAGAGAGACGGCGTCCTGGGGAGAAGACACCCCCCAAAGCAGCAGTGTACCCAAAGCCAGGGCGCTGGAGGTGCTGCTCTCTTTCCCCGCCGACTGGGGAGGATTTCTGACAGCCGCTGTCGACTAGCCACCTGAATTTGAAATGGATGAAGTTGGGTGGGATGAATTCTCCTCCAACTCATAAAAGTTTTCAGGATTAAAAACCGGATGCATTAACTACACCGCAAACAGCTTGCAAATTTAAACAAGAACTAAGATACGTACCAGAACAAGAGAACTTGCCACTCACTTCTTTGTGATTAATCGTTCGGGCTTTTTCTGTGCACCAAGCCAGCCAGCCACACAGCACCAACAGCGTCCTGCCCCTGCAGTCTCTCTTGCACGCGCTCCTCACTGCTCCACAGTAACAAATAACAAACAGCAAAGAGACAGAATGCACATACACAGCTCACGGCGTTGGATTTGCTCACAAAAACTCTGCTGCCAATGCTGAGGGACAGCACACGCAACGGCAGAGGCCAGCAGCCTTCCACAAAGGAGTCACGAACGGGAAAGGGATCCAACCCGCGACGTCACCACAGCCGAGGCACTGCCCCGGGGACCCAACGGCTCGGCGGCGCCAAGGGGACACAGAAGTGCCGCACGCGGACCCTCACGAGAGAGAAGTGATGTCTGCGCTGCTCCGGAAGGACCAGGTCACCGGCCCTCCCAGGGGACCTCCCCGCGGCCCAGCGCGGCCTGCCCGGACCCAGGGGTTCCGCTGCGTGCCCGGCCCCGCCTGCCGGCCCCGCGCGTGCGGGTGGAAGGACCAGACGGGACACACCGCGTCCATCCCTCCGGCTCAGCCGTCTTCCAGGCCCTCATCGGCTTTAGCGTCAGACATCGCCATCGGTGGGACGTCCTCGTGCTTCCCGAGGAGGCTGTTTTACGCTGAAAGCACTTATCTCGCTGCCTACAAGTTTTCCTTCATACTTGACCTACATTTTTCCATCTAAAAGTTCATTCCCTTCAATCATTCCATACACCATCCCTCTCCCTCCTCTCTGTTTACACGTTTCTAATATTTGCAGATGTATCACGCTCCCCATTTAGTCATAACTTAGGCAAGCTCGACTGATTTACTCTCTCACGTCTCCCTCCCAGCCCTTCAATCATCCCTGACTCTCCCCCGCGCTGCTTCCCGGGCCCCGGCCGCACCCGTGACCCCCGCGCCGGGACACGTGCAGCCCGCTGAGGAGGGATGCGGCACCGGGTCCCCTGGCTGACCCCGGTTGTCACCGGCGCGGACCCAGTGCCCGCCTTGGGCTGCACCAACCCTCGGTTCGGCAGCCGGCACAGGAGCCTGGGCTCACCCCGCTCCGCTGCGGGAACACAGCTCGCACGAGCACGGATCTGCACGTTCTCCCCCTAAAACCTTTCTGCTGACTCGCGCCGGGGAAGTTTGGCAGAGCTGGGGTCTCAGACGAGGGCACTGCTGTGAATTTAATGAACATACCGAGCGAGAGGCTGCAGAGCAGCGATACCTCAGCCACCGCAGAGGGCAGGGCGCTGCGCTCCTCAGGAACTGCGAGCAGGCCCCAGCATTTCCCAGGTGTCTTCCCTTTTGCTTTTCCTTTCCCAGGCACCCACCCGCGCAGAGGGAAGCACCGCAGCCGTGCTTCCCCAGTCCCACCCAGCCCTCGTCTTGCTGGGCTCTGGGTCCTCCGGGTGTCACAGCAGGCATTACCATGATGGAAACCACCCAGGTCTGTCCGAAAAATGAAGACAGTGAAGACCTGCTGGTGCTACAGGGCTGGCAGCTGCCCCAGCCCACGGGGACCGGGCCGAGATGCCGGCAGACCTCCAGGAGACACCAGCATCCTCCCCTCACGCGTCTGCAAAGATCAGCCTTACAGGCGCGGAGCAAACGTCCCAGGCTGCTCGAGCAGCAGCCTTACGGCTTTGGGTTTTCGACAGCTTTACATATTTCTGGGCTTAGCCCATGCAACCTGCTTTCTCTTGCTGTTGTAAAGCATGTGTGAGAATTTAGGACAGGAAGAAATTTATCCTCTGCTGAAATCAACGGGGAAAGCTCGCTGTTTTCCATTCTTGCCCTTTATGGTTTTTTTTAGGAAGTGAGTTTGGTTGCAATCAGTGTTCCTTCCATTCTGTTTTTGCTTTTGGCTGGTCTCCAGCCCGGACAAGTAAATATAAGTGACCTGAACTCCAAAAGGCCCTTGTTCAGTGCCCTCCTCCTGCATTTTTAGCTCAGAGGACCGGCTAGAGGACTCTGAGAAAGCACAAAGAGTTTTGCTGCCTAGGAAAGGGGCCAACTTGAAAGACACAATTTACAAGTGAGGAGGAAGACAGGCTAGCTATCTGCCTCCAAATTTTGCAGGTGTGCCAAGATGCGCCATCATAATAGACATCAAAAAGAAAGAAAGTTAACTGGATTCCCAATACCCATCTAATTCAGCTACCTGTCTGCTCGCACGTCCCCCGGGATCGGAAAGCGGCACGAGCGACGGCCTTTTCGCCGGAACGCCGGAGCTCCTCGCTGCCCGCACCTCTCCCGCTGCCCCCCGCCAGCGCCAGGATGGCATCTTCCAGCCAAGAGCTTTCCCAGGTCCTTCTGCGTTCTTAGTGTTCCCGCACAAAACAACGCACTCGTTTTTAAAGCAACACCTTTGTGCAGGACGCAGCGTCTGGGACAGGCTGGGTGCTCGTGGCGCAGGGGGCCCAGCCCAGCCGTGACGACCCCTTCCCCGTAATTAGAGGTAGGGGCTGGGGCAGCAGCCCTGGCAGATTTGCAGACCAGAGGGGGAAGAGGATAACGAGGGCAGAGGGGGAAGGGGGAAGCCTGCGTGGGGCTGGGGCGATGCACGAGCCGCTCCCTCGGACCAAACCCCATCAGCAGCCGGGAACCTGCCCAAAACTCTCCCCAACCCCCCCCATTCACCTGCAGCCCCGGGGAGCTCGCTCACACCTTGCTCACCGGGACACGGCACGCACCCAGCTACCTGCTTCCAGGTGGGCTGCGAGGAGAAATCCCTGCCAGACCCCCTTCCCTCCCGGAGCCGTTCTGGGACTCACATTTCCATCCCGGCCTGAGATGAGCATCTGGAGTGGCTGCGCCTCATTAATCTTGGACACAGGGAAATGAGTACTGCTAATGAGCCGCTCGGGCATCTCTCCAAGCTCTGGCACATCAGGATGCAGCGCGGGAAGCAGGACACGCAGGGGGGGGGAGAAGAGCCCCCTTGGATGGCAGAGGATTAAGGGAATGCTAATGTCCACGGCCGGGCAGGAGGAGTCACAAACACAACTGCACTGTCCAATTACCATTGTATTCAATTACTGCCGCCTGCGATCCTGACATTAACAATGCCGAGCTTTTTTTTTTTTTTTTTTTTAAATTAGCTTTGCTATAGGCTGTTCTAACATCATATCTGTAACAGCTGGGTTTTGGTAACTCCTTTGATAGTTTTGGAGCTGCGTTATCCCCACTTTCCCACATTCACATGCCCTGGTTTGAGGTGGGGGGGAACCAGCTCAACCCCAACCAACAACTGCGTGTGATTATTTTTTTTGTATTGTTTTTACTTTTTTTTTTTTTTTTTTTTTTTTTTTTTTTTATATAACGTTGACTTATGCCTGGTGATGACAGCACTGGAGCCGCCGATCCTCCGTTTCACAACCAGGGGAGGCGAGGGCCGCGGCACCGCTGCCCATTGTACGCTGGCACCGTAGGGCGCCGAGGGGAGGCAGCGTCTGTGGCTCCGGACACCGCAACGGAGTCCGCCAGCGGGAACGGCGTGGCACGGGGACAGGCGCTCGGTGGGAGCGGGGCCGGCCGCACGCAGCCTGTGGGGTGCTGGGAACCCCAACCGCTCGCCAGAGCCGGTGTTCCTCAGGCACTGCTGGGAACACCGCACGGAGCTGCCGGACCAGCATCCTGCCTGCTGCCCACGGGGGCTGGCTGGCACAGCCCGGGCTCTCCGGTACCTGCAGCCCACCCAGCTCCAGGGTCTGTTCTCCCATTAGTTTTCCCCCAGCCATCCTGTGCAGGGGAACCCATGCTGTGCTCCCGCATCCCGGGACCAGACCCATCCCTTGAGCTCGTTGCTGAGGTCACTCCTAAATTACCCCAAAGCCACGTAAGTCAAAGCTACCCGTTCACAACACCTTAGTGACTCCATGAAGCTGCTCACAGCTTTTAGCATTTTAAGTTTTAATTCCCAGTTCTTGGATTAAAGAGGCTATCTGAATGCCCCTTCTTTTATAGGAAGAAAAAAAAAAAGCCTCCCAAAATAACACCCCCTCCAAGCTACTCAAAACAAATCTGAGGCACACACAGCTCCCTAAGCGCTCGTCTTTCAGCGCCAAGAGCAAACAGCTTTACAGCGGTCACAGCTCTGCGCTCCTCGAAGCCCAGGTACCAACCCTACCGCGCTGAAGTTCCCTACACCGCGTAGCTCGGCGCCTAACCTGGGAGCTCCTGGAGCAACGGCGAGGAGAACAAGATCTCAGCCTTGGCACCTAACCTGGGAGCTCCTGGAGCAACGGCGAGGAGAACAAGCACCTCGACCTCTTTGCCTCTGCAAAAACACGCGCACCTGGGGTTTGCTGGCGTGTGGGCAAGGGCAGCCGCGGGCACCAGTGAGCGCTGCGGGCTCCCAGCCCGGGCACGGGCACATTTACAGGCTCGTTTCTTCGCTGATCTGCTCACCGCAACCGAGGGGTGCCACGCGTCTGCGCTGGGGCAGAGCCCGGGGAAAGTCCGGCCTCATCCCCGCGGACCCAGCTCTTGCTTTGGAGCGAAAGCAGGAGGAAGAGCCCGTTATCGCTGTTTGTACCGACACGGGGAGCATCCCCTGGAAGAGCGGCGCTCGCGGTCTCGCTCCGGACACCGGACAGCCCTCGGCGGCGCTGCAGCCGGGACTGCGCTGAGGAGACGCGGCCCCTGGCATCCCAGCACGGCTGTATGGCTGCATCTGCTACACAGCAAGCATTCCCCGGGGTCCGGCTCTGCACGGCCGCTCCTGCGGACCCCAGCCCACTGCAGCAGGCTTTTGATACTGCCTGGCTGCTCAAAACCACTACAATTCCCACAAAACATTTTTGTTTCATTATCAAGCACCTTGGGACAGGCGCATCCTTCCTCCAAGGGAGGATGACGACGGGTGAAGGCGCTTCACTTGCTGCTGCCCGCAGACCCCACCGCTCCAGCGTACGTGATGTCGGCGGCGTGTTCAGGGCCCCCCCTGCACCCCGGCTCCGTCCCCGCTGCTCGCCCTGTGATTTCTTCTGGCAGTGCCTGCCCACGCTCGGACACCGTCTGGTACAGCGCGGCCCCGGCCTTGGTGGGCTGCCTGCAGGCGCTGCTGTAAAACAAATGTATTGAATCCAAACAAAACGCACATGGAGCCTGCTCCTTCTGGAAGTGTCCTGGAAGGAAGGACTGGGCCCCATTGTGCTACAGGCTGCACAACACCAGCAACAGACACTCTCTGTCCTGAGAAACGGCCGAGGCACACAAGCCCGAGAGCACAGTGGCGGCGGAAAGGGCCAGCGCTCCCACGCTGAGCCCACCGAGCGAGAGGGGCAACAGTAAATCCTGACCCACGGCTTTGTGCTCGCCTTTCAAGAAGGGTTTTGGCTGGGGTTTAGAGAGGAGACGAGCAGCTCGCCGGGAAGGCGAGGCCGGGACGGGAGCGTGAAGGTATGCGTGGGAAGGAGATGGACACCAGCAGACGGGGACAAACCGCTGGTGGCCAGGGAGCGAGCAGCTTCTCCTCGGCATCTGGAGGGCTTTGTCCTCCTCCATCTCCCGCGAGAGACCGCACGGCCGGAGCCTGAGGAGGGAAGGTGTCCTGGGGCTGGGGGAAGACCCAAGGAGACAACGTGGATGGGCTGCAGGAAGCATCATCTCCCGAGTGCTGCTCTGCCACAGGAACCCGTCGTGCAGCAGGAGCTCGGCCGCAGGAAGAGGGAATCCAGAGAAGCATTCACCAGCATCCTCACCACAGCTCCGGGGGTCTCAGTGCCTCGGAAGGCGGGGGGGCTCGGCCAGGCAGGCTCAGGAGCGGCGATTTCTTTGCAGTGCTTGCATTAGCCAGCACGGCTCCGGAAAGACACGTGCCCATCACTCACCTCTCCATGGTGAGGCTAACCAGTGGGTTAGTTAGCAGCCCAGTCCGCTATCAGCCCAACGAGTTAAAAAGTAATTAAAGACCGCTATGAAGCTGAGGACGAACGCGATGGAGTCGGGACAGAGGGGAAGTCGGGTCCCTGCAATCTATTAGCATCACTTGAGGAATTCACTCCCATTAGATACCGCTGCAGCCAGGAGCTTAGCAGGATTCAGGAGCAGATTAAACATTCATACAGCTAATGAGAACATCCTGTTACATGAGATAGGATATAAAAAAATAAAGGCTAGACACTTCAGTGCCACGAGCCATAAATTACCCACCAGCTGATGGGGGCAAGGAAGAAGTTTCATGTCACTGCGGGGTGAGCAGCAGGATCTGGCCCGTCCCAGCTCCCTCACGCAGCAAACAGCGGGAGACAGGAGCATCCCGCCTCGGCAGCCCAGCTCCCAGGCACCTTTCGGGGTCAGAGGGAGGTGCAGAGCCTCCCACGCCGACGGTTACACTCAACTTGTGCGCCGATGTCCCTTAAACTGAGGGCAAATGAGCAAAAGAGCATTTCCTAGATGCTTATGCCAAAGAGCTTTCCTAGCTGCTCCTGGCAGCTTCTGCTGATGGAGCCAACGGGATGGGACATGGCTTGTCTCAGACCTGAGAGCTGGAACCTCTTTTTTTATCCCTGGCTGAGCACCGCTGGCAGAAATCTCCAGGTGGGGCCGTAACGCACCCGGGGAGGGGGGGAAAAACCCAGGATGACTCTCGGTCTCCATGGTGAGCAGCAGGCAGATGGCTCCTGGCCGGCACTGCTCCTCCTCAGCCTGCGGCGAGCCTTGGGGGATGCTGTGCAAAGGGTGCAGGAGGGGAGGGAGTGGGGGGCAGGGTGCTGCGAGATAAGGGGGTGAGCAAAGGGGTCGGTGTCTTTGGTAACACCAACACAGAGACCTGAACTTCCAAAGCACGGTACAGAGGTTAATTATCCTCTGCAGAGCAGAGGTGCTTCCCCTGCATTTCCATGAGCGAGAAATGTCCAGGGAGCTGCCCCGTGCCCTGGGCTCGTGCTGCCCCACGACCGTGCTCCAAGGCAGCCCTCCATCCCAGCAGCTCCTGCTGTTCCCTGACAATCCCATTCTAACAGCAGAGCAATGAACAGTGACAAACAAGTAACGTGTCACGGCAAATAAACGCTGCTCTCGCACACGTACGCAGAAACTTCTGCAGACGCTGCCTTGCCAGCTGGGCTGCAGAGGTAACAGGGGAACACCAGGCAAAGTCTGTAAACGCCACGGAGTCAAATGCCTAGATTTTCACAAGCACCTCCTCAATATGTTTTCCACACGCCCAACTCCAGGTGCTCCAGCGAGCAGGTCTGCCTGCGTGCACGGCTGGGCTTAGGAGGGGCAGGGGAGCTCTGCAGCCTGCTTAAGAGAAACGGCCTCATGGGGCCGTGATAGAGATCCAAATAACTTACAGGTGAACAGATCCGAACCACGCACCTGGAATTCACCTAGAAACTAAGGAGCAGGCAGCAGAAACCACAGGACTTTGGTGCTGTACAAGCTGCACAAGCATCCCTCCTCAACAGGCAGGCAGATGCACCCCTGGACACAGAGATTTCTAACGTTGGGCTGGCAGTAGTTGCTTTGTGTCCTCAAGCATGAAGGCTTACCTCCTTCCACAGCTTACTTCTCAGTTCTGGTCATGCTCCAGCTCTCCTTGCCGCCGTGCTCCTCTTGCCCTCCCATGCCAGGGACCACCAGCCCTCCCGCCCTCTGCAGCCTCCATCCACCAGAAGCTCTGCAGAAGCAGCCGTGCAGAGGTGAGATGTCAGCTGAGACACAAATCCGTGTAGCCATCGCTCCCGAGGGGATGAGCAGGGCAGGCAGCGTTTCCCTCTTCAGCCGGGACCAGGAGAATCAGGATGCTCACGCAGGCAGGGCTCTGGAAAGCCAAAAACTTGCCAGGTGATGCCATTTCACGCTGGCTTTTTTCAACACAATGGCCACATCAGCAGAGTTTGGGGGAGCCCACGCTGGCTGCGTGCACCCCGCTCCACTCCTCCCTCTGACATCTCGGGGATCACGGCTGGGAGAGAGGCACTGGGGAGAAGCCAAGAGCAAAAGCCAAGTGAGGAAGAGGAGTGAGGCCGGGCCGGTCGAGCCTCCTCAGCAGTAGCTCTGCCCGCGGGAGCTGGGGCTGCGGGCAGCGTGGACAGATGGCTACTTCTCGCCCAAGCAGCCTCCGTGTCTCATTCACAGATTTGCTGTCCCTGAGTCATTGCCCTTCAAACGACAGCGGAGCCGAGCATCCTCTGCGTGGAGCCAGGCATGAGTCGCATCCTAATGGCATCCCGGTGACAGCGGGAATAGCCCCCGGCAGGCAGGTACATCCTGCGCTCCTGCCTCCGCTGCCTGCCGGCCCGCTGCTTCCCGTCCTGGCGGGCGGCTCTGGGGCTGGGCAGCAGGGGAAAAGCCCTGTGGGGCAGCTGTGGAGCCAGGCCTGGGGTTGTGGGATGTTCTGATGAGACCCCGCCGCCTCCTGGGGTGTGGAGGGGCTGGGGCTGCTGCATGTGGTCCTTGGGGCTCCCGGGTGCCGAGCCCTGCGGCGGTGCCTGGGGTCTCTGCCGCGGGGAGAGGCCGGGCTGTGCATGGTCCCTGCCGTGCACAAAAAGCTCCTTTCTTGATGCAAAAGACACTTGTCCTGGACAGGAACCACGTGAAGCACTCTGCGTGGGCAGGTCCAGCGCTGTCCTGCGTTCAAGCAGGCACGGTGCGCATCCTCATCACCTCCTGGTGTCCGGCTACGGGAAAGGTGCTGCCTCCTCTCTCCCGGCAGCGCAAGGATGCTCGCAGGGCTGGCAGCCAGTGTGACACCAGCAGATCCCTTGGTCTGTGGGGACAGCGCGTATCGCTGCCTGTTACGAGCAGCAGCATCGCGAGCTGTCCCTGATCCGGGCCAGCCCAGGCAGCCGGTGGCGATGGATGTGTACGGCAAGGTGGAGGTGTCTCATTTTACCGGGTCACACATTTTTGCCGATACCATCGCACAGGCTGCTGAGCTCAGACTCCCAGAGGCTGCTCACACCGCGCAGAACCACGGCACGCCGGACGCTTTCCAAAAGGCACCGTTAGCTGCTGAAGTATCGCAGCGCGCCTCTGCTGCCGGAGCTCGGCCTGCTCCACCCCACTGGTGAAGCCCCCACGCAGCCCGCGCCCCCGGGGACGGGCACACACGGAGAGGAACGCGGGCTCGCAGGCATCCAGCGCCGGCGGCCGCAGGCACGGATGGGAGCACAGGGGCAGAGGAACAGGCGCTGGCGCCTGCGTCACTTGTAGCTACTTGGTGACAGTTTGATGGAGACAGATCTCTCGCCCTCCCTCGCGCTCTTCCCTGCACCATTTGCTGCCCTGCCTGTTGCTGCGCGCAGACCTGCTGCCTTTATAAACTGCTATTTTTTTTTCCCTCAGGCACCGCCGACAGACGTTAACAGGAGAGGACTGAGAGACAACCAACCAGCCCACGCGGGCAGCCAGACACCACCGAAATCAGCAGTAAGTCCACCCCCAGTTCACACCACCCCACCACAGCCCAGCTCAAGCGCTGGAGGGGAGCGCCCCACAGCCGCTGCTCCCACCCCAGGCTGCTTCACCCCACAGCCCACCGCACGCCCCCAGGCACCCTGAGACGTCTGGACCCCAAACCACACATGGGACTGTCCAAACACCGGCTCAGCATCCCCCTTCCCTGCCGGCTCGCAGCGCTTCCACACATCCCGGGCACTGCTGGAGCCTTCCTGACACCTTGATGCTTTTTTTTTGTATTCCAGAGCAAACTCTTTCATCAGTCAGTTTTTGGTTCTTCTGTTTTTCGGTCTTTGATCTCTGTTTTCAAGCATCTCGGTGGCACCTGACACAGAGCACAGGAGCTGGGCCACGCCAGAGGCTGTGCCTGCAGTAACTGCACACCGGAACCCACACGTTCCTTTCGTGCGAATTCTTCATACAAAAACCCACCAAACCCACCACGTGCAAGGAGCCACCCCGGCTCGGAGCCAGAGTGCACCAGGTTGAGCAGCATTTTGGATAAGCCCAGCCCAGAAAAACTCAACTCGAGCTGCTTTTGTGAGGGTAAAAGGCTGCTTTGGTTCCCCTGAGAGCCATCCCCAGACCCAGCGCGTCCCTGGGACATTCCTCTCCCAGAGCTCCTGGTCCCAGCACGCTTGGGTTTCCAGAAGCTGCTCCACAGGGAGGGATGCTCAGCAGAGACGGAGATCACTTTTGCTGGTTCTGGCTAAATGAGAGCAAGAAAGCAGGACCCCTGCGGGGTGCTGAACCCGGGCACTGCAGATTTCCTCCCCAGCTGCTCGGCGCGGGCTGTGCCAGGAGCGATGCCGTGGCACCTGACAGTGGTGATCGGCGTCTGTCTATCACCGCATCGCCCGCGCGCACAGCAGGGAAACACCAGCACGTCGCTAAAGCCTCGGGAGTGAAATCCTGCCCTGCCAGGCTCCCCGAGACGGGCTCTCTGGGAGGTAACGGGAAAACCAGAGGTGCAGAACCAGATCTGGCCAGGGTCACAGCAGGATTCAGCAGCTGCTGGCCCACGCACGCAGAGAAACCCCGGTAATCTAATATAATTTGAGATGCTACAGGTCCTGTCCAGCCTCGCCTTCCCACCAGCGCTCTGCTACCAGCCCTGGCCCTGCAGCTCCTGCCTGTCAGTCCTCCTCTCTCCACAGCTTTGTTTCTTGCAGCCTAATGAGCCCTTAATTCAGCAGGCTTGGTCCCATAGATCTTGATTTGCCCTAGTACCGTAGGAGAGCTCTCCGTAGCGGCTGTTAGCGAGGGAGGCAGCACAAACGCAGAGCTCTGCCTTCACAGAAGCAAACCTCTCATCTGGAGGGGGCTGAGCTGGAGCCGAGCTGCTTTCTGCCTGCTCAGAAAGAGGGAGAAAAGGCACAAGCCAGCCACAAGCATCCCACAGGGCATCAATTTGCAGGGACGGGGATTTCTTCCTGCACTAAGTCCTGCAAAACCTGAGCCGACGGCTCGTTGCCCCGCGCGTTCCGAGGGACATTCGGCTGCACCATCCACATCCCCAGGCCGTGACCTCCTCGAGCCCCTCTGAAGGATGCTACCAACGTGTCACCGCAACCGCTCAGTGCAGGAAGTTCATCGTGTCTCGCAGCGACCGAGGGTCGCGCAGGAAAAGGGGAGATGGAGGTGGCAGGCAGCTGCTCCCAACTCACGGAATGAATTTTCCCTCTCACTGGCAGAAAAACACAATTATTTTCCACCTCTTTAATGCCCATCACCGCTAACCGGCTCCGATGAGTCCATTCAGGTCTTCTTCACTGCAAGAGGTGAAATGCATTTCGGAAGATGAACGGACCTCGCGGACCCGCTCCGTCCCCTCCCTCCCCTGTTCGCACCGGGCCGGGGACGCTGCCTGCGGGGGGCTGCGAGCCAGCCTCCACGAAACCCCAGCTAACGCAACGTGCAAACAAACAAGCAGCCCGAGACACGTATTTGCACATTTCACTGCCTCTCAGCCACAGGGATTTCTGCTGTTAGTTGTAGGAATAGTTAGTAAAACATTTTCAGAGTATGAGTCGGAAGCTGGCAGCGCTGTACAGGAATAACAACAACGGATGCAGAAAGTGGGATCTGCCCGGGAATTATTTCTGAGCAGAAAATAAAAAGCCTAGGAGAGTATTACAGCAATGAGTAATCTGAGCAGCTGAGTTACAGAGACCCCACCATTTCACGGCGTTTCTGTCTCCCGCAGCTCCCAGGGAGATTTTGGCCCAGCCTTTCCCGAGGGAAAAGGATCCGGGGTTTGGATACTGAGGATACCGCTCGCCCCCCGGCAGCGCCCACCTTTTTCCTGCTGAGCACAGCGCCCCAAACCCGGGGGCAGCCCTCAGGGTGGTTTAGTAACAGGGAAACGACGGGACTCGCGTGTGTCCCGAAACCGGCCCGCAACGCTCGGCCGTTCCCACGTTCGTAACTCGGGGTCAAACCTGCTGCCGTAAGGAGCCGGCTGCTCCGCGGGGGCCGCTGTCGTTTTAAAGCAGACGCAATACAGAGACAAAAATCACCGGGGCTGATTTGGCTGCCGAAGAGCTCCGCGTGCGCTGGTTATTGAGCCGCACTGCTCCTCCGGGACGGAATTACAGGGGGATACGTGGCTCTGCAGAGGGAGGCTGCGTGCAGGTGAGCTGGAGCTGCTTTGTTTCCCCGCCTCGTTTTTCCAGCTGCTACTACGGAACAGGAAGGATGTGAACAGGAGGCAGCACTAACCTCCCACGGCGAGCGCCGTCCCCTGCCCCACACGCTCACCCAGCCCCAGAAATATTATTTAAATCTTGCTTACCCAGCTACAAGGACTTTGCAGGAGCCTCTCGCTTTGGCTGAGCTCTCTGTTATGTTTTCCTCCTCTCCTATTTCACTGTCATTTGCTCTCATGTGTTGTTACCATCGAGCGGTAGCTCTCTGCCGTCGCTTACAAGCGGCTATTCACACGAGCAGTCCCATCAGAAAATGCAGGATTATCCAGCGTCTGGGTAGGAATTACTAATTCAGGCTGCTTTAAAAATCCTGCCAGCCACATTTTTCCCAGTGCAATCAGTAACAGCAGCTCCCGCTGAAGTCCAGGGGACTCAAAATCAGGGCAAAACCCTCCCGTCACCACCACGCTGGACGAGTTTGGCGTTAGCCTCATTTCACAAACGGGGAACAGCCACCGAGGCGGCAAGGCCGAGACTCGCAGCGCGGAAAGCCTGAAGTAAGGCACCTAAATACGCGTCGAAGCACCTTCAGTAAGTGGCCTGGTTTCCACGAGAGACCGAAACGAGCGGGAGCTGCAAGGGCTCAGGTCGGTGCGCGCAGACTGGGGTGCCCACGCTGGAAATCTCCTCGCGGGTGGCCCAGGCGGGCGCGTACGGGTTGGCCCTGCTGCTCGCGCCCTCCTGTTGCTTCCCGAATGCCGCACGTGAAACGGCAAAGCCGGTGCTCACAGATGCGCTAAGGATGCACCCGGTGATGTGACAACCCAACAGGTTAGGAGGTCACTAACTGCCACCTTCAGCTGCTGCTACCTTCAGCTCTGCAGCTTCTACCCTCACCTCCTGCATCCTCATCAAGGATGTTAAGCCCAGGGACGCTCAAGAGAGGCTCATCTGAGCACAGCTCTGTTTCTAGAGTCCAGTCTACTCTTTTCTCTAGAGTCCATGGGAACGTCTCCTTGCCCTAGACCCAGAGGTAATGACTATTTTCTTGATTTTCTTTGCTTCTTTCTCTGGGTCTCTGTACCAGCGAGCACAAGCAAGTCAGGCTGGGCAGAGACGGACGCCAAGCCTGAAGTGAGGGCACCTGGACGCGCTACCGGACACGGCACGGGAAGACCCTGCTTCTCCTGGGCCCGCGGGAGCGGGAGCAGCGCAACGGCGGGTGGTGCTGAGCCCTTCCATTCACCACGGAAGCGGAGCAGCAGGACCAAACCGCTCGGCGCGGGCTGAATACGACGTACCTTTGAAACCGCAGGGGGAATTTGGGCAAGCAGATTGTAATTACCTGGCCTGGCAGCGGCCCAGAACGCCGGCACTAGCTCCTTTCCAAAACCGTCTCCTTACAACAGCGATGCAGAAACGCGGGCCTGAGAGCGGCGGCCAAGATCTCGCCGTTGTGCCCTTGGTGAAAGACACCACCTCGGCGTCCCCAGCGCCGCGCCCCGGTCCTGCTCCCGTGCTTTTCCAGATGATCTCCGCACCAAGAGCTGCCCGTCTGCCACCACAGCTCCAAGCGCCCCTCAAAACTCTCCCGGAACAGCAGTGGCCAAGCCCCATCCTGCCCCTGGGGACGCTCTGCCACCGTCCCTCTGCGGATGATGCCGTAACACGCCCCACGGCCTCTCCCCCAGGACACGGCTCCGAGAAAGGGAAAGCAGGTTTAACTATGGAGACCATTACGCTTCCCAGAGCCCAGTGTCCAGAGGGAGTGCGCACAGGTGAGCCAGGCAGCTCAGAGCAGGCAGAGGCTGGAGGAGCCGGGGTGCCAGGGCTCCTGAGAAAGCAGTGGAGCACCCGGCAGAACTGCGCCGGGCTCCGGACGGAGATGCGACCGCGGCTCTCGGTTTGGAGAGGAGACGGCACCAAGCTGAGGCTCGGTCCGGCCAATGCTGGGGAGGCAACCCGTTTCCCTTCGGAACACAGACCGTGTCCCGGCGCTGGGGAACCCCAGTGACGCTGTGGGGATCGCCGAGGGGGAGGCACAGCCTGGCACTCCCGGCCCGCTTCCCTGCGCAGAAGGGGCGGGAGGGCTGGAAAACAGCTGCTGCGTGCGGGAAAGGGGCTCCGGCACGTGGTTCATCTCAGGTCACCGCTTGCCTATGCACCTCGGCTTATTAACAACGGCCGGGCAGAGCCCCGGGCTGCCCCAGCCCTGCGCAGCACCCCTCCGCAGCAGCAGGCTGGAGGCAGCGGTGAGGGGCCTCACATTTGCCCCGTCTCGGCCTGCGTGCGCACGGCTGTGCGTGTGTACTCGTAACGGGGTGCGGGTGAGGCTGGGAGGGAGGGGGGTGTCAGGAGGCTGCGTGTGCGCGCGGACGGGTGTGAAGGGCTGTGCGAGGGCACGCACGCTCAGGCCAAGCCCCGCTCTGCCCTCTCGCTCCCACGGCCCCGTCCCGGCTGCTCCGAAGGCCCTGGTCCCATCCCGCTGGCACCGCCAGACTGGGCCCGGGGGGCAGGGGGAGACCCCCGGCCCGTGAGCAGGCGGGAGCGTGGCCCCTGAAGGTGTGCAGGCAGGGGTCCACAGCACCCTCCCGCAGCCGGGACCCCCGGGGCTTGGCGGGGCCGCGGGACAGCGCACGGCTCGCCCCAGGCTGCCCACCCAGCGGCACGGGGCGACCCCGCTGGACCCCCTCCTACCTTGCAGTCTGTCAGGCAGGATCTGACCGAGTACTCTTCCGATTGCAAGTACTTCTCCAGCAAGAGGTCGAACTCCTCGTATTTTTCCTGAGCGTGTTGGTCCAGCCGCTGGTACGCCTGGACGCAGCTGCTACAGGCCTCCCCGCCCAGCGCCCCGGCCGCCGCCACCATCAAGTCCACCATCAGGTTGTCCACGCTGCAGTCCAGGCCATCCGGGCCGGCCATCTCCCGCAGCAGGTCCCAGATCGTGTAAGTATCACAAAAGGAGAGGTTGAAGTTCCTAAAGTAAGCCTGCAGGAAGGTCCTCTTGGAGGAGGGAGAGGCGAAGAAGGGAGAGGCGGCGGGGGGCGAGCGGAGGGGCGCGCCGGCCGGGGAGCCCCGCGGCCGCTGCAGGGCCAGCAGGCGAGCGCAGGCCGAGTCCAGGTCGCCGCGGGCGGCGGGGCAGGGAGCGGGGGCCCGGCTGAGGTTACCGAGCAAGGCCTCGCAGCTGCCGCCCGCCGGCTCGGCCGCCAGCAAGGCCCTGGGCCCGCGGTTCCGAGGCCGGCCGGCTCCGCTCCGCTCCCGCGCCCGCAGCTTGGCCCCGGCGCAGAGCCACAGATGGTCGGAGAGGAGGACGGTGAAGAAGAGGAGGGAGGCCAGCGAGAGGCGCCATTTCTGCGCCCGCTCGGGGTCGGCCACCGGCTTGTCGCTGCGGCGCGGGGCGCAGCAGACCGCCCCGCCGGCGGGGCCCCCGCGGGGGTACATCCAGGCGCCGCGGATCATGCTGCGGGGGCGGCGCGGCGGGGAGGAGGGGGCGGCGGCGGCGGCGGCGGCTGCGGCGGGGGGGGGCCGCGCCGCGCTGCC
>WHYT01014843.1:22459-35428 GCA_009806455.1 Tetrax tetrax | reverse complement strand
CTCCCCGCGGGCCCCGGCGGCGGCAGGTGCCGTGGTGCTGAAGGACAGCTCCGCCCCAAACGGGCGCGGCGGCCCCGGGGTCGCACAGCTGTCCCGCGGCGGGTCCCCAAAAAGAGCCCCCAACGATTCCATTTCTGGGTCACTGGCAGGGAGCTCTCACCGGGCACCGACACTCCCGTTTGTGTCCCAAACCCTGCTGGCACCCGTTCCTCGGGCTCGTTAAACGGCTTACCGGGAACAAAAAAAACCCAGAGCTCTGTGACCCAAAATCCTCCTGCAAGCCCAGCCTGCTCAGAGGCTCCTTCTCCATCCACCTCACCCTTGGGTGCTAACCTGGCTGTGGGAACTGGTTCCGGCGTTTTTTGGGGGGTTTTCCGTCAAGCTCTGTCCCAAAGCGAGCCAACTCCTTCGCGGCGCCCAGCTGCGCCCGCAGCCCTTCAGCCGCTGAGGTGCTGGAGCGGGTGGTCCAGGCTCCCTCGGGATGGCCTGGGTGGGATCCTGCGGGACACGGGGAAAATCACCCAGGGCTTCATCCGCCTCCCATTTGTCAGCCCGACCCGTGAGGAGGGCAAGCCCCGCGGGAAAGGGGAGCTCACGGCGTTTTGTGCACGCGTGGGAGGGCTGTTGTCTCAGAGCGCCGCTCTAACACGAGTGCAACGCCTGGAAACCCTCCTGCCCGCCGCTCTCCTCATCCCAAATGCCCTGGCCAAGCAGATCAGGAATTTTGCTTTGCTACGGCCACCGCTTGGACATGGGCCACCAACCCCTCCCTGCGACAGCAAGGGCCGGGCTGCTTGGCACCTGGGGGGCCGAGCTCCCACCCCTCGTGCCGCGTGGCACGCCCGGAGTGGAGAGCGCGTTAACCACGAAGGCCCCCGTGTCTGAGCTGCAGGTATCCAACAGGTACCTCTGCTCTGGCTGAGGCACTGGGCTGCGAAAATACCTGGTGTAGAGCCAGGAGGGGTTTTACAGCCGGAACGAACAAATGTCGAACGCCACTGGAAGTGATATAAGGAAAACCGCAGCCCGGACTGGAGGCTAAACTCCTCTGAGCCGTGGCGCAGACACCTGCGGCTGCTGGAGCAGGGGGCAGAGCTCAGGGGGCAGCTTCCCTCCGGCCCTCCCGGCCCATCCCTTCCCGCCCGCGGCAGGGAGGAGATGCACTGCACCAGCAGAGCTCGCGGGGTGCGAGCAGCGGGTGGGAGGCGCGAGGCTGCGACCGCAGCGACTCCTTGCCACCGGGAACGGAGCCCCAGCCTGCCCGGCAGAGCCTGGCATCCTGCTTCCTGGTGGGAAACCGAGGTACCAGGCATGTGGGGAAAAATTCACGCAGCCTGAGCTCACCCGGGACAGGTTCTGAGCACGCTGGCAGGGACCTCAGCTGCCTACGCCGTGCGGCCTAGCCAAGAGGCAGCAGTGATCGGATCCACAATTTGGTTTTTCACACTCTTGACAGGCTGTGCTGCCCAAGGGCTTCCACCTCCCCGTGGTGAGGTGCTGCTCTTTCCACCTGGAGGGGTTTAAGTTTTCCGCTGTGCAAATCCAAAACGTCTCAAGGAGAGCGCTGCAGGCTGGAGGCCAGCAGCATGGTGCGTGGTCAGGCCTAAAAAGAGCTAAAAGAGACAACAACAGCCCTGCACGCCCCGTTACGCCTCCGATACTGAGCCCCACTGGCCTCTGGCCCTGGCTGACAAGCCCAGCGCTTTAGGTGCTGTTTGTGTCAGCAGAGGGGATATTTCTTCCTCCTGCCTTCGGCAAGGAGCTGCTCTTTAATCCTCTTTCAAGCCTTTTCCCGCACATCTCCCCAAAGATGCCCTGCTGAGCATCGCCCAGCCGAGAGGAGGCTGCACAAACACTGCCCTGCTGGGTGCAGGGCTCCGTTTCCAGGGCGCAGCGCTATTTCCACCCGGGAGATTCCCCTTGCTGGGAAAACATCAACTGCTCCTCCCACTCCCTGCTCTTGCTTTGCAAAAAAAAAAAAAACCACGTCTTACGCACAGCCCTTCACGAGAGAAGGGCTCAGCCTGCCTCGGATTTCTCTCCGTTTACTGCTGCTGCTGGCATCCGAAGGGCGATGTGGTTTGCCAGGGTTTTTGCCCACACCAAGCAGAGACCCACGGGCTGGCTCTCTGCTCCTCGGGTGGGAGAGGCAGCTCTGGCCCAGCCTCTGCCCCAGCACTCGGGAGGCTTCCCTGGCGAGCGTGGGGGATTTGGAGAGTTTCCGTCATTACCTGGTGCTAATCAGCGAGCTGACTAATCAGGCAGCCCCCCGGGTGCAGATAAGCCAGCGAGGAAGTCGCCAACAGCATGAGGGCGGCGTTTTCCTACCATGTCCTGCGGCTGCCGAGGCTCAGCCTGGTCTTTGTGAAGGGCTCTTGGCGATGCGCTCTCATGGGATTGGGATGCTTTGCTAGGAAAGGCGGGTTATTAACCGCCCGAGGGGGTCCCAGCACCAGGAGAAGGGATGAGGAGGAGGAGGACCCCGAGCTCCCAGCAGCTCTCAGAGGCACCAGTCGAAGCGCCTTGAAGGGGCGCCAGGGGCTGGTGTGACGGGGAGGCAGGAGGGACGGTTGCACCTGTGTCACCCTGCTGCAGGCACACACGGCACCACGATGCCAACTCCTCTGCCTGGCTTGGAATGGCCCCAGAGCAGAGCCCGGGCATGGGGGGCCACCGCCATCACGGGGTGGAGGGAGGACCTGCCGTCAGGGGAATCACGAGGGCAGCAGTCCTGCCCGATGCCTTCATCCAGGAGCATGCCGGCCAGCAGCAGGAGATGCTCTACCCATCACAGGAGCGTTACATGCGCTGAGCTGGAACGAGCATTGCGTTTGATCGCACGTCTTGCTCGCGACGCAGTGACAGACGCAAGCCCTGCTCCCAGCCAGGTGGGAGGTGAGGGACCCAGTGGCTGGGGCAGGCACTGCTAGGGTTTTGGGGAATTTCCTAAGGGATGCCCCCGGCGCAGGATGGTTTGCTGCAGCTGGAATGCGGACGAGCTTTCTTCACAAAGAGAGACACCCCGAGAGGTGCCCAGCCACAGCAGCCCTTGCTCTGCGGCAAGTAAATCAGCTGCAATCAGCCACAACAGCCAGAAGGTGAGGAAGGAGTGGATGCATGTCCTGGAGCTTCTTGCAACGGGACTGGGAAAGGCAGGGAAGCCGTGCCTGGGTGCCCAGAGTTTGCCACTTTGGTGTCAGACCTCGGCAGTCCCCCGCCCGACGTGGCCGGTGGGACCCGCTGGCTCTCGCCTGGCAGCAGGCTGCCTCCGGGGCGAGGGGACCCCAGAGTCTCGCCCCGCCGGCACTGCGGGGGCATTCGGAAACCCTCAGCCCCGGGCTGGCCCCCTGCCCTCCCGACCTCGGCGGCCCCCGCGCGGCGCTGCTGGCTTGTGTTTCCAGAACAAACCCGGGGTAGTGTCAACAGCGCCCAGCCCTGCTTTTATACGGCCCTCCCGGGACAGCCTGCAGACCGCATCGCCGAGCTGCCGGCCAGGCCTGCCAGGCTCCCGGCTCCTCGGGCACGGGCTGCTATTGCTCCAGCTCCCAAACAATGGGCGGTGGCAGGGGGCTCTCAGCTAGCCTGCGGGGCACGGGCTGGTTTTCCCGTCAGCTCCCAGGGCTGGTGCTGCCGTGTCACCTCTCGGTGCAGCCTAGGAAGAAGCTGCCTCGTGCCCCTTCCTGGGAAAGGCCGCGGTCGCATCCCGCTCCTCCCAGGGAAGAGGGGAGCTGCTGGGTGCAGGTTGCAGCCGTCCGTGAGGGAGCCCATGGGACTGGGCTCCCAGCACCACCAGTGCTCCCAGATGAGGGGTTGTAATGGCGGCATGGTAACAAGAACCTGTGACAGTGTTGAGGGAGGCTCACCAGCTGCCTGAGACCTCATACACTCGTGTCATGCCAGAGCAGTGCTGCATCAGGCTGGGAAGCAGGCTATGGCTGAGCTCCTCATCTCCCTGTTACCTGCCTCATTCCCTGCCCTCTCGCTGGGTCCTTTTCTCACATTATTGATAAGGGGGGATTTAATTTTGGTTTCCGTCCTATATTTGCAGGAGAAAGGCCATTCTGACTCTCCCGGTGCCTCTCCCCTCGGTGTCCAGCCTGCCCCAGCTGCTGGCTCTGCAGCCGGGCATGGGGCGAAGCAGCCAGCCCAGCCCCAGGCCGCTGTCCGCAGGAAGAAGGAGCGGGGATGGAGCGGGGATGGACAGAGAGCATGGACCTCATCACCTGCCCGGTGCTACTGGGGGTCCTCCCCGTGTGAACCCCCAATATGTGTCCATCCCACATCGGGTCCTGCCACCCTGCACCTCGCTATGGGCTAAGGACCCTCTGCTATCCCTGCAAATCTCCACCCTGGGCCTTTCCCATTCCTTCCCTGATGTTCCTTACCATCTCCTGGAAGAGAACGGGATGCTCACGCTTCACCAGGGTTCCTACGCTTACCTGGGGTGAGAGGTCTCCGATTCCTGTTCTGTTTTGGGCTCCATCATCCCATAAAATCACATCCAGACCCTGGATCCGAGGGGTCAGGAAAGCAGTGGCGAAGGTGGCATGGCACTATGGCACGCTGGCACGGCGGCCACCCAGCCCGGCACAGCCTCTCCGCCTGCCCGGCGATGCGCCCCCAGCCCGGGCTGGCTGCAGCCCCATGCTGCTCCCAGCTGTGAGCGCTCGGAGCCAGGGAGGGGAGCAGGGAGCGGGTTTTGACAGCCCACAAAGGCAGATGTTGCTCATCCAGCCTTTGAGCCGCCTGCCAAGCCGTGGCACGGAGGCTCTGCCCGCGTTTCAGAACGACTGCCAGGTTGCCGGCTTTGAAGACGGTGGGGCTGGGAGGGGGGAGGCCCTGCGCACATATCAGATTCAGACCCCCGTCTCTGCACTGGCGGAGCTGGGAAGCTCATCTTGCTGGAGTGAGGGTCCTCTCCTCCGGGCCAGGATGGGTTAGTGCCTTGGTGGAGGGGGCAGGTGGTACCTGCAGGGCTGCTGGCCGCTCCTTTCCCTTTTCTTTGCTTCGACGGCTGAAGATACAGAAGCCTTGTTCTGACTTCATCCAAGCATCCTCTCCATCAGCCAGGGCTATTGCCAGCAGCCACAGCGGCCCCCAGCTGGTTTTTGGATCACAGAGCCAGCCCCTGCTTCCCAAACCTCCCGCTTTGCCTTTCCTCACCTCTCTGGTCACGCTTGGTTTGGGAACCCCCTCCTCCACCCCACGCCCACCCTCGCTCTCTCCTTTCCCCGTCACCAGGTACCACGCGGCTGCTGTGTCCCGCTGCATTGATCCCCCCATTGGTGGTGGGGAAAAAAAAAAAACAAACCCCCAAAAGTGGGGGACAGAGATACGCTGGAGGCCAAAAAATCTGGGAGGCTGCAAAAAGGAGGAGGCCAAGCAGAAGTGGGAGGGTGAAAAAAAAAGTGATGGGCAATAAAATAAAGCCGTGGCCAAAAAGATCTGAGGCTGAGAAAATTGTAGGAGGAAATGGAGGGTGAAAGAGTCCGGTGGAGCTGAGGACAAGAGGGAGTGGAAGGTGGAAAAAAAAAGTGAAGAGCAAAAAGTGGGATGCTGAATATATAGCGGAGCCCCCCAAAATTGTACAGACTGACACGGAGTGGGAGGCTGAAAAGTGGGAGCTGGGTATTTGTAGGGCAGGACTCCCTCTTTGCCCCGCCCTGCCCCGCCTTTCCCTGCCTTTCCCCGCCTTTCCCGGCCTTTCCCTGCCTTTCCCGGCGCTGCCCCGCCCGGCCGGGGCCCCACGCACCGTGTCATGGAGCCGGGCGTGCACTAGAGGACAGCCGAGCTCCACGCAAACGGCCCGAGCGGGAGCCCCCGCAAACCCTGCCCTTCCTGCCAGCGCCGCCAGCCCCCCAGCACCCTGCCCTGCCCGGAGGCACCCTCTAGTCCCCAAACACCCTGCCCGCGAGCACTCCGCAGCCCGGGCATCCCCACATCCCGCAGCATCCCCACAGCCCACGGCATCCCTGCAGCCCCGGGCATCCCCACATCCCGCAGCATCCCCACATCCCGCAGCATCCCCACAGCCCACGGCATCCCCGCAGCCCCGGGCATCCCCACAGCTCTGAGCATCCCCGAAGCCCCGGGCATCCCCATATCCTGCAGCAACCCTGCGGCCTCGAACGTCCCCACAGCCCACAGCATCCCTGACAGCCCCGAGCACCCCCGCAGCCTTGAGCATCCCCAGAGACCCGAACATCCCCGCAGCCCCGAGCCCCCCCTGGCAGCCCCACACATCCCTGTCAGCATCCCCACAACCTTGAGCATCCCTGCAGCCCTGACCCCCCCCGCGGCAGCCCCATGCATCCCTGGCAGCATCCCAGCAGCCGTGAGCATCCCCTGGCCTGAGCACAGCCCAGCTTCCCGCAGGGCTCGCAGCTCTCCCAGACCTGGAGGCTGCTGGGCTTGCCAAACCCTGCCGAGCAAGTCACGGCAAAGGCGAGATCGGGGTGGGAGGGGGATTTAGTACTCTGATTGTGCATGGGGTTTAGAGACCCTTCCGCTTTATTTAAATCCAGAACTGGGAGTGTTAGTTTGGAGGAAGCAGTTCTGAAGGTTCCCACTCGCAGCTCTGCCCCGGAGCTGGTGCGGTTGCATAGTAAATATGGGAAATGTTTCCTTTCTCCTGGGTTTCAGGTCAGACGAGATGGGGACCTCTGCGTGCTGGGGAGCTGCAGCGGGCTGTGCTGCCAGGAGCCTCTGCACGCGTTAAAATAAAGGAAGAAGAGAAGGATGTGGGAAATCCCAGCCATGGTGGTGTGGCGGGCACGCAGCCCGCAGCCGTGTCCCCCCAGCCAGCCCCACTGAGCGGCAGCGTGTCCCCGTGGAGGCTATGAGGACTCCCGTGGGGTCCGTCCCGAGGTCGCCCTGTCCAGCCACTGCCCTGCCCGCAAGCACGGGGCACGGGCATGTGGTCTCCCGGGCAGCGCATCCTTGCCAGCTCGGCATGGGGACCACCGCGGTGCGGGCAGAGCGGGGGGTGCACGGATGCAGCTCGGGGTGAACAGAGCAGCTGTGTTTACTTTCCATCTCCTGGAGGGAACGACAGGGGATTTTTTTTTTTTAATTTCATTTTATTCCTTATGTGTCCTTCACCAGGCAGAAACCGTGGTATAAACATCCTGCCGCTTCGCCAGGAGGAGAGAGCGCAGTGATGGGGGCTGCCCCCCTCCCAGCTCAGTGGGGTCCCTGGGGCAGCTGGGGTGGTGATGGTGTTCAGACTGTGGTCTGAACCCCAGTGAGCAGCAACTTCCCCCAGTCCCTAGATGGGAGCGGGGTCTCTATCCCCGCGAGGTCTCAGAGGGAGTGTGGAGGATGCGCAGCCTCATCTCCCAGCTCTGCCTCCCTCCATCCCTCGGGAATGCCTCGGGCACACAGGTACTCCCCCCGCCCCGCTGACCTCCCCTGCGCCACAGCATCCCCGCGTCCCCTCCTGCGTGCCTGGCCGGTGTCGCTCCTGGGATGGGGGGGATGCAGGGGACGCAGGGCAGGCGGCTGCAGAAGAATGCCGTCCAAGATTTCCGACCCCTGGCGCTGCGCGGGCGCGGGAGGCGAGGGGAAGGCCGTAGCGCACGCCGCCGCCCCCGCCAAGGCTCAATCAGCAGGTTTGTTCCGAGCCGCGGCCAGGCTGATTAATCCAGGCTGTCTCTGCCGAGATGCTGATTTCAGAGCCTGCCACTGAGAGCAAATTTCTGGCTATTACGCACAGAAAATTGTTCAGGTTCTGGCTGGGTTATTGGTGTCCAGGGAAACAGAGCAATGCCTCCGTGGGACCAGTGCTAACGGCTTGCGGTTGTGCTGGTGCCCCTTGGTGGGTGTCGGGAGGGCTCAGGGGGCCTGGGACAAACCCCGAGGCTTGGAGGCATGGCAGTCCTGTGCTGTGTCGGCTGGGAAAGCTGGGCCAGAGTGTCCTCGTCTCCAGTGAGGAGGAGAGGAAGCATCTGACTGTGAAGGGAACGTTGCCCTCCTGACCCCAGCGCTCGGCCAGCTGTTGACTCATTTACCATCATCCCCTTCTTGGCCGGGGAAATTTGAAAGAGTGCAGTCAGGCGATGCCGTAGCCCAGCTGCCATTGCTCCTTGCAGCCTGGAGAGGATGAGGCTTTGCTGAATTTGGTGTCTGCTGCTGACCCCGTGTCCCAGGAGCGGTGCTCTCCGGAGCGCACACGGCAACGCCAGTGCCGGGGGTGATGCCTCAGCCGTGGCAGCGGAGCATCCCTGGTTTGGGCTGACAGCGTGTGGGAGCTTCCTCGGCGATGGCTGTAGGGCCGGGACGATGGCTGTGGGGCCGGGATGAGGGCTGTGGGGCTGGAACGATGGCCGTGGGGCTGGAACGATGGCCGTGGGCCCGTCCAGCCGCCAGTGGGGCCAGGAGCGCAGCCCCAGCGCCCGGGCGAGGTTTGGCGGCAGCGGCGGCTTTGCTTTGTTTACTCTGCAACTTCGGCTGTGGCTGGGGTTTGTTTCGGGGTCAGGCTGATTGGGCTGTGTTCCTGTACTTTACAATTTCCTATGTGGTGCTTTAATAGACGTCAGGGCGCCTGCAGCCACAGAGAGGCACTTCGTTTTATTTTAGAAATGGGAGTAAATAAAGGAATAAATGCATCCAGGCATTGCCTCCCCCTCCCCGGCCGCCTCGCTCGCTTGCTATCTCTCCACAGTCCCTCATTGCCTTCCTCTGGCTTGGGGGAACCTCGTTTAAACCAGCCCAATATATTTTTAACGAGGGCTGTTAATTAGCCCTGGCCCCAGCCCGCTGCGCATGGCTTCCTCGAGGCCGGGCTGGGGCTCTTCGGAGCAGCGTGGGGGCTCAGCGGGGGCTCTTTCCTTGGTGCAGACACCAAGCAAGCGGCTTTCAGCTGTTCCCCAGAGGATGCTCCTCTGGGAAGGGTTTCTCTGGGATGGGGTGAAGGAACCTGGGAGGGATGCGGAGGACCTGGGCATGATGCTGGCACAGCCCCGGGGCACGCAATGCCCTCCCCTCTGCTTCTGCACATTTAATCCGGGACGGCTGTGACCGGGTGGGTGCCAGCCCTGTGCCCAGGGTGGCCATGCAGGCCATGCAGGACCCCCATTGCCGCCGGGGTGCCGTGCCCCCCATGGCACAGAGGGTGCCCACGCCATCGGTGGCACCTCTGCAGCCGCTGGCATCTCCGCAGCCACTGGTATCCTGCTCCGGGGCTCGGGGACCTGCTGCTGGCACTTGTTTTCGCGGGAGGAGCGGGGCTGGTGTGTTGATAAGGTGCCAGCGGTGCCTTTCCCTGGGCCTTTCCCTGCTCTCCCAGGCCCTGAGGGCAAACATTCCTGGCATATTTGTCATGTTCGGCTCAATACAGTGTCCTTCAGAAGAGAAAAAAAATCAAATAAAAGAAAATCCGGTTCTTCCACTGCTCCCTTTAGCGTTCTTTTACACTTGAGCCTTTTAATTCCAGCTCTGAATAACACTCTTTATGGGGAGGCCCAAAAAGCTGCAGCCGGTGCAGGGCTGGGGGGTGAGTGCAGCCCTCGGGGGGCACTGGGGGATCCCCGGCTTTTGTCCCTGCTCCTGGAACCCTCGGGGACCCCGCCGGCACCCAGCCCTGCGGCGTGGGGAGCACGAGGTGCGAAGGGGCAGCTGCGGGGCTGTGGTGCCCATGGGGCAGCTGTGGGGCTGAGGTGCCGGTGGGGCGGGCTGGGCTGGGGACCCCGGCTCAGGGGATGGGTTTTGGGATGCACGGGGGTCTGGGAGAGGGCAGCGGGGTCAGGCAGGAGGAGTGGGGCAGCGAGGAAGGGGCACGGGCAGATCCCCCGCTCCCGGCGGGCAGCTGGGGCCGGCGATGCTCACTTCTTTCCCACTCCCTCCCCCTTGCCTCCCCCGAGGAAAGTGATGTTTTTGGAGAAGAATGAAAGGAAAGCCGGGGAACGCTCGCTGTGCTAATTCTGTCAGGGAGCCAAGAAATATGAAGCGCCCCTTTGTTTTTTTGAGCAATTATCCTCCGCGATTTGGCTTTTTGTGTCTCCGTGCGTGTAAAACCAGTCATTATATCCCCCCTCATCCGCGGGGAGCACGCTGCCTGCTCTCCGTGCCGCCCCGCGCTCCCACCCCGCTCCCAGGCGGCACCGGCTGCGTGGCACGGGGCATCCCAGCCCAGCTCCCCCTGCCCTTGCCACGTGGTGAGTCAGAAAGGTGCAGAGCATCCCTAAAATTGGTCCTGAGCCTGTGTCTGCGCGCGTATGTTCAGATCCTGCTCCAGAAACCAGTGAGAAAGTGGCCGCCGAGTGTTCCAGGGAGTCTCCGATGCTCTGGGACCACTGGCGGGTCAGTGAACACCGCTGGCGGTCCGTGAACAGGCTGGGGTACCCCGGACGTGAGCCATCGCATCCATCCCTAGGCCGGCTCATGGATACGGTGCTTCCCGGGGCGACCAGGGAGCCAGGCTGGGTGCTGGGGGTGCTGGGACCCTGCTGGGTCGCAGGGCAGGGCGTCCGGCCACAGCATTCCGCTCCTGCAATCCTGTACCCCCGGAGCCCCCCCTGTGCAGGGGGATGCGCGGATGCTCCGCGCTCGCTGTGCGCCTGACTGGGACGGTTTGCCTCCGTTTTCTGACACAGAAAGGCTGGAAAGCAGCCGCCGCAAAAGCTGCTGGCGAAAAAAACGAGGAACCTGTGACTTAAATTCCATTTTCATATGCATTGGAAGATGCTTTGTGCAGGCTTGGAGCTGGTGATCCCGTGCGAGCTGCTGCCGTTCCGGGAGGGTTCCGCGGCAGCGAGGCAGGAGTTTTGGTCCCAAAGACGAGCCCTGTGCCTCGCACCCAGGCTGCTCGCGGGAAGCGGCGAAACCCGTTTGGTATTGCCACGGCTGGGAAGAGCCTTGGCCAAGGCAACGCTGGGCTCAGGCAAAGTCTGGCCAAAAATCAGCCTGGCTGTTTAACGACCTCCCCGCACGACGAGGACGTGAGCAGAGCTTGGGCTTCCAAGCTCCACAGCGGGGGGACAGCAGCAGCGGTGGGTGCAGGGGGGTCCGGGCGCTGCTGGGGCAGGGCTGCACCCCGCGTCTGCGTCAGACGAATTATTTTCTTATCAGAAAGAGCCTGGCAAAGCCTCGAGTGCCGGCGAACCGCTTCAGCAAAAATACACGAGCTGACAGCTCCGTCGGACGGGGGTCTCCTGGCTGGGGGCGGCGGGCAGGGACAAGCAAGGGTTTTGGCCGCTCCCCGGGAGCATCTGTTCCTGACGGCTGTAATGGCAAACGCAAACGCGTGCGACGAGGTGTAAGCCAAGAAGCCCATGCCAGCTCCTGCTACCTACTTAATACCTGGGGCCCGCTCAATTCTGACGGCTCCCTCCTGGGTAACGAGTATTTTTAGTGCTCTGCTATAGTGATTTCAGTGCCCGGAGAGGCCGGCTCCTGGCCGACCTCAGGAGGCGGTGCTGGGGCTGCTGATGTTATTCCAAGGATGTCTTCCCCTATACAGATCCCGAGGGACTTACAGAATATCCTGATCGCTTTCTCTCTTTTTTTTAAAAAAAAAACTTTCTCTGATGTAAGCGGAAATAAATCTGCTGCTTTGGAAGCGGGGGAAACTGCCGGTCCCCTCGCTGCTCCGGCATGGGGTTGAGAGCCTGGACAAAGGGCTGATCTGTCCCCCCTCGCCCCCTCCGGAGCCCCGGGGCCGGAGCAAAGGTCTGTGCTGCGAGCGGAGCAGGGGGGGGGGCTCACCCCGACCCTTTGGTCTGCGCGAGGGGCTCCATCTGGAAGCACTAAGGACGGAGGGGAAGGCGAGTTTCGAATATTGTGTTTGGCCGCGATCTTGTTGTAGCGACTGCTGTTAATGCAAATCCCGCGTCGATTTGCTCCAGCTCACTTAGCCGAGTCGCCAGGCAAAAAGCAGGATTTCGCTCCAGCTGGAGCTGGGAGCCCAACGCGGAGGAGGAGGAGGAGGAGGAGGGGGCTGGTCAGGGGCGAGGGCATCGGGCCATCATCCCTGGCTTCACCCATGTGCTACCCCCGGCAGCGTGGGGATGAGCACGGGGGTCTCCTCATGCCCCCCTGGACGTCCCGCTGGCTGCTGGGCTCAGGGGAGCGGCCGATGCCACCAGAAGCTCCAAGCGGAGGATGCTTCCCACCAGCCCGGGGCTGAGGGGATGCAGGGCTGATAACACGGAGATGCTTTTGGGTGGGAGGCGGCCGGCTGCCACGGAGCATCCGTTCGGATGACGCTGAGGAGAGCACACGTGGCGGCCCCGGGGTCACTTCTCGCCTTGGGCTGGGCTCTGGAGAGCTTCAACCCGGAACGAGGAAAATTCATCCGACACTGGGAGCAAGCACCGACACCTCTCTCCAGCCACGCTCTGGAGCTGCCGGCGGTGGGCGAGGTTTGGGACCCGCACCCCCGTAGCTGCCCCACCGCTGCCCCTCCCCGCGCTGAGGGTAGGGGCAAGGTCAGC
This sequence comes from Tetrax tetrax, assembly GCA_009806455.1. Taxonomy (NCBI): domain Eukaryota; kingdom Metazoa; phylum Chordata; class Aves; order Otidiformes; family Otididae; genus Tetrax; species Tetrax tetrax. Next base: position 22,997 of record WHYT01014843.1, on the reverse strand, counting down.
AGGTGACAATTTGAGCAAAAACTGATCCCATTCCAGGTTCTTGAAGTCATTTTGCTTTCGTAATGTGCTAATTCCTGGGCCCGGGGAATAATTGATTCCAGATCCCGGAGCATTTTTGCAGGAAGGGCAATGGACCTTGGCAGCCCTGCCCGCCTCCCGCGCGAGCCAGGGCACGGGGAACCTGCAGCCACGGCGGGACCGCATCACGCATCGCAGCTCATCCCCAGGGATGTCCCATCCCCCCGACAAATGCCCATGGCTGGGAAAAGGGGGACAGGATCGACCATGGGACAAAATCCATGTCGGGGTCCAGGGGTGGCGGGAGGTACGGGGGAGGCGCAGGGCGGGGGGCAGCCAGCCCGGCGGTGCTCAGCGCCCGCGGGGAGCCTCCGCGCAGGCAGGAGCTCTTTGGTGAAGATTGCACTCCAGCAGAGTCAGCTTACGTTTATTTTTTCCTCTAATAAAAAACTAATAAAGGAGAAAATGAAAAAATAATTTTCTGGAATTTGGCCCTGTCTGCCCGGTTTCCTTTGTCCCA
>WHYT01014843.1:3091-22439 GCA_009806455.1 Tetrax tetrax | reverse complement strand
CCTTCCCCTTCCCCCTGCCCGGACCCTCCCTCCCGCAGAGGCTCAGCACCCGGTGCCGTACCAGAGCCCAGCGCCGCGGGGTCCCGGTCCCACCTGCAGACCCTCTGCCCCTGCTGCCCGCTCCAGTGCCTCCTGCCCTGGCCGCAGCCGCCCTCATCCCTTTTTTTTTTTTGGGGAACAAACCTCCCTTGTGCCTTGTGTTGTTGTTTTGGGCTTTGTCTCTCTCTAAGAAAACTGCCCGGCGTAAATCTCTGCGAAGGGCCCATCCTGCGTTATTTATGCTCGCAGCGGGACCCTTCGCGCGCTTTCATCCTGCCTCTTTAATACGAACCAGAGGGGGTTTTGGCTTAAAAAAAAAAGTCTGCTGTGTTCCCGCTGCTTCCCCCGCCCAGCCCCGCTCCTTGGAAGTTCAGATAAGGGGAAGATTTACACCGCGAGGAGGGGGGCGGCGCGCAGGGGGTTAAGATCGAGCCGCTTTTGGGGGTTCTTTGAAGATAAATTTAACTTCTCCTTATCTGGGCTTCGTGCACTCGAGAAGATGTTAAGGCTGGGGAGGGTGGGGGGCTGGGGAAGGCGGGGGCTGGTTTTAATCTTTAACCTCTTCCATTTTGGGTTCATTACAGCGACATTCATCACTCTGGCCAGGTAAATAACCGGGGTCCTCGCTGGTGCCCAGCGCCTTGGGGGTGCTGGCAGATAAATGCGGGCTGTGCTGCCGGGGGGATAACGGGGTGCTGCCCAAAAAGCCCTAAGCACTTGCAGGATGCGCTTTTACTTCACATCTCATCTATTTCGGGTGAGAACGGGGGGTGTCCCGGCCCCGTGGGGCGCTCATGGAACCCACGCCCCGGTGTCCGCTGACAGCGGCCGGGAGCGCGGCCCCGGCCCCGCAGCCGGGGGCTTAATGAGCGCTGGGGCTCATTAGTGACCCGGGCGCCCAGGGCGCGGGACGGCCGGGCTGGGCCCCGCGTGGCGCCGGGGGTTATTAAGGGGCTGCCAGCCGGGGTGACGCGGGGGGACCCCGTAGGCAGGAGGGGGGCTCCGGGAGCTTCCCGCCTTCTCCAAAGGTGTGAGGTTGGCTTTGCCCGCAGGGTCTCTGCCCGGACCCTGGTGCAGATGTGCCCCAAAACCTTTTTGGGGAGTGCACGCCGGTGGGGTGACCCGAGCAGGGGTGAGGAAAAGTGGGCGTACGCACATGCAGAGCAAACATTTACCTCCTTGCTGCCTGGCCTCTGGGAAAAGGCAGACACGGTTTGCTTTTCCCCAGTTCCTGCAGGTTGCACCCCTCCCCAGGAGCCTGGCACCCCGGCAGCACCCCGAGCCCGGAGCCGCAGGGTCCCGGGCCCCCAGCCCAGGCGGTCTCCCCCCAGCTCGGCGTGGAAGCGATGCCTGGGGTGGCTGCGTGTCACTGCAAAGGCCGCTTCCCCCAGCTCTGCGGGACGCTCGGGGGCCTGACCCGTGACCCCGGTGTCGGCAGGTATTAACGATCCCCTCACGCTTGGCGGGGGAGCGAGCGCCCACCCCGCTGAGGAATTCGCTGCCTTTGTGGAGGCGAAGAGCATCCACCGCCCCGTCGCACCGGGGACGGGCACCCACCGCTCCTGGCCCCTCCAAGCCAAGGCTCCCATCTCCGGTCTCCATCCCTAATTTATGTCCCAGGACTTGGGCTGCCAGGGCTGCTTTAATTCACTGGGGGAGGGAGGGCAGGTCCCTGCAGCCGGCCGTATATCTGCCTGGGGTTATCGAGGCGTCCAGCCCTGCCGTCGCGGCCCCGTAACGGGCTGAGCATCGTGGCAGCCGTGCTCTCTCCCACCTGGGTCCCTCTTGTCACCCCGACGCACTCCAGGCTCGTCGCCTTCCTCCCGGGGTCGCTGGCTGTTAACCCAGCACTGGAGTGTGGGGCACAGCTTTTGGGGCAGGAGCATGTGCTTCTGCATGGGGCACAGGGAGGGAAAGGATCCTGACAGCGCCGGGGCTGGGCGAGGGTCCCAACTGGCGGCTTTGCTTCCCAACTGGGATTTTCTACGGTGTCTTCATTGCCTCTTTGGCACAAGGGCTGTTTAACCGTGCTCCAACCAGCAACACATGGTTAAAACCAGCCACAAGCCTTTGAAATCTAAATGGAAAGGACAAAAAGGTGAAAAGAGAAGCTGAGGGAGAAATAAATGGCTTTGCTAAGGCCATACCAGCAGGTCCAGGAGGCGAACGGGTATCTTATCCGCGGAGCGATGATGTTTTCCATGTGCTTTGTGCTCTCTCCACACAGAGGGCTGGGTGGAAAGCACGGGGGAAAGACATTTCCTCTCCTCCTCGCTCCCCCTCGAAGGTAAACGCGGCGCGGAGCAGCGGCGATTCATCAGGCTGAGGACCTGTATTTGTGTTTCAGCCGACTGGAAATGAGTGAGCGCCCGGGCAACGGGAGCGGGTATTTCGCATCTGGCTGTTGAAAGGCCCGGGACCCTGGGGTCCCCCGCTCCTCCTGATGTATGGATGCTGCGTGTCCAGACGCTGTCCCGTGCCGGAGCATCGCCCGGGGGCGTGCGAAGGGAGAGCCAAGGCGTCCCCCCGCTCCTGCTCCCAGCACCCCCGCCTTGCGGCAGGCTGTGTCCCGAGGAGCCGTGTCCCCGGCGAGGCAGGACAAGCGCCACGTGCCCACGTCTCACGGCTCACACCAGCCAGTTTGTTTCCCAAATCCTGTGCTACAGCGCTGGAGGGTGATGCCCAGCGGGCTGGGATGCTGGGGACCCCCGATGGGGACTGTGGGTCCCAGCCGCACGGCGCTGAAGGACAGAATCCTCTGCAGGAGCCCTCTCCCACTCACCAGCATCCTCCCAGCACGGCCCCATGCTCTAACTGGGACGGGCTGCCATCATCCCAGTGCGCAGAGGTGCCCCAGGAGGCATCTCGGTGGTGGATTTTGGCGGTGGCAGCAGGGCTTGGGCAGGGATGGCGAGAGCCACAACCAAGAAGGGCTGCAAGGGAATTTGTGCATCCACGAGAGAGCCAGAGGCAATGAAACTAAAAAATGAAGGAGGGAAGGACACTGCAGAGGAGAGGGAGGGTTTGTCTGCACTGGCCTCCTTCAGCGCAAATGCCAGCGAGGGAGCTGCCGCTGCCAAAGAGGGCTCCCGAAATCACCGGGACATCAGGGAGCGCCGAGGCCGGCCGGCCTCCGCCAGGACTCCGGGAGGATGAAGCGGCTCGGCTGCTAGACTAAATAGATCTGGCTGGGAACCGGCCAAGGAAAAAAAATTTCTATTAAAAATGTCGATTCATCAACTTTGCAATGAACAGATCAGCACTGTTTCCTTTTTTTCACTGAAAAAAAAAAAAGAGAAAAACCCTCCAAATTACTGAATGTTTAGTTTTCTGTTTCAAAAATCCTGAAATTAAAGTTAATGATAGGAAAACATATTTAAAAATAAATGGCCATCATGGCTGAAACAAAAGCTTATGAAAATAGGAAGAGAGCAGGTTGTGATTGTCCTGAGCTCTTCTTTGCAATTATTTTCCCTTTTTTTTTTTCTTTTTTTTTTTTGACATATGGTGTCCCCGCTGCCCAGCTCTGCTGGATTTGGATGGAGAGGGGTGAGAGGAGCCCTGGCCCTGGGGAAGCAGCCGAGACCCTGAGGATGGGGCTGGGGTCTGGGGGGAACGGGACCCTCCTGCCAGGAGCGAAATTTCGGCTGTTTGGAACCGAAGCTGCGTGGTCTTCTGCCCCCACGGCTTTCAGAGAGGGATTTGAGGCGTTACTGGGTGCTAAGGGTGCAACGGATAATGCTTTAATTAAACTCGTGGTCCCTAAATAAATACCTCAGTGAAAGATTGGAGAAAATGCCGCAGAGGAAAGATCTCCCGTACAAAGAGCGAGGCTGTGTGAGACCAGTAATGGCTCTAGCAGAAGGTCTCTCCGTTGGATATAAAGTGAGAAAAGATGTCTTAATTACTAATCCAGAGAAATTCGGGGCAACAGCCAAAACGTCCCCTCCCCAGCACGAAGCGGACCCGCAGAGGATTCTCGGGAAGATTAATCATGGGACAAATCCGTTACAAACGTGTAGGTGAGCCCAAAGACTCGAGGCGCTTCACGGGGCTCCTCTGGAAAAGGGATTTTTAGGGGAGGAGAGGAAGCCCAAGGAGGCGCCTGAGCAGCTCCGAGCTGGGAGAGGGGCACGGATGCTCCGGTGGGGAACCTGCCGGGATGCAGGGACACGAGCCCAGCGGTCCCGCACGGCACTGGGGGACATTTCTGCAGCAGTGGTAACAGCTGGCGAGAAGCTGCAGACCCCATGGGTCCTGGTGGTTCCCTCCTCCCCAAAACAGGGTGCTCCCCCCCTGCAGTCCCATATTTCCAAGCTGGGCCGGGGTCTTGTTTTCCCATCTTGGCAGCCGCCGGCGGGAGAAGCCCCGGTGCCCTGAACCGTGTCGGGAAGCACTTGTGCAGCCCCGGCTCAGGGGGGACGGCTGGGGGCTGGAGGGGGATGCGCGGGGCTGCGGAGGGAAGGGGCGATGAGCGGAGCAGCATGCGTGGTGGGGACGCACGATTTAGCGCAGCCCTCCTTCCCCGTGGGGTGTCCCAGGGGAGGACCCCACCGAAGCGGAGTGGGATGCCCCCACATTGGAGGGGCTCCAGGTGCTGACAGCCCCCGCAGCCGCGCGCTGCCCTCTGCGCTGACCCGGGGCGGCCGAGAGCCGGGGCCGGGAGGAGCAGGCAAAGGTCTTCATCCACGCCCGGTTGCTTGGGCGCACATCTGAAGCCAGCCCGCCGCTCCCTTCCCGCCCAGCATCTGCGGGGTGATGTCTTTCAGGTGTCCCCGGGAGAGGTTCAGAGGGCTCCATGTGCAGGGGTGCTGGGTGAGGGGGGGGCGACCGGGATGGGAGGTCACAGCATCCCGATCAGGAAAAGGATGCTGTTAGGCGAGTCCATCCGCCGTGGGACTGCCGCGCGCTGTCCTTCCCAGCTTGCACCAGAGAGATGCTGGCGTTGAAGCACCCTTTTTGTCGGCCCTGGCCTGGAAGAGTTTGGGTGGAGAAAGGGGAAGTTTGAAAAGGAGCGTTTGGGGAGGAGTTTTTACTTTGCCCTATTTCTCGCCAAGAAAAAAATTTCAGCTTTCTGTCTCCCTTAACTCCTGTGAAAGACTCAAAACACCCTTTTTTCCATCTTCCTTACACATGGGGGAGGTGTTGGCTGTTTTATGACCAGTCCCACCCACCCCCCTCCATTTTACCTCACCCCTTTTATTTGGCTGAGTCACGGGTGCCCGTGGAAGCCCCGCCAGCGCCGAGGCGGAAACGCTGCCACGGCGTTATCGTCGCTTAACGAGTTACCCCACGTCGGCAAGGCTGTGAGGCGGCAGAGCCCGTGGCAAGCGTGAGGTAAAGGAGGAGATGAAAGAGATTTCATCGCCCTGGATGGAAGCGAACACGTTTTGCTCCGTGTTCTGCGCGGCCGCAAATGCTTGGATGCTGCGGCTGGGTGCGAAGACAACGAAAGAGCCGATGGCCACGGCCGAGGGCACGAGGCGGATAACTGGGATGGGACTGGGGTGCCACCGGCCGGTGCGGGTCCTGCTCAGCCAATGGGGAATTTGGCCGCTCAGGCATCCAGGGCTGATCTCAGAGCAAAGACCTGCCGCGCTCGGCGCAGGTGTGGATTGGAGGGAGCGGGGCTCGGCGGGTGAGCCGGCCTCCTTATCTCCGCCACTGTTTGCTCCAAGATTAAGCCAGAGGCTGGGAGATGCGAAAGTCCAAGGAAAGGCAGCGGGGAGGAGGGCGGGTGGGACGCTCGGGGGGGACTCTCCCCCTTGCCAGCACGGGATTGCTGGGCGCGGCCGGCGTTTACAGTCCGGGCAGATTGTGGTGTGATTTACAACTCGTTATTCTTCAGTGCGGGAGTTGGTTAATGAGCAATGAGGGGCTGGGCAGGCAGCGGGGGCTGTGTGAGCAGGGGGCAGGCTGGGGGCACCCGCGGGACCCTGCGGGAAAGGGCTTGTCCCCCCAGCAAACCCGGGCAGCCCCTGCGGTACGGCCATGTCCCGCTGCCACCCGCAGCCGGGGATGGGGCACAGGCGCAGTGGCGGGGTGGGAGGCGGGGGACCCTCCCCAAACCCTGCCAAAACCCGGGATATAGTAAAACCTGTGTGAGAGGAAGCCAGCCCTGCTTAGGTGCTTATTTCCAGCCCATCGGCAATTTCTGCCTCGCGAGGGGGTCGCGCCCCAAACCGAGGGGGTGCTGGCAGCGGGGGGAATATGGGGCGAGGGGGCTCCCTGCACCCCCACCCCCCCGGGACTCGCCTGCCGGGAGCTGCCACTGCCCTGCCCTTCCCGACTCGGGCACGGAGCACCATAAACATTAACAGATTGAAAAAAAAATACCTAACTAAAGCCCTGCCAAAACCAAAGTGCTCCGCAGGCGAGAGCAAAGGTGAGCAAGGTCCCTCCCTTGGCAACGTGCTGTGCCCGCACGCCGCTCCCCCGCCTCACCGTGCCGGGGCACCCCAAAGCCCCGCCGATCCCCAGGGCAGCCCCAGCCGGACCCCCAGCCCTCCGGCGGACCCCCGCCTGCTCCCCCCCAAGCCCTCCATGGGTTTGTCCAAGGGTGTTGCTGAAGCTTTGATTCATGGCTCCCAGCCCCCCAGCCCAGCGGTGTGACGAGTTGGGGCCGGGCTCTGCAGGCAGTCACGCAGATGGTCGCGGGGCAGAGACGGCCGTGAATCGTTGCCCGATTTGCTCCGTGTCGCAGGAGCCGTGTGCTGCCCGGGGCAGAGCATCCCTGTCCGCGGAGCCGCTGGAGGAGGCCGCCAGCTCCGGCTCTCCAAATCCCTTTTGTTTTCCCTGCGATCCAGATTCAGGGAAAGGAGAAGAACGCAGCGGAGGAGGGATGGAGGCCCAAATCTAATTTAAGTCAGCGCAGTCGGCCAGGGGCTTATTCTGTCCCAGGAGCACCGGCTGCAAATGGGGCCTCGGGGAAGGCGCTCGGCGTGGGATGTTGGGAAGAGCTACCTCTCCCCAGGCCCGGGTACAATGCGCTGTAATTAATATCTGCCAGGAATTAGGAGGGATTTGGAGACAAAATGGCCCTAGCTTAAGTTAAACAGCAACATGATCTCAGCTTTGTCAGAAATCCGCTTTCCTAAATGGAAGGATGCATCCCTGCGGGGGGGTGGGGGGCTGGGAAGCATCCAGCTTGTGGCCACCAGCATGTCCCCTCCTGTCCCCGCTCACCCAGTGGGGTGCCGCGGGGCCCTGGGAGCCCACCCTCATCCCGCATCCTCACAAGGATGCTGGAGCCCTGCTCAGTCACCCGTCTCAAGTCCTCTCTGAGTGGGGCATAGGAATCCTCTCTTCCTCCCTAGGGATCGGATGTCGGGGGAATTAAGCAAGAAACAGGATCCAAATCCTCCAGTTCCTCTCTAAGCTGCCTCTCGCATGAGTGGGTGCCTCCAGGTCGGTCCCGTGGGTGCAGCATCCCCTGCCTGACCCGGCCGGTCCCCAGCTGCTGGCATCACCTCACCCCTTGCCTGTATCACCCCTTGTCTGAGCCACCCCTCGCCTGTGCCACCCCTCGTCTGTGCCACCCCTTGTCCATGTCACCCCTTGTCCATGTCACCCCTCACACATGTCACCCCTTGCCCGTGTCCCTGCGTCAGCTGACAGCTCCCGCAAAACGCCTGGATGCGGGAGGGTGGCTCTCCCCTGGGATGAGGTCCTGCAAAACGGGGCTGCAGGACCAATTTCCCCGTTTGCCCCTTGCTTGTGCCCATGTCCTCTCCCTGCTCCCAGGAGACCCAGACCCAGCTCTCCCTCCTCATCTTGGTGCTGCGGCTCTGCCTGCTTCCTCTTCCTCGCGACACGCAGCCGCACGCCGTGGCAGAGCTTGGCATCCCGCCCCACCCACCTCGACCCGGGCTCTCCATCCCTCTGCCAAAGTCAACACGGCCCCGGCGCGGCGCTCAGCCCGGCCGCGGCGCTGAGAGTCCCCCAGCCCCCATCGGCAGGTAGGAAATAAATAATGTCAGCGAGATAAACGGAGTAAACACGGCCCCGGCTGTTTCATTTCAGGAAATATTTGCCGAAGAGGTGCGCCCATCCCGCCCGGCGCGAGTCAGCGGCCAGGCAGGGTGCGGCTGGCACGGGGGACCGAAACCGGCACCCACCGGCGAGGCCTCGGCGCAGGCTGACCGCGGCGGCATCAGGAGCAGCCAGAGCAGCCGGCATCCGCCGCACCTTTACGCTCCACCCGACGCCGGGATGGCTGAAAGGGGTGGGATAGCAAAGGGGGGCTTCCCTTCCTCCATGCCGGCTTGGGCTGTCCTGGGAGGCTGGTACCAGAGGGCTTGGGAAAGCTCCCACAAAACAGGGGCAAATTCCTAAAAAAGGCTTTGGAAAATTCCGCGGGACATTGAGGGTGGTCCTGAAGTGCAGGTGAAAAAGTCCCGGAAAGCACAAAGAAAACTATTAGAAATCTCCAGGAAAATGGCTAGACAGGTCCTCCTCTGAGGAGGTTCTAGAAAGCAGTGGAAAAGCCTGAGAAAAGTCCTAGATGGAGGTTTCCTAGAGGGATAAATTTCTAAAAAGTGTTTGGAGAATTTCATAAGAAGATTCCAGACTGAGGAATTTCTCGAGAGGCCCTTGTGGGACTCTTGAAATGTACTGGGATGCTCCTAGACAGGTTGTAGATAAGGACATGCAGCAAAACTCCCAGAAGACAGAAGACTCCTGGGAAAAATGGAAAATTCCTAGGAAGTTTCTAGGTGGAGGAAGATCAATGAAGCTCGAGGGCACTCCTTGAAATGTTCCAGATCAGGGAAGTCCTGCAAAGCCCTTGAATATTCCTGGAAATGTTTTAGACAGAAGTTATGGAAAGACCTGTGAAAAATGTAGAAAGGCTTTAGACTGAGGGCTTCCCGGGAAGAGACGGAAAATTCCAAAAACAGTGGGACATTGAGAGAAAGGGTCTAGATGACCTCAAATTCACAGCTCTAGAAAAAAAAAAAGATCTAGAAACTGTTGATGTGTGGATTTCCGTGGGCTGGGGGTCAGCTGGGGCCGAGCGGCAGGAGCTCCACCGCTCTGGACGAAGGAAAAAAGGACATTTTCTCTTTTGTTCTCTCTTCTGGCTCTAAGAGTTCTTAATACACTGCTTGCCTTTTTTGACTCTCCCTGATCGTTGGAAGGACGTCTTCAAAGGGCCCTCCGCAACGTCTCCAGGATCTCTTTAAAGACCAGTAATTGCCAACACGGAGCCCGGCGCGGCGTGTGCGACGGGGTCATGCTTTTCCTGCTCACTGCTTTGCCGTTACGAGCAGTGAAGTTCATCTGCCACTTTATCGCCCTGCTCTGCGCGATCCTTACACTTCTCCGCAATCCTTCAGCGTCAGCATCAGGCTCGGCTGCCCGCATCATTTGGTGCCGCGTGCGAGCCGCGAGGATTTTGGGGAGGCTGGGAGGGAAGGGGCAGCCCAAGCGCCTCTTTTTTTTTTTTTTCCCAATTTTCCTCTCTTCTTGAGTGAGGAGCTGGACAGGAATCGGCTTAAAGTAAGCAGAGGAGCCCTTGGGGAGGGGTGCGGGGTGCTGCCGAGCAGGCGGGATCTGCCGCGGTTGGCGCTGCCGCGGCCGGGCAGGATGAAGCGTGGGATAGTTCGCTGGCCTTTCCCGGCACCCATGGGATGTTAGTTTTCGGACTTCATCAATAAGGCTCCTCTCCCGCGGCTCCCAGAGATGTTTATGGAAGAGATACAGGAAGGGAGGAAGATCAAACCTGCTCCAGCGAGGCCTTGCTGGCTTTATCTGTGGTTTATGAGGTGGCCGGACCTCGGCGGCTCTGTTTTAACGTGTTTTGATCTGGCGGTGCTTTATGACTATCATTCTGAAATGTTTTGACAGGAGCGAGCCTCACCCGCCTGGGCTCCTCTGTGGGAGAAGCATCTCCCCGGCGTGGGGGCCATGCTCCCCAGCTCCGTCCGGGAAGGCGCTCGGAGAGCCTGGCTTTTCCCAAAAAAAGGCAAACGCAGAGGTGCTCGCCCTGGTCTGGTTTTGCCAGGGAGGACTTGGCTTGCTCGTGGTGCTCCGCTTCCCTCGTCGCTTGTGCGGAAGGGGAGGTGTCAGAGGGGCTTTCCGCACTTCCCAGCAATGGTTTTCCAACAGGTATTTGGGCTTTCAGGTTGGGGGGTTTTTGCCCCTCAAAATTGTCATTTGATTGCACACGTCATATTTTTTTTTTAATTAAAAATATCTCTAGCTGTAAGCTACACTTCGGGGAGGAAAAATCCTTTGTGTTTTCAGTGAAAACTGGAACATTTCAATAAATCGCCGTCATTTTATTTCATTCTTCTGCGGACAATACTCAGGGATGGCGCCGGAGCTGCCGGCCGGCTTTGGAGAACAACCAGCTCTGCCCTTCGGCTGCTGCGGATCGCGCACCCGAGCGACGTAACGGGTCCTCGCGCGTGCGGAGCTGGTCTCCAGGTTCCCGGAGGCTGGAGCCACAGGGGGGGGGGCGGGAAACCCATGGCGCTGGGGTGGAGGTGGGCAGGGGCAACGCTGGGGCAGCAGAAGGGAAGCCTCCTGGATCGGCGTGGTCGGAAGAAGCTGGGAGAGCTGCGGGTACCGGAGGGAGGGAGCGAGCCCCGGGTGCTCGGCACTGCGCCGCGGGGCCGTTACTGGAAAGCTGGCGTTGGTTTATCCGGATCAAGCGCCTGCTCCCTGGTAATTAAGGACGTGTTGACGTTAAAAGCCCGGTGTCTCCATTTCGTTGGAGCACGCTGACGGACTAAAACCACCCCGCTTTGTTATTAGCTCTGCGGAGCGGCGCGTGCAGCGGGTGATTAGATGAGTGTAAAATTGCCTCCTGCTAATTTATGCAGATTCCCTCTCTCTGGCCTTTTTGGCTTTCCGAGGGGCTCGCCCGGATGCAAAGCCAACAGTCTTCTCACGGCCGAACCCCGTTGGTGTCGGCCGCTTGCGTTCCTTTGCCCCCGTATCTCGCCCAGCATCGCTTCCCCGGTAATTATCGAATGATTGTCTGCCTGGCAGACATTGCTGCTTTTGATGGGCTGCTTCACTGGAAAAGCAAACCCCATCTCTCTCCCTCGCTATTTTGCTTTAAGCATCGTTTATCGGGAAAGAAAAACCCATCTCCCTCCATTTTCCTTCAAGCATCGTTCCTGGGAGGAGCAGCGTCTTTCGGCGCAGGGCTGTGGGGGCAGGGTGCCGGGCCCCTGCCCCCCACCGGCTGTCGTCCCTCCGTCAAAGGGGTTCTGGGCACCCGGGTGGGTGCAGCAGGGCACCCCCGTGCCCACCCCAGCCTCCCCAGGCAGGGCTTATCTGGGCTGGACATGTTTTGCTGCCACGGACGCTGCTCGCTGAACTCCTTAATTGCTTCTAGTTGTAGAGTTATTAAAGAACAAGATTTAAATAACGTCAGGAGGGGGGAAAAAAATAAAAAAATGAAAAGCGGTATAAAGGAGCTGAAGGAGCTGCAGAGAAGCTCCCTGTAGCGCCGAGATGAGTCCCAGCAGCAGAGCTACGGCGTGGCGGCGGCTGGTCGTGCCGCTCCCGTTCGGAGGGCTGCAGCTTTCCAGTTTTTTCCTCCCAATCTGCTTCGCGTTGAGGCAAATCCCGCCAAGGCCGCCCATGAATAGTCATGCGAGCGCTGCCCGTGCTTGCGAGCCGCCGGTGCGTCGGCTGCCCTCGCTTCCCACAGCTACCCCCAAAAATGAGTTTCCTGGCAGAAGGGAGATGAGAAAAAGCGCAAGATTTTCCTTGAATATTCCTTATTATCCACTGAAGGCTTGTAGACACTCGTCGGTGCTTGCGCTGAAGATCTGATAGGAAGAGCGGCATTTGCCCAATTATGGAGTGGGAACGATGCTGGGGGCTTCGCAGCCAACGGGAGCTGGCTCCCGCGGTTCTGACAGCGAGTCCGGGTGGGAAACACCCTGGCAGGCAGGGAGAAAGCGCTTCCGGGCGCGGGGCTGCCCTGGTGCTGCCCCCGGCAGCTCCTTTCTTCTTGTGCGCGTGTGGGTGTCTGAATCTGAGGGGGGAAAAAAATCATGATTGTCTAGGGGAAATCCAAGAGCGAAAAGAAGCCAAAATCCTTTGGAAAATCTTCCCTTGATCACAACTCGGAGAGTTGGGGAATGAGGGATGGATCGCGGGCGCTCCTTGCCTGATGGAGGCAGAGAGTCAGGTTCAAACCAAACCAACGCGCTGGAAGGGCGTGAGAAGCAGCACTCATTATCTGCTTCTCTGGGGCGCTAATTGGGGTCATGGCGTGATTTTTGGAGGGACGGCGCTGCGAGAACCGGCGTGAGCCCACTGCTCTGTGCGTTGGGGTGATGGGGGCTCTCTGGCAAGGTGGCCGATTCACCCAGGGCTCGAAATCCCGGCCAAAAATTGTCTCTCCCAGTAGAGAGGACGTTTCCCACACCAAGGTTTCTGGAGGTTGCTCTGGAGCTGGGTGTGATGTGTCAGATATCAAACGAACACAAAGCCGCTGGCCGCCCGTTTCTGCCCGCGGTAGCCATCCCATTTCTGCAGCACACTTGATTAAAGCCGGGAACTCAACTCTTCCTGTGGAAATGCAGGAAGAAAATAGCTGAAAGAGGAGGACGATGGGAAGGAGAGAGAAGAAGAATGGGATGCTCACAGGGCGTCTCTCCCATTTGGGAACCAAATGCTCTGGGCTTGGGATCCCCTTCCCCATTGCTGAACCAGAAAAGAGATTAAATCCCTCGAGAAAAAAAAAAAAAAATCAGCAGTTCCTGAATTATCTTTGTGTTTCCAGCAGCATCTCCTCCGTGCAGCGACTGGCGGGGCGGACGCAGCGCCCCGTGGCACCTCGGCAGCTCCTGGCCGCCCGCGAGAGGCCCAGTGCCGGCGGGACGGCGGGATGGGAACGGCTGCCGGCGGGCGGGCGGGGAAGGGGCTCCTGGACCCGGTACCTGCCCCAGATGCCGCTTGTTAAACCGCTGGCTGGAGGCGAGGCAGACAGATCGCTTGATAACGGCATGGAGCGAAGCAGAGGGTAAACAGGGCGATCTCCAGAACTTCCCACCCGGGCGTTAGCGCCGAGGTCGTAAATGCACCGAAATCAAAGACTCATAAAAGATGCAAATTGCTCTGAGTGTGTTTGGCTGTCTCCTTCCCATGTCTTTGCCCCTCACCCCTTTCCTTGAATTTCTATCTTTCTATCTCTCCTCTCTCCATGATCTCTTCTCCGCTCCTGAGGAGCCTGTTTGGGCGAGGGAGGGAGTCTTTAAAAGACATTTTTGTGGTTCTGGGCAGCAAGTCAAAAAAAATCTGCTTTTTTTTCCCCGTCACCCTGCCCCCTTCCCTGCTCCAGACTCAGGGACACGTCACCCCAAACCTACACAGCCATCCAAATAAACATTAATTAAGATATTTTCAGTGATGTTGGCTGTCACAAATTACCAGCCCCACAAAAGAAACGCTGCTGTGCAACTACTCATGATGTCAGTTTATCCCTTCTGCGATTGCTGAGATAACGCATCGTTTCTCCGCTTTCCTCTTCTGCCGTGCGCCCCGTCCTGCTCCACGCCTGGAAAAGCAACACGCCGCCGCGGGCTCCCCGGCTGCATCGGCAAAACCTGCGGCTGGGCTCGGAGCGATGGGCCAAGCGGGCGGCACCACACCACGATCGGCCTGAACGGGAGGGTTTTACAGCCTTGGTGCCCCATGGGAAACTGGGGTGGGTGGGGATGGGCTGTGGGGTGCAGGGGCGATGAGGTGTGGGGGTGCAGGGGTACTGGGGATGCAGGGGATGCAGGGGTGCCACGGTGTGGGGATGCAGCGATGGAGGGTGCAGGGTGCAAAGATAGAGGGATGTAGGGATGCCAGGGCGTGGGGATACGGGGCTATCATGATGCAAGGATGCAGGTTTGCAGGGATACTGGGATGAGGAAATGCAGGGGTGCAGAGGTGCCAGGGTGTGGGGATGCGGGAGTGCAGGGGTGCAGGGGTGTCAGAGTGCAGAGATGCAGGGATGCAGGAGTGATGAGGTGCAGTAGTGACAGTGTGCGGGGCTGCAGGGGTGCAGGGACTGCAGGGATGCAGGGGTGCAGGGATGCAGGGCTGCAGGGATGCAGGGCGTGCAGGGGTGCAGGGATACAGGGATGCTGGAGCTCGCTGGCGTGGGACCGCGCAGCCGCACGGCGAGGCAGCGTGGGCCGCCCCGGGCAGGCTGGTTGCCAGCGAGCTGGAGCTGGCAGGGCAGGGTGGGGAGGCAGGGAAGGGAGCCCCGCTGCTCCTCGCCTCGGGGAGAGCCGTGGCTCTCGGCGCAGGGCTGTGAGCACACACAGACTCTCTGGAGCCTCCCATGTAAATCCTGGCAGCACCCAGCCAGCTCTGAGCTCATTCACGTGAGCTCACCCGTTCCTCTGGGGCACCGGCGCGGGTAGGTACCTGCTGGGATTCCTGCTGGGACCCTGCCCTGGGGGGCTGCCCACCAGCTGGGAACTGGGAGAAGAGTTCAGACCCACCAGGTCCCTCCTGCAGCAGCATCTTGGCTACGCGGCCGCACTCAGCAGAACCCCAACCTCTTCCAGTCAGCAGAAACCCACCGTCATACCGAAACGCTGGCTCTGACCCCAGAGATGGCAGGTCTGGCCCTGGGGATGGCAGGTCTGGAGCTGGGGACAGCATCTCTGGGAGAGCAGCCCCGGGAGCAGCCGAGTTGTGATGCCCCAGGCTCCTCCGCCGGCAGCCGCGTGCCCGGCACGGCACCAGCACGGTGCGACGCGCGGCCTCCCAGCGCCCCGCGGTTTCCCCTCGGGTAGGATACAGCCTCAGGTCTCCTTCTCTTCTCCTGCCACCCTCGACCGTTTTTCCTTGGGTTAAAACCCTGTGGGACATTTGCATGCTGTTGTGACTTCCCTTAGCCGCTACCGGTCCAAGGTAAACAGATCCATGTGTTTTAAAATCTCGGCTTACATACCATTCCTCCGGCTTCTGCTCCTTGTTGGGGCTTTTCCTTCTGTCGGTGGATCAGTGACCTGAAAATGCACTTTGTGTTTTCCCTGGGAGAGGTGGATGGGAAGAGCTCCGGCATAGCTGCATATTAAACCCGACCCGCCGCTGCCGAGCTGCCCGCTGCCACTATCCCCCCTCAAAGTTCGTGATCACCCACCCCAGACAGATCCGATTCGATTTTTTTTCTTTCCCTAACAAACTCATCAAGTTTCCTGTCGGTATTTCCAGCCCTTCCACGTTTCCCTGGCTGCGGACACGTGCGCGGCCCTGTGCGCGGCCCTGTGCGCTGGGGTGTCCGGGGGATTCCATCCCCGAGCTGCTTATCTGCTCTGCCGGGTCATTAACGTGCTGTTGACGCCTTCTGCCAGGTCATTAAGCGAGATGTTAACGAGTGACCTCTGCAGTGCCCCGTTGGATGCTCCACCTCCTGCATCCCCCGGCAAGTCTGCACAAGTGGGCACGTTGCTACCTTATGTATATATTTATTTTTTTCCTGTACGTATTCCCACCATTTTGCCGTTGGGATACATCACCGTGCCGTTTAGGGTGGCTCACACTCGGGCCCATTTGAGCCCTTTTCACTACATTTTCTCCTCTCCCCCAGCATCCCAGGGCTGCGCTCCTTGGCTCTCCCCTTGCCCAGCCAAAGAAAGGAATTTCCTCCCGAGACGGGGAAAGGACCGGTCCTGCCCCGAGGAGGAGCACGAGGGATGCGCGGGCCAGGCAGCCGCCGAGGCCTCGTTAATTTAAGCCAATATTCTTTCCTCCCCGGAGCTCCTGAGGAAAGAGAGCGGCCCCACGGAGGACGCCGCGGCATTAAGCCCCGGTTCCATTAAAGCGCCTGGCGAAGGCGGGGAGTGGCCGGACACGGACAATGCTAAGTGCTTTCCCGAATCGCGTTCCCTGCCCGCGGCTGCGCACCCAGCTCCCGCTTTCTGCCCCTGGCCCGACCCTCGTTCAGTTGCCTTTTACATTTTCTTTTCCTCGTAGAGATACTTTTTTCTTTTATTATTTTTTTTTAACCTCAAATCCATGAGTGGCCACTTCCAAAGCGATAAAACGACCTTATTTGGGTTTTTTTCCAGGCGGTTGCAGCTTGTAACACCTTAATTATGGCTGCTCTGAAAACTGGTTGAAGATTTTAATGCGAACCCCACCGCCCCGCGCTGCCGCGTCGCCCCGCTCCATCCTTGCTCCCCTTGGCTTGCCCCGCTCCTCCCCGGCACCCACCCGGCTGGGGCGGGTGGGAAGCGCCGGAGGCGACGGCAGCGGGGCCGTGGCAGATTTTCGGTGAGAACGGGAGCTTTGTAAACTGCAATGGCCTTGCAGAGCCAGCGTGTACGTTGCGTCATTTTAATCAGCCGGCACATCTGCAGGAGGTGCAAGTTTCCAGGAGTGGCAGCGCAGGAATGACGGGATAAATCACGGCAAAGGCGAATCCTTGACATCACCTTCGTTTCCGCGCTCAGTCCTCGGATTGGGCAGTGCGGCGCGGGCTCTCTGGCACCCGCGTCGCCGGGCCGTTTGCTGTTCAATACCTACGACGTCCCGGTGTTTCAAAACCCTTCTTTTTTTAAGGAAAGGGTGGATTAACCACGAGTTTTGGCTGTCTCCCCTCAAGGCCCCACTTCGGCCTCTCTGCAAAGCCGTCCGGGATGCGCTGCTGCCTCAGCTCGTCCTGCTGGGATCTCATCCGTTTCATCCCAGAAAACAGTTTCGGGGGAAAATCCACCAGGTCCCGCGGCGCCTGTGCCTTTGGGATGAGGGAAGCTTATTCCCCCACCGATTTTGTTATTTAGGTGAGTTTTAAATAACTCCCGCGCTTCCCCGGGGGAGCCAGCCCACAGCCGAAGAGATTTCAGCACTAAGCAGTTTTTTTCCCGGCATTCAGCCTAAATTTTCCTTTTTGCTCTGTTTCATCCCGCTGCTCTCTCGCTGTAACATTGCTCAGGTAATTTAAATCTGGAGTGGCTGTGGGATGTGTTTGGGGACGCAGATCACGGTTTGATGAGGGTGTGATTGCGCACGGTAAGAAGCTCGGGAGGAGGCGGGTGACGGCGAGCTGCCGAAGAGCCACGGAGTTTGGGGGAGACGCTGGGTCTGACTGAAGCGGGTACGATAACTTCTTTCTCGCCTTGCCCCTTTAGAATGAAGCATTTTGGGAACGACAAAGAAACAGGTGGAAATGTGGGGGATTCACCTCCAGAAATTGCTGAGTCCTCTGAAACTCGTGACACCTGCAGCCAGTTAAGGCATGGGCCAGCTGGCCCTGCTGAGGACACCAAAGGCAGCCGCAGCGTGGGCCAAGCCCAGAGCTGTGTCACGCTCCCGTGCCGCAGGAGGATGCCGGCGCAGGGCTGCGCTGCGGGGGTCCCCGCCTTCGCCCCCGCGCCTGTGCGCGCACGCGGGCCCTTGGCACGGGATGGCAGGAGTGCTGCTACCCCGGCGCGGGACGGGCGGCACGGCGATGGACGGCGTGGCGATGGAGGGCGCGGGAGCCCTCGGGACGGGTGGGGGGCCGGGGCCGGCGCAGCGGGACACCGATCGCTCCCGGCCGGCGCGGCTCGCAGGCGCGCCCCAGCCCTGCACGCTCGCCCCGCACGCGCCCTCCGTGTGCGCTCCCTCCCTGCCCGTTCTCCCTGGTTTTTACCCCAAACCATCCGAGGGATCGCCCCGCTTTGGCACCACCAGTTTCCAGGTGGGAAAAGTGGGATTTTGTCCATGAGTGACTTTACCGGGTGGGTGTTCCCGGCCGTAGGAGCGACGCTGGGAAGGGGTGGGAAGAGCTGGGAAGGGTTTTTCCCGCTCCCCCAAAGCGACGCCCACCTCCTCGAGGCCTCTCCCCGCGCCGTGGCGCCTTTCCCACCTCACGCGCACGGGGCGACCTCGCCGGTGACCCTGGCGACCTGTGGAGCTGGAACGCCGGCTCCCGCATCCCTGGGATGCACCAGCACCCAACTGGTGTCCACTGGTGGGAGGCCCTCCCAAAGGGATCTCGCCTCCTTCTCCCTCTGCCTCCGGGGCCGATTGGGGAGGGGGGTGTGGCGCAGCGTCCTTCCGGAGGGTTCCTGGGCTCAGCATCCCCACCTGAGCCCGCGTCGCCGTGGCAACCCGGCGCGATGCCATCGGCAGGGCTGATGGAGCAGGGCTGGCAGAAGCGGGCAGGGCAGGGACCTCCGCCCCCTGTCCCGGCCGTGGGACCCTCGGTCCTCCCTCCAGCACCCCCGGATAACATTTTGGGTTTTCCCCCCTCACTCAAGTGTTTTCCTTTTGAAGGAGGGCGTGGGCAGCCCCCACGTTATGATTTCATTTCAAAGTGCAGAAACCCAGCAGATTTCACCCAAAGTGCCGGCAGGGCTTGCCAGGTGAGGTGCCGGAGGAGGGACGTGGAAGTGGGGGGATTAAAAAGGAACGGGGGGCGCGGCAGAGCGCGGGCGTTCCGCATCTCGCTCGGTGGCAGTGAGCTCAGGGGGTTTTCCGATTTCGGTAACAGAAAGCGAACTGATTCGAGGGGTTTTTTAAATTTTCTTAAGAAAAAGCAAACAGGCTCCAGAGTGCATTTTTAAATTTTCGTAATAAAAATCAACCTGACTCTGCAGCAGTTTTAAAAAATGTTCTTACTAGAAATTGAACTGGCTCCAGAGAGTTTTTTACAGTTTTTTGTGGTGGAAAGTGAAGTTCATTTTAAATTTTCTTAGCAGGAAGAGAACTGACTCTGGAGGTTTTTATTTATTTTTGTAAGAGAAAGCGAAGTGACTCCTGAGTTGTTTGATTTCTTCGTACAAATTGAACTGACTGCAGAGGGGCTGGCTTTTTATTTTCGTAACGGAAGGCGAACGGACTTAAGGTATTTTTTGGTAAATTTTATTAATAGAAAGTGAACTGATTCCACAGTTGTTGGTTTTTTTTAATTTTATTAATAGAAATTGAACTAACTGCAGAGGGCTTTTTTTTTTTTATTTAATTTTTGAAACAGAAAGTGAACTGACTCTGGAGTTTTAAAAAGAATTTCTTTAAAAAAACCAAACTGATTCTGGACTTTGGGTCGCGTGTCCTCCCCCCCCCCCAAAAAAACCCAACCCAAACCCTAAAAAATGTCAGAAAACTTCAAAAAAATAAAAAAAACTTTAAAAAACCCTCCCATAAACCTCAAAACAAAAAAAAACCCCAAATCTCCAAACAAATCCAAAAGCTACTCAAAAACTTAAAAAAACTCCAAAAAAACCCCAGAACCTCCAAATAAACCCCAAAACTACCAGAAAACTTCAAACAATCTCCAAATAAAATTTAAAAAAAGCCTCAAAAAATAATAAAGACCTGAAAAAACTTCAAAAACCCTCCAGAAAAATGAAAAAAG
>WHYT01014842.1:35678-51372 GCA_009806455.1 Tetrax tetrax | reverse complement strand
GGAAGGAAGGGTCCCGACCCCCGGGTGGGATATCCCAGTGCTCCCCCCGCTGCTGCTGACGAGATGCACCCAGCACCCCTAAAACACCCCGAGCTCCGAGCCGAGACGTGAACACCCCGAAAGCATCGCAGCACCGAAAGCGTGGGGGCTGCGGCCGCGCTCCCCTCACCCCCGAGGGCTCCCCGGCCCCGGTTTACCGGAGCCCTCCCCGGCTCGGGGCCACGGGCAGCGTTTCCCAGCCAGCAGCTCGGGAACGGGACCGCTTTCCCGTGCCATCCATCATCCCCGCTGAAAGCCCGTTGACGTCAACCCCGTCCCGTGCACGCTGGTCCCCACCGCCGGGGAAACGGGGATAGGGACCGGCAAAACCGGGGGGTCCTGCCTGGGGAGGGTTTGCCTCGAGGCCTCGTCCTCGCACCGAGCAGCCCGTGTAACGCCGGCGCTCACCTCTTCCCGGGCTTCCTGGCGTCTCCAGCCTGTGCCTCCTACAGCAACTGGACTCTGCTCAGTCTGGAGAGCCCGCTCTGCCCTCCGTGGCGTTTTGGGCAGGTGCTGCGGCCGGTTCTGTAGGGAAATCCATTAGAGAACTGGTGAGGAGGTGAAACAATGCCCTGGGATGGGCGGAGGCCCCTGCGCTGCTCCCTCTTACTCCAACTGGGGTTCCAGTAAGCGGGGAGAAGCCCGAGGGCAGCGTGGGCATCGCTCATCCCCCGCAGTGGGCGAGCACCTGAACAGGCACGGGCCTGGCCGGCCACGGCGACCACTGCGCCGCTGCGGAGCGATGGCTGCTCTGCGCCTTGACAGGGTCCCCAGAGCCGGTGGCACTGCCTGGGTGCTCGCGTGGAGCCGCAGCATCGTCCCCACGGGAGGTGGTGGCCGTGCCAGGCTCTGGGGGCGCAGGAAGCGTCGCAAGGGTCCTGCGAGGCCGAGTGAAACAGCGAGCCCGGAGCTGAGTTGCGTCAGTCGGGGCACAGGGAGCATCCCGTGGGGCTGTGCTGCTGATTTCGTTAGCGTGCTGACAGCAGGAGCCTGCGTGTCCCCCGCAGGGCGGGGATGGGCTTCACTTGCAGCACAAGTGGCTTCGCTGCCGGGGACAGCACGCCAGGCTCGTCCCCTTGCCACAGGACCGGGGGCCACCGGGCGAAACCAGCCCTGGCACGGACGGCTGCGTCGCACAGCCGCTTCCCCGCACCTCTCGCCTCCAGCCCCAGTTTCGCCGTCTGCCCATTTCTTTCTACATCAACACTTCTTGAAAGCCGGCCCTTCTGCCGTGCTTTCGCATCTCTCCCGAAGAGCCATGTACCTTCACGAACTCCCACCGCCTGCCCCGTCCCAGCGCTCCTCTCCGCAGGCACGGCGCTCCCGGGCTCTCGCTTCGTCCCCCATTTCCACCTCGTCCTCGCAGCCCCCATCACAACGGCCTTTGCAGGACGTGGACAGAGGGCGAGATGGTGGCATCTTGATCTGCTCCTTCCTTGGCTCCTTGCATCCCAAATTGGGAGGCAAATCCCCGCTGGCTTCCCCCACACACCCCAGGTCTGTCCCGCTGCTGCTGCCCACCAAGCCCAGCCGGGGCAGCCTGTGTGGATCGGGCCCTTCGTGGGCTTGTGCCTGCTCTCGCCGCGCCGCAGCCCTACGGGAAGCATCCCGGCGGTGCGAGGTGCAGTTTAAGGTTATGAAAATGCCCAGTTTTCCTGCTTATTAAAACCCAAGGCGTGCGGCACGATCTCCTTACACCCATTTTCAAAGCACTTCAAATGTTTTGTCGCGGCATCTCAAACCGCAGGGAAACGGGCTCAGTTTGTAATTATTTCGAAGCGATTTAGCGCAGGATCGGCAGCCCTGCTGACACACCGCGCTCGCTGCCTGCCGGCTCCCGGGGCTCCCCGCCTGCCCGGGGGTGCTGCGTCAGCCCACGGAGGGATGGTGGTGGGAGCTGGGCTCCTCGTCCTTCTGCAGACGGAGGGGCTCCCGGAGCTGGAGATCTCAGCCTGCAAATACCAAACTGCACCCATTTTGGTTGGTGGGTGCTGGAGCCACGTGAGAGCATTTGGTGTTCGCTTCGTGCATCGCCGCTGTCCCCAGCCCAGGCACGCGTGCTCTGGTGAGCAGCGCCTCACAGGAGCGGCCACTCTGGTGCCCCATCGGCCTGGACCCTGCTCCGCCGGGGACGCCGGACCCGGCCCAGGAGAACCAGCGCGGCTCCTCTCGCCGGTCGGGAGCAGAACCCCCAGCGCGACGGGTGTGCGATTGCCGTGGGCAGCGCCAGGCTCCCGCCGTCTCTTGGCATCACTCCGGCTCACGGAAGTCTTCCTAAGGCAAGCAAGTTTTCTGCTGATCCCGTAAGAAGCTTTGCTGTAACAGTGCAGCCTTAGCACTTAAAAAGCAACTTTTTCTGCAAGCAGCCTGGCTCCCGCTGGGCTCCGGAGCGAGCTGGACCTGCGGGCTGGATGCAGCCAGGCAGGATCAGACCCGGCCAGGCGGGGTCTGGGCTGCTGGCACCAAGCTGTCAGGGGGCCACGTTCGCCATCTGGCTGCTGGACACGGAGCTGGAGGGGCCCACGGGGAGCGCGGGTGGGTTTGGTCACCCATCCTGGGGCTGCGGGGCCGGTGGCTCGGTCCTGGGGACCCCAACGCGGGGACGTAGCATTGGGCACCTCTGCTGTGAGCGGGCTGGAGCGAGCAGGGGTGGAAGGTGGTCAGGACTTGGATTGGAACCCAAGGGGACTTCACAGCTCCTGGCCCGCGTGGGATTCAGAGCCCCTGAAAGGCAAAGCGGTGTTTTTAGGGCGGGAAGGAGAGGGAACGGGGGTGCTGCTGGCCGCCGGTGGAAGGAAATCAGATGTTCTCTGCGAAAGAGGAGCGCTGGTAGGAGCAGCAGAACGCCAGAGCTGATAGCAGTCCTTCCCCTGGAGGAAGCAGCTCCATGAAATATTGATGGGATTCACACACAGCAGACGAGCGGTGCGAGCTGCATTGCAGAGCTCGAGGCCGTGCAGCCGGGAAGGCAGCGGCTGCTGGGTAACGGGAAAAGCTCCTCTCCGCGGCCCCTCCGCGCTGGCGGAGCGTGGAGCCAGCCCCATCGCGGCGGCGCACGCCCCCAGTGCCGAGCACCAAGCGAGGGGTGGGGGACTGGGTGCAGGTGATCCCACCCCGGGGGCCACCAAAGGCCCTGGGCTGGTTTCTTACATCCCCACTGCTTCCCCATGGAAGCGGCTCGGTTTTTGGGGCCGCGCGGCTGCGGCGTTGCACTGCTCAAGGCGGCCGATGCCGACAGCCACGCGTCTGTCCCCAGCAAGGAACTGCTCCCTCCCAAGCTGCCCATCGTGGCCAAAAACCAGCACTGGGGTGCAGCCGAGGCAGAGGCACCGAGCTCTGCGCTGCGGGAGCCTGCTCCAGGTGGCACATCCACGGGATGAGGCTGGACCATCAGGGATGCCCCGGCACTTGCCGCAGCGCCGCGAGCCCTCGTCCGCTAACCCAGCGGGCCGGGCTCGGCGGGAGCTGGCTGTCCCCCAGCCGCAGCCTCGCCGGGTGGCTTTTGCTCCTCTGATTCTTTTATGTTGCCTAGGAAACGACGGGATTCAGCACAGATCTGATTTAACCGCGCGGCAGACGTCACGTAGGGACATGGGGGAAAGGGACGGTGTGGCCAGGGCGCTGGCCCCGGGCTCCTGGCCTCTCGGAGGGGGCTGATGTGGGTGCCCATGGGGCTCTGTGAAGCCATCTCTCATCCCATCAGGATGTCCCCAAGCCACAGCGTTGGCCGCTGTCACCTCCAGCTCCTCACCCGCACCACGACCACCAGCACTTCCCATCCTGGTGGAAAAGCCTCTGGCTGCCGCAGGTGGACCGGGCTGTGCCGTCGCCTCCTCAGCAAAGCCCCACGTGCCGGGGCGCTGCCGACACCGGCGGCTCTGGTGCTGCTCTGCCCTCCCAGCTCCGCTGTTTTCTCCTCCTGCTCCCGCCCGAGCATGGGCTCCTGCCTTCTGGAGAATCATCCGGACTGGAGCAGCCTGGGAGGAGCGTGCCGTGGAGTTTGGCCCTCCTCTTCTTCTTCCTCGCTCGCTTGCACAACAGCCAGGCATTTTCCAGGGTTAGGGGTTGGCGGGGGCTCCCACGAGACCCTCGGCCCCATCTGAGCCTCTCCCCTCCCGGCTCTGCTTTTCCCACAATCGGAGCACAGTCGGACCCGTCCTTTAATCCCAAGGTTCCCATTTCCCAGGGGGTGGTGCAGAGGGTTAATGTTTCAGCTGGAATTTCACTTTTATAACTGCCCCAGCAGCACGACGCGTATCGCCGGTAGCTGCAGTTACTTGCAAGTTCTCAGCTCACGTGCACAGAATTACACCTCTTGCTGGGCAATTAAATTTATATCAGCAACTGCCTATCAAACCTGAAGCAATTAATTAGAACTGCACAGTTTTAGGGGAAATAAGCCCTCGCCTTGCTGCCCAGTCCAAGGAGGAGCACGTGCTCGCGAGCTGCGCCTTGTGGGCTGGCAGGGCCCTGCACCAGCGGCTCTAACGAGCTTTTCTTTCCCCAAAAGCGCTGATTTTAGGGCCTACCTGCTCCAGCCGTCAGCAGCGTTTCAGTGCTCTCCCTCCAGGCAGGGGCTGGGGGCAGCTGGGGGGCGAGAGGAGCCGCTGCCCCACTGCCAGGGCTTTGGACCCCAGCTGCCCCTGGGGACACCCCACCTTGGGGGCGTCCAGGGAGCAAACAGCCCCCAAAACCCCACAGCCTCCTTCCACAGCAAGGCAGCATCCCAGCCAGCCCCTGGCCAGGTGCTCATTTATCCCCTCCCTCCTCCTCCTCCTCCTCCCCTTCCCCACCTGTGTGGGGGCACCCGTCCAGCTCCTCCCTGCTTCCCCACAGCCTTTGCCAAGGCACCCGATTTTGCCCATCCGTGTTTTGCCCCCCGTTTCTATTTCAGTGGGACATTTGGGGCCAGGGTTCCCTCGCAGCCCCCGGTCGCTCCTCGAGCATCCTGTGCTGTTGGCTCCCTGGGGGTCTCCTGTGACCCCCCACCCTTGCTCCCCACTTTTTTTCACCCCCCCAGCTCTGGCGTTCCCCGGCAGGTCCGTGACACCCAGCTGGGGTCACCGGGTGCCCGAAGCCTGGCACAGGGATGCCCCCAGTCCCGCCGAGGCGCGTCCCACCCCGCTGGACCGCTCTGCCCCTGCTTGGGGCTGGGAGGAGAACTGGGTCAGCAGTGTAACCATGGAGATGCTGAAGGAGATGCTGAAGCAGCGCCGCTCTCCAGAACCCTTTAAAGATTAACCAGAGCCGTCGCCCTCCGTCTCCAGCCGGGGATGGGGCTGGGGGGCTGAGCCTCCTTGGCGCTGCCCAGTCCTCCTGCACCTGCACCGGGCGGTAAGGTGCCTCCGTCTCCTCTTTTCCCCTGGGCTGTGAGTTTGGGGAGGGCAGGGCTCGGCCCCGGTAGCCCCACCAGGGCTCCTGCGCCGCGGCAGTGATGGATACGCAACAGGGAACCCGTTTTCTTGCCGATCGCGCTGCTCCGCGCGCCGTGCATGGGTGCTGGGTGCTGGCTGCGCGCCTGCCAAGCAGCGGAGCAGCCGAGGGGATGCTACAGCCATGACACCTCTCCCGCCTGCATCCCGCCTGCTCCCTGCATCCCGCAGCCATCCCAGGCGGCGGAGGGACGCGGGGCCGGCTCGCCGGAGAACTTTGGGGCGCTCGCCGTGGTTGGCGTTTCCCGCGAGGAGGGTGTGCGGTGGGGGGTAAGCGCTGGCGGGGGCTGCGGGCGCTGCCCCCCAGCCCGGGGATGCGCTGCCATGGCGGGGAAGGAGGGGGCTCGCACGCGATCCAGCCGCTGCCGGAGCGGCGCGGTGGTTTGTTCTGAGAATCCCGGCGTTTTGCTATAGAGAGGATAAAGAAAATCAGGGGAGGGGGTGAAGGGAAGCCTGGCTCCCTGCGTCCCCCACCCGTGGCTGGGGCAGGGAGCCGGGGGAGAGGCGGCACCGGGGCTGCCCACGCCAGCTGAGGATGCTGTCGCGGTGCCGAGGCCGGTTCGGTGGTGGGAGTCGTGGGCTCAGGTCTGCGGCGGAGCTCCCCTCAGCAGCGAGCACCGGGCACCTCCCTGTCCAGCACCCGCTCTCCGCAGAGGCCAGTAAAAGAGAGAAGGGGTAAAATTAGGGGCAGGGTAAAGACAATCCTCCCTTCGGGCTCTGGGGCGCGCGCTCCCCTTCCTTGGCAGCGGATTATCCTTGCGTGTGGTGCGCTGGAGATGATCCCATTAGCGCTGCGCTCCCCTGATCTAATTTGCTCCCGCCAGAGCCCGGCGCTCGCGTGGCGGCCGAAGCACTGAGCGGGGCAAACGGCGGCAGCAGCCTTGTGCATTTTGTGTTCGGACAAATAATGGAGCTGGGCTGTGCCACGGCTTTTCTTGCCCGTGACGGAGAGGCCTGAGCCAAGCGCTGCGCCGGGCCGGGCCCTCGTGCGAAGGGATGCGCGCGTGTTGGCAGTCTAACGTCAGGTGTGCAGGTGGGGAAACTGAGGCACGGGGAAGGGAGGCGGCATGTGCCCGCGGGGGCTGCGGGTGGGACCCGTTCCTTGCGGCAGGCGCTTCCTAGGAGAAACCCCAGCCCTCGCGAGCAGCCACAGCAGATTTGGAGCCCGGCGAGCGGTGGGATGGCATCGGAAAATGCTCGTCCTGAGGGTCCCAAAGGTTGCGGCTCAGCCCCAGCCCCTCCTGCGATGTCGAGCGCAGGGCGAGCGTTGCTGGCGGCTCTTGCCTGTCCAGGTGTCCCACGGGCACGTGGCTGTGCCGGGGTGGCTCCGGGCTGCTGGTGCCCACCCGTTGCCGACAGCTTCATCCGAGGGGCTCGAGCCCTGGTGCAAGCGTCAGCTCAGCAGCAAAGGCAGAAAACCCCACATGCGCGTGCGTGCCCAAGGGGAAGCGGGTGCTGCAGTCATGGTGCACCCCAAACCTTGCCGAAAGCAGGCGCCATGCCGGGGTCCCGCTCAGCGCCGAGCGCCGCGGGGTATGAGGAGCGAGGTGAAGGTGGTGGGTCCCCACCACGCGCTCGCCCGAGGGAGCCCAGGTAGGGGAAAACACCAGCCAGGAGGAACCGCGGGGCGGCTGCTGCTCGTTAATGCTATCGGTGACTGATCGCCCGCTTGCCCCATTCGCATCCCTTCTGTAGTTGATAAATCCAGGAGTTCTGCTGGAGCCCAGCCCGCCGCTCCCGTCAGGTCCCAGCCCAGCCGTGCCCCTGCACAGCTCCTGATGGCCACAGGCAGCGAAGCCCCCGTGCCTTGCCCCGCTCCTGGCCATAGCTCATCCTCCACGGCTGCGGCTGTCTCTCTCTCTCTCTCTGGTGAAAGAGAAATATTTTTCCAGGCGCTGCCTCCATCCATTACCATAAAGTGGCTTCACTTGGCCTGGAGTTAATAATTCACCTTTCTCTGGAAGATGGATGCTCCCATCCCGCTGGAGTTTAAATATTCATGGCGAAGGGAAGGCGGCAAGCGCTGCGCCGCACGGGAGGGCTGGCAGCCGCGTCGCAGCCCCTGCCGCCGGCGAGTGCCCCGGTACCCTCAGCACATCCGCGGGGCCCCTCGAGGCACCGGCCGCTGCCGGGGCTCCGTGGTGGGCACCGGTGTGGTTTGCTGGTCCGGGGCAGATCCAGCCCCCGCGGCAGGCAGCCATCTCGGGCTGGAGCAGCGGCACACGCCGAGCGGCACGCAGGGATGCTGCAGCCGCCGTTCGGAGAAGGGGATGCAGGGAGGAACTTTGCTGGTTGCAGTTTTGGGCACCTTCAGCGGGGGTAGACAGGGCTGTCCCCAAGCATTGGGGTCCCCTCCAGCTCCCAAGCTGGGCGGGTTGGTGACACATTGAGCCCTGTGCCCACCGGTGGGTCTCTCCCGGACGTTCCGTGGTGGGTCAGCTCCGTGACCCAGCTGCGCCCCTGCGCCCACAGGTGGGGGAAAACAGTCCCAGTGGGTTGTGCCACCTGAATTTCATGGCCTCAGGGGACCGTCCATCCCCGCGTGGCTGCTCTGGGTGGGAGCGCGGTGACGCGGCCCTGCGTCCCGCTGCCTCCGACACATCCCCGGTGTCCCCCTCCAGCTGATCCCACCCAGCAGAGCCGGGGCCGGCGAGCGCGCGAGCGGCTGACCATGTTCAACGGGGATGCCAGCTCCTCGGCGGCCAGGAATGTCGTCCGCAGCTCCAGCATCAGCGGCGAGATGTACAACATCGAGAAGAGCGCGCGGGGCAGCGCCGACTCCGTCTCCATCTCCGTGAGCAAGAAGAGGCGTTCCAGCCTGGGCGCCAAGATGGTGGCCATCGTGGGGCTGTCCCAGTGGAGCAAGAGCACACTGCAGCTCAACCAGACCGGTGAGCCACCGCGGCCCCCTCGCACCCCCGCTTTTGGGAGAGGTGCATGCACCCAGAAAACAGGTGCCAAAACCATTTGCAAACTTGATGCGGGGATGTTGCTGGAGCTCTGCCAGCGTGGGGGTCTGGGCTCAGTGTCCCCCCCAGTCCTGGCTGCGGGCAGGGAGCTCAGAGAAAGGATTTGTCAAACGATCTGGCCCTGGGAAATATTTAAATGCTTAAAATAGTTCTTGAAAGGGCGGGGGAAGCAAAAAGCTCATTTTAGTGCAGCCTTTTTCTCTAGTTACTGCTTTTTAATTCCAGTTCTTGGTGGCATTTTGGGAGATGCTCTACAGAGAGAGGAGTTATGTGGAGCCCTCCAGCCCCGCACCTCAGAGGTGTTTCTGAGGGGGTGTAATCATCCCCGAAAGCCACGTGAAAAGCGCTGGAGCTGGGCAGAACCTCACCTGGGGACGGCAGGACCGGGGCGGGGGCAGCCCCCAAAGGAGCAGGGCAGAGCTGAGTCCCTGGGAGCAGCCGCGGTGCCAACGCGCACGCACTCACGCTGCAGGAGCGGGGCTGCCGGCGATGCCAGGGCTGCCGGCAACGCTGCAGTAGATGCTCGTACCACACTCCTCCTCCTGCCATCTGCCACCGCCTGGGACACGTGCCGGCAGTGACGGTGTGACCGCATGGAGAAAGGGAGACATCAGGCAGCGCTGGGGCTGTGCCCGCTTGTGGCACTAAGGGTGCCCATCCCCTGCGGCATGGGGACGTCGGCACGCATCGACAGGGCCCCGGGGATTTTGGAGGCCGGGAAGTGGCTCTGCAGCAGCGCAGGCCAGGCGGCCGGCTGGGATGGTGTCAGCACATGTGAGCTGAGTTTGGCAGATCTCAGCACAGAGGGGAGATGGCTGGGGTGCAGGTGGGGCTCTCAGCCGTGCAAAGACATCGGTGCTGAGCAAGGGCTGTGGGGACACAGTGCTGGGGCACGGAGGGTGCGGGCAGCTCCAGCGCGGTGTGCGTGGCACCGGGACGCATGCCCATGCGGGTCCCGCAGGGTTTCATCCGCAGGGAAAGGTTGCATAAACCACGATGGGTGACATACCGCAGGAAGGCAGGGAGCAGAAGCGGGAAGGCTCTGGCTGCGCCTGGCACCTCGGTTCTTCCGCCTGGTTTGACGCCCGTCCCGCAGGAGGGTGTGGGGGCAGCGAGCGCTTCCCAGCCTCACCCCATCTCGCTTTCCAGAGGGAGGCCCCAAAAAGCTGCGCAGCAACATCCGGAGGAGCACGGAGACCGGCATCGCGGTGGAGATGAGGACCAGGGTCACCCGGCAAGGCAGCCGGGAGTCCACCGATGGCAGCACCAACAGCAACAGCTCCGATGGCACGTAAGGCACCGCGGGGCGATGGCACTGGGGCCGGGCACCCCTCCGTGCTCCCAGGGGATCTCGCTTGAGACCCGGCACCCCGAAAGCCTCTGCTCTCCCTGGCACAGGTTCATCTTCCCCACGACCCGGCTGGGTGCCGAGAGCCAGTTCAGCGACTTCCTCGACGGGCTGGGGCCGGGGCAGCTGGTGGGGCGGCAGACACTGGCCACCCCGCCCATGGGTGAGTGCCACCCGCAGGGGCTCCCTGCCCGGGGAGGGGGCTGCCGTCTCCAGCCCCAGCCTGGGGCTGGGCAGTAGGAGGGGATGCTCCAGTGAGGGGGAAGGGGCTGCGTGCCGCTCCGCAGGGCACCGGCTCAATGGTGGCAGCGTCCCTCGCTGCTGAGCGCGTGCCGGGTCAGTGCATGGCCTGCAGATGCTCTGGCCTTCCCCATGCTCCCGCTCGGCTCCTGGAGGGAAGGGAACATCGCATGGGGTTCAGGGTGGGACACTCCCAGGGGGAAGCAGAGGCTCTGCCTTTTCCCAAGGCCTCTGCTGAGCATCAGCTCCTCCCAGCATCCCACTGCAGAGGGGACCCAACAGAACCGCGTTTGTTCCATTTTTCTTTCTGAAAAATTCAGACACCCTAAGTCTGAATTTCCAGCCAGCAGCAGTGTGTACCCAGCTGCTCCAAGGGCACCCCAAGGTGCCCCGTGTCCGGCTGGGAACGGGGACAGCTGCCATAGCCAGGGTCCCCTGTCCTGCTCCCTGAGTCCCCACAGCACAGGGACCGGGTCCTGCTGGCCCCCCGTAAACCCCTCGTGGGAGGGAAGGGAAGCAAAGGGGGGCAGTTGGACCCCTCTGGGTTTGCCCATCTTTCCTGGGAGGGGACACTGCTGCCTTCCCTTGGGGTGACGTCCCGCAGCGCCCACGGCACACCGAATCCCCACAGCTCCTGCCGTTCCCCCGCTGCAGCATCAGCTGGTTCCTCATGCTCACCCTGGCTCGCTGTTGAAGTGCCAAGTGGATTTTGAGAACATCCAGGTTCATCTCGCTGCCGTTAAACCCCACTGGGATGTCACCTCGCCCCTTCCCCATCCCCTCTCCCCACCCTGGGGCCACAAGGCAGCGAGGGGCAGGGACCCGCTGGCCAAGGGACAGACAGACGTAGGGGCAGGACGGCATAAGTGGGAGAACAGCTTCACACCAAGCTCAGGAAGCACCCAGCCACATTTTTTCCTGTAGATGCCCCAGGGAGCTGGGAAGGACCGTGGTGAAATGGCCTGGGGAGAGGGGGGCTGGCCACCAGCCCCTCCTGCCCCAGCCTCCCCTGTTGGCATTGCCCAGCCAAGGCACAGCCCCAGTGAATCCCAGTCCCTTTTCCCATCATGAGGGAAAAAAAAAAAATTAAAAAAAAAAAAATTGCTCTGCAAAGCTGCCGTGGGATGAAGTGGGCAGGGAGCTCTCACCTGGTTCTCTCTTTGCTGCTCAAATCCAAGCGTCTTCACAGCAGCTCGATTTTGTCCTTCCTCCAAATTCACGATAAATCACGCGCCCGCTGGCAGGACACTCGCTGCGCTTGAGCGCTGAGGAGGGGGGAGCAGGCGGCGGTTTGGGGGTGCGAGGCTGCCAGCGCAGGGATGACATGTCCCACCTGCTTTTTGACCGCACCAAAAGCGAGAGCGGGTGGGGACACGGGGCTGCGGCTGGCCCTGGTGGGAGACAGCCATCAGGGAGGGTGCTGAGCACGTCTTGTCCCTCCACCTAGGCGACGTTCACGTCGGCATGGCTGACCGGAACGGGCAGCTGGAGGTGGAGGTGATCCAGGCAAGGGGACTTATCCCAAAGATGGGCTCCAAGTCCATTCCAGGTAGGTGGCTGGGGAGGGAGGGGGTCAGGGACGGAGGGGGAGCGCTGAGGCCGGGTGCTGTGCCAGGACCATCACAGAAGCCTGCTCCCAGTCAGTGTTTCTCCCGTTTCCCAACCCAGCCACCTACGTGAAAGTTTACCTGCTGGAGAACGGCGTCTGCCTGGCCAAGAAGAAGACCAAGGTGGTGAAGAAGACCTGTGACCCATCGTACCAGCAGCCTCTGCTCTTCGAGGAGAGCCCCCAGGGCAAAGTCCTGCAGGTGACGTCCTCCCCGCGCAGACAGTGGGGACGGGAAGGGGTTAGGGAGCAAGGACAGGGGACAGAAACCCAGCGTCCTCACTGCTGTCCTTCAGACCGCAGCCTCCCCATCCCGATCACGTGGGTCCTTCCTGGCCGGGCACACTGAATTTGCCGAGTTTTCCCCAAATCTCCCACCCTAACACCGTCTCTGCCCCGCAGGTGATCGTCTGGGGAGATTACGGGCGCATGGACCACAAGTGCTTCATGGGGATGGCCCAGATCGTCTTGGAGGAGCTCGATCTCTCCAGCACGGTCACAGGCTGGTACAAACTCTTCCCCACCTCCTCGCTGGCTGACTCCAGCATCGGACCTCTGACGCGCCGCCTCTCCCAGTCCTCCCTGGAGAGCTCCACCAGCCCCTCGTGCCCGTAGGTGGCAGCTTGGTGGGAGAGGCTGGGAGGGGAAAAGGAGACGCCCTGACCTACCAAAACTGTTAGTGGATAGCTGTAAATATCCTGTCTTTTTTTTTTTTTTTTTCTCCTTTTATTTTATTTTTTAAATCTCCTTCCTGAAACCAACCCGCTCTCGACACGCTCCTCCCCGAGCATGCGTCCCTGCGCGCAGAGGGAGATGTTGGAAAGGGAGCGAGGGCTGTGTGTTTTGAGGCAGGGGGATGAAGCAGCCAAAATAAAACAAAAAAAAATAAATCCCCCCCTCACGAGGCAGACCGAGGGCTGCGACTGCCGACTGATCCCGAGACTGTTACCACGCCTCGTCCCGCGCCCCGTTGGAAAGGAATTGAAGCGGCGCGTTTCTCTCCTGACCAGCCGGCGAGAGCATCTCGGTCCGATTCATTCAGCGCCGCCGCAAGCAGCATGTTGATGAGGTTTCTTTTCCTTCGATTTCATTTCCTTGCCTCTGAGGAAAAGGTAGCTTTTCAAAGAAAAAAAACTCAGAAAAAAAAAAATCCAACTCAGCACTATTTTTTTTTTTTTTTTCCAAGGAATGTAGCATCTTCTCTTATGTAGCTTGCCACGTGCTAACAACACGCTCACTCTCTGCAATATCTAAGAGACTCCGGATCGACCGGAAACATCTGCCAGTCACTTCCCATCTGTTCGTTTTCTGACAGATCCTGCAACACTGAGCAAGCACTTCTGGTGGCCATTTTTTTTTTTTTTTAATTAATTTTATTTTCAGTGGCATATAGCCTGTGACTGTTGACATTGCCAAAGCCAGAGAGAATAGACAAAGGTGCGCTCACCTCACCTAAGCATACGCTGGTCTGATCCTCATCTTTCACCACCAACCGTGGTCTTGTACGGCCAAAGCAAGACCCAAAATACAAACTCTGTGATGCCTCACGTGGAAATTCGAGACAGGAGAGGGTGGACCGGAGCAGGAGGACCCTGATGCTGGCTGATCGTCTGCCTCCCAGCCCGTTCCTCCCGTGAGGGCCAGCCGAGGTCGGGGTGCTCTCCCCAATCCTTGAATTTCAAGTGGGAGCAGAGGGTCTGCCCGGCCCCGCAGCAGGACGCACCTTTCTCTAACTCTCGACATGTTGGTACGCTACAGGGGAACATCTCAACAGCATCTTCTGCTGATCTGGAATTAGGGTGACTGAGCGGTTACGAACAAAGGACTAGATGCTTTGCATTTATTATCAGGATGAGTGTTTGGGTTTTTTTGTTTGTCTGTTTTGTTTGTTTGTTTCTAAAGCAGCATTTTGGTTCCCCCCGAGGGACCAGTTCTTGTAGCAAAACCGAGAATTACGGAAGCTTTTTTTGAAGGTGCCTAATGAAATTTGCTGAAAATACTCAGGGGAGACACCACTAGAAACTCTGGTTTCTTCATAAAATACACTTAACACAATGACTGTCCTGAAGGATCAGTTTCCAAAAGAGAGGAAAAAAACCAACACACCAAAAGATAAGCAGTCTTGAGACTGGAAGAGGACAAAAGGTTAATGGGGAATTTTTACCCATCAGATGGCTCTGACCTTCAGTCTTTAACACAATTCAACCCACAGCACAGTTGGGATTTTTTACCATTATTTATTGGCAAAGCAGAGAATTCCACAATGCACAGAGCACAACAAAACCAAGCTGTGGTTCTCCTGGTGACACCAGGAATGGTGAACCAGCTCAAACCTGCTGCCACAACGGAACAGAACCAAACCTGAAGGAAAAGACTGTTGTGATGAAGCTGTCCTCTCCACAACCCCAAAACTGGGGATCAGCAAAACTCCACTGCTGGGCAGCTGGTTTACCCAACACCGCCACAATTTTAGCGACATCGTGTCAAGGAATTTCAGCTGCTATCGTGGACTTTGGATCTTTACCGCACCAAAATCACTGTAGACCTCTGAGAAGAGAGTGGGCTGGACACTGCTGACCAGGGCTGGGGAGGGGTCTGCCTCAGGACCCTGCTGCCTGCCCTGAGAGGGGTTACACCCTCACCTGCTAGAGCAGTGAGTGCTTTTTCAAGCAATACGCACCAATTGCTGAGCTCGTGCTGAACGGCAACGCGGAGGACTGTGGGACACACCAAGAGTCTCGAGCAGTTTGAGGAAGCAAACTCAGTGCCCTGACTCCTGAAACAGGAATAAACAATGGTTTGAACGCGACGTTCCTTCCAGGGTACGAAGCAGTTATTTGAGGTCAACAGTGCCCGGACGAGGCCAAGCTTTCTCTGCCCTGGCGTGCTGGATTTTTGAATATACGTGAGGGAAGGCATCTTAAGAGGAAAAGCTTTCTGCTCCTTCAAGCTAACATTATTTGCTTTTGCTTTACCAACTCTATTTCAATGGAAGATGAGAAATCTGCCAGTGGTGGGACAATAACCCTGTCCACAGGGAAGTGGAATAGCAGCGTGGGCAGAGCAGGGAGCTCTGCAGGTATTTTCTGCTCACTGGTGTGAATACAGCATCCCACCCCCTTCCCCTTCCAGCACAGAGCTCGCTGGCTGCAAGCTTCTCCAGCGAGTTGCAGAGCTTTACTGCTCCCCCTCTCCATGAGCAACCTACCGCTTGTCTTGAGACAGAGGACAGAAGCGGATGAGGAGCAGCAGGAACACCGGGACAGCCGAGCGCGCACCCACAGCAGCAGATGCCTGAGGTCTAGCAAAAGGCTCACTGGTTCTGTGACAGTTGACAAACTTGCCCTTGCTGGCACCTGGAAAATCCAGAGACAGGAACTATCTCTGGAAGACGCACCTGGGTACTCCAGGGAACTCGGAATACCCAGATACTTTGGCTTATTTTTTATCATTGGTAGACTGAGGATGCACGGGAGGATAGCAGCGCAGCTGACACCAGAACAAACCCAGAACAAACCACACCCCAGTTCTTTCTCAGCGGTGTGTTCTCGTTTGCTGCAACGCGAAGGGTTTGTGGGGACGATTCCTCCTGCTCGCTGAGAGAGCAAGGCAGAGCCACCGTGCCAGTGACTTCAAATGATTGTCACTTATTCACTAGACTAACTCAAATCCATCAAAACCTTAACTTCTTCACTTCAGCACTACGCGTCCAGTCCCCCAGGGAGCTGCTGCCTGTCAGGGGAAGCACCTGGGTCAGGACCCACCTTACACTTGTGTGGAAGAACTGAAACGGGAGAAGAGACCGAAGCGTGCCACGTTTACGTTGCAACGTCAGCTCCTTCTCATTTCTGAATCCCAGAGACCCTGTGTCAGATGTTTTCCCACCTCCAAGAACAAAAGAGCCGACACCCAGTTGCTTTTACATGCGACACATCAGAAAAACCGCAAGCTTGTGGACTCCAGGTTTTTTCTGGGGGAATGTTTTATCGCAAAGGGCATTTTTTTTTTTTTTTTTTTTTTTTTTTTTTTTTTTTTTTTTTTTTTTTTTTTTTTTTTTTTT
>WHYT01014842.1:0-23343 GCA_009806455.1 Tetrax tetrax | reverse complement strand
TTTTTTTTTTTTTTTTTTTTTTTTTTTTTTTTTTTTTTTTTTTTTTTTTTTTTTTTTTTTATGTACTACATTATTTGCAATAGGTGCCTGCACTGACTAGGTTATGCGTTAAATTATTTCCCCTCTTTCCTCCACCAGGAAAGGAAATTCAAACCACTTGACTTTCCAGATACTTTCCCCTAGAAAGAATAATTAATATTCAACTCAATCAGCCTTGCTGATTTTATACTCAGCACTCCCAGTAGCGAGTGAGCAGCAAGTAGCAGGCAACGCCCGCCTGAGACACAGAGACCTTACTACAGCTGACAGGAGATGCTGGTGTCAAATCAAGGCACCCTACTTGAATAACAAGGATGGATTTTGCCAAAATAGCCTTGAAATGATACATAAACATCCCCAAACCCTAGTAAAAAGAGGTCATGGCCATGCAGCAAAGCACAGAAAACACTACATGATTTCATGCCCAGGCCTAAGTTATCCCTGGGTTTTCTACAAGCCCAAAATAGGATTTATTTGCCAAAGTTGAGTGACTGAAAATTTTCTAGGGCACCAGAAGGTGGGCCAGGCTTCTGGGCTCAATCAAAAATTAGGTCCTGTTTCAATAACCTCATCATAGCACGCTGAAAGCATGGGGAAAGGATGCTTAGACACAGTTTTCCTGAAATCAAGTGAGATACAGAACCAATTAGCCAGCAATCGGAAAACTAAACCTACTGAGTGGCTTTGGAAAATGCCACAAAGCAACAGAGGCAGTGGGAAGTACTCCCTCCACGGCCGCCTTTTCCACCTCTTAAAACCTTTTATCCAGATTGTAGCTGTCGATGGCAAATAGGAGACCAGAAATTCCTACAGGAGCGGGCTCAGGATTCCCATGGCTGATGGGGAATCACTGCTGCTCACTGTCCCACCTGGCTGCCTCAGCAGCAGTGGGACTCGCGTAGTCGAGCCCGTAGCTGTAGGTGTTTGTGCACACTGCTGCACGTGAGGGGAGCTCACGCGTTTCACTACCTTTGCTGGTTTAGGTGGGCTTGCAGATACTCCGCAGCAGTGAGTACGGTGTAAGGGTCTTTGTTGAGATAAGGCCGTTTATAGAAATGGCACCAGTGATGTTTTTTCAGGCGTAAAGAGTCCACC
The DNA here is from genome assembly GCA_009806455.1 of Tetrax tetrax. Lineage (NCBI taxonomy): Eukaryota > Metazoa > Chordata > Aves > Otidiformes > Otididae > Tetrax > Tetrax tetrax. The sequence continues at coordinate 22,209 of WHYT01014842.1, read as the reverse complement.
TTCTATTTTCTTCCAGTTGACTCAGACACTTCTCCCCAGATTGATGTGAAGCGCTTGGACAGTGCACATCTGTAAGCTTCCTTACGGGTGTGCATTTGGTTACTGATTTGGAAAATAACTGCATTTTAAAGGTCAAGGAACAGTGTTCAGGCACCGTTCTTCTTGATGACTGAATTCCAAGTCTAAATGTGTTTTGCATCACAGATGGAAGAAGATATTAAGAGCGTTCTCTGCTTGCCTGTGGGTTTTCATGCCTCCAGACAGACCTGTAGAAGTACCTTCGGTAAACGCCAGGTTTGCATCCCGTGATGTGCCAGAGGCATGAGGGCCCGCTCCGATGTTTCTCTAGCAAAGCTGTTTCAACTGGAAGCCTTCCTCCTACTCCATGTTCACAAGCATAGAAAACATCCCAACCCTTGGCTGGTTGTTGGAGGGACAAGAGTTATATTTCTGAGCTAAGAAGAAGGTTGAAAGGATGCAGAAAAGACTCCCTACGGAAGAAGTGTCTGCAGTAAGCGTGGCTGGATTGGTGGTGTAAAGATGTGCTACGCGTAACGCGGCTGCAGTTGTACAAAACAGACTCCGTGACCAGATGTGACAATAACACTCACCTTAACCCAGCTGGTCCATATTTGGGGAAGATTTAGGTTTTAAAAGCAGACTTGGAATAACATACAGTAAAGGGCCTAAGTGTTTGTCTTGCTGTCCAAATAACCGCCACACTGTTTAACCCTGATCATCTGCCTCGGGCACAGGCACCGGGACGGAGCACAGCAGCACCTCGGAACCCAGGAGAAAGCCGCTCGGTTCAGCAGCTGCCACCAAACCCAAGAGCTGGTGTGACCACTGTGCCTGTCTGGAGCTCCGATTATTGGTATACCTCATTTTTATTTTTTTTTTTTTCTTCCTTTCTCTTTTTTTTTTAAGAACCAGAGCTTAGTGCACTATCACATTCAGGTTATTTTTTGTTGTAACTGTGCAATGAAGAGCAATTACACAGGGTGTGCATTTACCACCTGCTCCCATGCTGGCTCCTGCGAGCCCAACCTCTGCTTCATTTAGCACTTGCACTATCGATTGCTGAGCTGAAGAGCGAGGGAAGCAAGAGGCCAGAGTGCTTCTCTGGAGGGAGGGATGATTCGGCTGGACAGTATGTACCCCCCTCATCTCTCCTGTTGAAAACCCTGTAGATAAGCAGCACTCCACGGGCTGCCCTGTCATCCTGCTCCCCTAACAGTCCTCCCCTCCCAGGAAGGGCCAGCAAGGAGGCGAGCATCTCGGATGCGACGAGCCGAGGACAGCGCTGCTGCTCTCGGGGCAGGGAGGGGACATAAACCCTCACTGAAGCTTCTGCCTGCAGTGTGCATGGAGAGGGAGCCTCAGAAGCAGGCAGAAAGTGCGTCCCTCCAGCGAGAGGACAGGTATTGAACACTGATCCAAATCTGTATATATCTGCTAAATCCGAGTACTTGCTTAAAAAAAAAAAAAAAAAAAAAAGGGAATTTTGCCCTAACACTTGCAGTGGAACCGTGAAGCAATGCTTGATGTCCAAGGGCCTCTGGATGGAGCACCCCCCCTCCTTGTGCCCAGCCGGCCAGGGACGCTGGCAGCAGATGCCTCTTGAATGTTAGCACTTTGAAGTTGGTGGCCTTGTTTTCTTAAAAGGGCTTGATCTTTTCATGCAGTTAAAACTAAATAATCTTCCCCATCATGTTGTCCTACTCCCCACCTCAAAATTAAGCGATGAACAAATGCCTGGACCATTTAATATATTGTCCAGGGCTCAAGAATCTGTCATTAATCTCAGAAGTTTATACCTCAAATAGAAAAACGTATACATCTGTCTTAGTGACAACACTTGGTAAAGTAGCAGCTCCAAGTGTGAGCTAAACTTTGTCCTTGAATTTGATTACTAATGGCACCAGGAAAAAAAACAAACCCAAACCCACACAAGCACACAGAAAAGCACCAATGAATTTTTTAGAAGCACCCAAATGGAAGCCTTCAGCCTATCAAAAAATTCAGAATTTTGTACTCCCACACAAGACAGGTGAGGGATTGTACCCATACCCTACAAGTCTTTAAACACAGCCTATGCCTTTTAAACTGCATTAGCCCCCTAAAGAGTACAAGGGGGCAAAATACTAACATGCACTGGCAAAGAAAATTAACTTAAAAAGGTCTAAGATCATTAAAGGTACAAGGCAATGAGAGATGCAGCCAGAACAACTCAGCCAGTCATTTCTAACCATAGCCTTTCTCCTCCTGGTAGCCGCTTCAGAAGGCTAAGGCAAGTAGATAAGTATCTTGCCGGGGTGCATCATACGAAAGCAATACAACCAGGCAAGGACATAGAAATCTATGCTACTTCACATTTTCCATTCTAAAGTCCCCAATAAGTTGCATTGAAAATAATTATCTAAAACAAGGGAGTCCCATTAGACTGGGAAATTATCAGAACTCCATTAGCCACGAGTTAATTGCTACCACGAGCTTTGCCTTCAGTCTCTAATGAAAAAGGCAGGAGACATCTCACCATCCGACTGGCACACATCAACCTTACGCCTTGGCGCGTGCATCCGTCACCTAAGGGGAAAAGGAGAGTTAGGTGCAGAGCTCGTACACGACTGACACGCTCACCCTGGGTAGCTTTGTCCTTTTGGAAGCCAGGATGTAACCGCATTAGTGAACAAATTTGGCTGCCTTCACTAGCCCACTCGTATTTTGTGATAAACTTTGCTTTGATGACAGATTCAGAAGTTTAAACAACTCCACCTTGAAATAAATGCCGCAGAGGGGTGAACCAGGGGGCTCTTTAAGCCCCAGTTCCATGTTCGAGACAAGGGGATGGGCTTGTGATGGATACTTGAGAACGGTAATAGATTTAAAAAAGCAAATGGCAATTTTATACCTGTGTTATGTAATGTTTTATATGTGTGTGGTCTTTCTTAATGTAAAACTCTTGTATTTTTGTGGTTTATATGCAGCAGGACTGACAGCTGTGAGGGTGCACGCTATTTTGTAAAATATTCTTAGCCAGTTTTCCCAAAGAGGAAAAAAAACAAAAGTATTCACATTTTCATTGGCTTGTACCTGCATGTACAGTATTGGGGCAGCAAGTGAAGATGATTAAAGCCAGCTTGAAAACATTTTTCTGTGCTTGAGTTGAGCTTCTCAAAGCATCCACTTCAAAATCACATGTGTAGCTTAAAAAAGCCAACTCTCCCCCCCTCCAAACAGATATGCTGGGCAGCAGGAAAAGAGGAAGAAACCCTCTTTTTGCTGAAAAGAGCAGGTTTTGACTTGAGGGAAGAAATACCATAATTAATATGCAAGCAGAGTGCCATCAACTCAAGGCTCACACAATTAGCCGAGCTGTCTCCCCCGCAGCTGCACACAGCCACCCACCAGCCTAAGGAAAACCGGCCCTCATAGCTGTTCTGTAGGCGACTACTAAATCCCCCCCAGCCTTTAAGATCTTCCCCGTTACCACTTTTTGTAAAAGCTGAACATTTACCTTTTGGACGGGCGTTGGTCAGGTTTTGTTGGACATCAGTGTGAAGCTGCAGTCGGAATCATTTCAAGTTCTCCCTGCAGGCACGGCTGCAGGAACGCTGCGCTTACCCACATCCCTGGGCTGTGAGTCTCCCTCGTACATAAAGTGTCAACTGACCTGGTTCTGCCTCTGCTGAGTCTGGTTCTGCCTCTGCTGAGTCTGGTTCTGCCTCTGCTGAGCCTGGTTCTCTGCGCGCCACAGTCCTTGGCTTTCAGGCAAGCGCTATTCTCGCCTGACATTTGGGACACAGCCCTGCTACAAAGCAGATGGAGTTAGTCCGATTTGGATGAGAGGCTCCAAATCCCCCCCACACCTGAAGTGAACAACTCCCACCAGTGACAGCAGTGTTTAACACAATCTGTTACGCTGTGTAAAAACGAGAGAAGTCAGTGGAGGTTTCACTGCAATATTTTATTTGGGAATTTACATATACACAGGATGAAGTAGACCACAGAAGTCTGACTTCTTGCTCACGCTGATGAGTTTAAGCAGTTGTGTTCTACTGGAGATGAGAAAATAAATCTGACCCACCCACTTCTTATGCCTACATTAAAATGTCAAAAGCTAGCCGGGAAGGGGTACCAGAATTATACAGGAACAAAAAAAAATATGAAAAAAGTATAAATTAGGATGTAATAGTCATTTTAAAAGTGTAAGAAAACTTGCAGTGGGCTCTCAGCCCTTGATAAGTTAACTCTCAGTTAGATTGTTAAAAGTTAAATACATCAATACCACATATTAGACAGAAAAGCCACTCTGAAGTGCAAGTTTCACATTCCAAACAGCTTGCCCCCACACTGTGCGAGAATCCTGCTTGCTCACGGGGGGAGATAGAGGGGTCTTCCAAATGACTTTGGTTCCAATGAGGGTTGGTGAGCCAAGCACAGCGAGGCCTCAGCTCTGGAGAACTCCACTCAAGGGAAGAGGTAGCAAGGCTTGCTTGCCCCTGGGCTTGGGTTAAAATCCAGTTCCTCAGCACCAAACAAGGTTTCCACCCCTCTACTAACCAAAACCCCTACTAATACTAGAGTTTAAGTGATTCTTAAAAGGCCTGACACTACAGGCAGTATTGAGTACAGATTTCCCGAGTTCCTCCGTCACACCTCTGCTAAGATACCCAGCAGGACGTTAAGTGCTACCCAGAAGCATTAGTGGAGGTTTGTGCAAGGAGGGGGTCCACCCCAGAAGTGTGCATTGACTGTGCTAAATACAGGGGAGCTCATGTTCTGGTCACTGAGGTTTCACCGTGTTTGACAGTGAAAAGGCAGAGATGGGTCTCAGTTATGGAAAGAGGTTCAGGCTGGGCAGCCAGCCAGAAAGAAAAACCCTGAATGTCTCATGGAGCAGTTTTGAAGAACAGAACAGAAGGCAAAAATGGTCACAACGCAAGGGATCATTTCCACATCTGAGTGCTGAGGGACTGATTGCTCCCCTGGGCACCTCCTCCACCCATTGACTGTCCATATCCCATCATGCCATTAGCTCCATAGAAGTTCATCCCAGCCATCTGCTGGGTCATCTGCAAAGGGGAGAGGAGAGAAGTCAAGGCTATGTCAAGGAGACTACCAGCCCACAGCAGTCAAAGGTAAAAGTCTTGCTCCCCAACATATTACAGGTTTAAACAGGTTCTTCTAAAGAGTTATGGTGAACAGAGGTCACTGGCTTCTCAGGTATATGCCCATCAAGCAAGCTGAGGAAGGTTTCATGTTGCACTGATTTCTGTTCTCCACCAAGCACCGAGACCTCTGAACAAGATACTCCTCTGTGATCCCCCAGTTTGGCTGCAGCATCAGCAGACCTCATCCAACCCCAGGAGCCAGGCTATAAAAGCACTGAAGTCTTCAGCTAATGGGCCAGATTTAACTGCCTGTGCCTCCCCTGCCCTCCATCCACCTTTGGGTCAGCAGAAGATCAGGCCTCACCTGAGCAATGTTCCACTGAAGCTGCTGTGCTGGCTGCACACCATAGACGGGCTGGGGAACTGCTGCCATGCCAGCTACGTAGCCAGCCTGCTGTGCAGCCATCATCCCGTTGGGGACACCGATGACAGCCGCCTGCACGTTACCCACATATCCGGCTGGTATGGCCATGGGAGTCACCATCCCCGCAGCTCCAGGCTGGGCCATCATCCCCACCGACGGTGCCATCATGCCTCCCATCATACTGCTGGAGGGGGCGACTCCTGGAAAGCTAGCATATGCTGCTGCAGGATAGGCCATCTGAGCTGGGGCCATGAACATTGCTCCTAGAAAAAGGCAGAGAAGCGATGAGGGGAAGAACTGCTGCGTTCACTGTCAGAGGCTGAAATGCTGACCTTCAAACCAGAGCCTATCACAAGGCTCGCTTGGCCATGACATCCAGACTCAGCTGCTCATTATGCGACTCACCAGTTCTCAAGCAGGACCACCCACATCCCCACATCTTTGCTCGTCAGCTGTCAGAACACCCCACCCACTCTGAATTCGTGTACTGCCATTCCACAGCGCTATTCTGAGATCTGTTACCTTGCGCAGGCAGCTGAGGTGTTTGAGAGCCGTACAAGGAGAGGATAGAGTCTTTAGAGAGCTGCTTCTTCCCCGCTTCATCCCCTTTGCCTCCTGGCTCAGGGAAAAGATTCAGGTTTTCGGGAACAGAACCAGCACTTCCAGACGTGGGCATAGAGCCAGTGACCTGAGATGGAGACAGCACAAGTGCAACAGCTGCGTTCAGCACGAGGGGAAGACACACATCTCACTCAGGCATCTCACTGGGCTTCATCAAGCACTGGTGTTCCCTGCTCACCTTCCTGGAGTCGGAGTTCGATCCCACCGATGCGAAAAGATCAAGATCCTTCTCTAAGCTGCTCGGCCTGCCATTTGTAATGGTTGTTGTCACAGGAGCATCTGGGAGAGACAAAGCTGTGAGGGATGTTCACAGACGGCCTCAGGCTGAGGGGCAGCCTCCTGGCCAGTGAAGCAGTTTGCACATATGCCACTCAACCCAGTGACTTGACCAGTAACCTACTGTAGCCAGTGCACACTGCCAGCTCCTCGCTCGTCCTTCTGGTACCGAGAAGGAACTGGCTCAGGACCAAGGAAGCACACTGCGCCATATCTGTCCTATTGACCTCAGAGCAGCCAGGAGCCACGTGGTGTCTGGAGACCACTACAGCTGCTCCTGTAACGCCACAGGCACAGCCCATGCACCAGCATAAGGAAAGCAAGGAAAACCGTTTCTGCTGCAGTGCTGAGCACTATGCTTGAGTTGCCCTGGAGTAGTTGAAGCAAAACACTCTAGTATTCCTATCAGCTATCGCTTATCTAACAAAAAAATAAGTACTGAAAGCCCACCAAATTCACAGGATCAAAGATGGTGTACAGGGTCATTGTAACAAGGCTGGAAAAGCTCTTACCAAGTCCTAGCAGGTCCATTACTGGTTCAGTAGATTTAGGAGAACTTTTTCTAGACTGCTGTGTTTCTTCTTTCTTTTGAGGCTGGGGAAAAAGAATACCGTAAGTCTCGTTCAAATTTTGGTTTTACTCTGATACATTAGAGGCTTTAATGACAGATTAACCCTTAAAATATGTTTTTCCAGTGGATGTAAGTGCTTCCAAAGTGAAGAGAATTTCAGAATGAGTATCACATAGTTGTTTTATTGTTCCATTATGTTGGAGCCCACTGCCAGATTTAAGTGTGCTCTAAAGGAGGAAAAAAGTAACCGCTCACGCTGGAAAGCTAAGCAGGGAGTAGCAGGATTCCAATCTGCTCTGCACTGCAAGGCAGAACACATCTGCTTAGTCTCTGACTGAGCAGTGGAAAACAAGCCACTACCATTAGTGTGACTCAATGCATTCACTGCTATGACTGAGGCCAGAAAAAATGCTTCCATATCAAGCTGGATTACCTCTGTTCTGCTTGAGAGAAGTTTTTACAATTGATCCATGACCATGCCTTTTGGTCTTACCATTTTCACCTTCTCAAAGATTATAGGTTCCAGTTTTCTTTCTGACACTGGCTCATTACTCCTTTTCCATTTGTCATCCTTTTCTTTCTGTAATAAAAAACCCACTGACATGAGGGTCCAAACTCATGCCATCATACCAAGAGAAAGTTTATACAGAGCTTTACATGATGCTGTTACTAATCTAAAAAGCCTCAAAGATACAGCTAAAGCCCTATATTTGAAGCTAGTCCTGCTTTGAGCAAGGAATTGGGCAAGATGACCTTGAAGGTCCCATCCAATTTGAATTCTATAGAGTGACTTGATGTAATCAGCCCTGGAGAAGAGATTAGTCACTAATACAGGAAACATTTAAACAGTCTATTTTCATAGAGTCACTGCTTACTCATAAGACAGACATACACTTATATCTTAACATGTACTGAGGCTTCCACAGGAGCGATTGGAAACTAACCCTAAACGCATTGATGTCGATGCTTCGGTCCATGTATTTCTTCTTTTCGTATTTATCCCGAATGAAGCTCTCCACAGCTCTGCAAGCAGCTTGTTAAAGACAAATGATTCAAGAATAGAAGACTCATGCAGTATTGTTTGACATGTGGATACACGGTACAAGCTGTAACTAAACTAATGACTGTTTAAAGAGCGCTTCCAGCAGTAACTTTCTTAAAATAATTTAGTGTTGGATCCAACTACTTTAGCTACTCAATTTTCGCCCTTGGGTCATTCCAAGCACGGCTGTGCTATAAAAGGTACATTAAATCAGGGCTTAAATTCCTACTGTATTTTCTTCACCGATGTACATTTACTTCAGTCATCACTTAAGAGCATACACGTCATTAGTACAAATCACAGAGGTCAGACAAATGGATCCTCTGCACACAAAAGCACCTCAGCTGCCAGCTTAAGACAAAAGTGATGGTACAGAGGTGCTCCTGTGTTTCTTTAGGTTTACATCACTGTACTCCTGTTGCACTGGGCATCTAGAAACCCTCCTGTAAGGTAGAAGTCACAGCTTAATTTTAGAAGTGTTAAACCTTTTTATCTGTCTCCACTAAGCATTTTAAGTGCTTTCTGAAAGTCAACCCTCCTCTTTGCCACAGACCCCGAAGTGCATCTCATGCAGTAGCTTCAGGTTTAACATTCGTGTTCCAGGTCTCCACCCTTACAGCTCAGAAGCAACCCTTTTAGCTCTCTCCTGCTTTGTTCCGTAAGCAAGCAGCCTGCGGGTGAAGCAAGGCTCAGAGGGCACCTAGCTAGGAACTCATTCTCACAGCTGATGCCCAGGCACACGAAGTTAAGCCTCCTATGCAAGGAGCACAGCTACTAAGTGACAAGATGAAAAGACTCCACATTTCCTCAGCAGCAAAGGAAGAAAGGATGCTGATCTGTTTGAGGTCGTCTGAAGTTCTCTGGCAGGTAGGCTTCATAAAGACGATTTGCTTTTCCATTTCCCATCTCTTGTACGCACTGCAATTCAAAAGAATTCTTGAACTGTTTGTTTCACAGACATTACAGCTCTTACACATACTAGCACGCCAGACTACCAAGCAACAATGTGTTAACTAGAATCCACGTGTAGACTTCTGAAGTCTGCTCTGTACCTGAAAGCCTCTCCTCAGGCTTTTGGTGCAAGCCTACGAGCTGGGAATCCCTGATGCAGTTGCTACGATCCCCTCTCCTACAATTTAGCCAACCCTAAGCACCACAGCACAATATTTATTCAAAGCCAAGATAAATATCACATTAGCAACCTAATGTCACTCAAAATCCATGATTTGTCTTCTGGAAACCTCGAGGAGAGGAGGTAGGAAACAGCTCCAGCACCACACAACAGCAGCCTTTAGCAGTTTCACTGAAACTTGCAGAACATTTACCTTTACCCTCTGATGTTTGCTGAGCCTGAAGTTATGACATTTTCACTCCTAATCTAACCTAGCTTGATTATTACCTTCCTGTTTCACTTCCCACATCTCTGGCCTATCCCGACTTCGTTTATTCCCAGACTTACCGAGCCCCACCAACAGAACACTGCAGATGTTTCCCTTGTGTTACCTGTATCTGTTCTTGTGTCCACTGGTCGAGATTGACAGATTTTACCCTGGATATATGAACTCCTAGGTTCCTGTGGATCCCAGCACAACGAATACAGATGAACACACCGATATTCCAGGATGCCCATCGTGGCCCTGTAAAGAGACACAAGCGTTTCACACCATCAAGTCAACCTGTAGTTGCCTTGAGCAACTGAGAAACTGTACCAAGTGAACTGGGATGGATGTGTTTACATTTTCATCCATATTAGAAACTGGAATTAGACATCAGCAGGATGTTTAAAGGTTGTCTCACAATCATTATACTTAGAGCTTGTATTTTATTGCCTCCCTCCTCCATTTTGAGTGCTCTGTATAAGACAACTCTAAGAGGAGGAGGGAAGAAAATAGGCATTCAAACCACCATTCAAGACACTACAAAACCCTGATTTCATCTTGTTTAAACTGATATAACAGCTATGTCAATATAAGTCTGTGTTCCTGCTTTAGCAATGAAGAATCTTTCTCGGATAACCTTACTGCAGTAGAATCAGCTCCAGAATATTCACTACTGCTCTAGGAAAAGCAGCATAAAATACTCAGCATTTGACATTCGGGCTGCACCACTCTGCTAGTCTTACGCAGGAGGACACAGGGGAGCAGCACAGGCAGAGCCCAGCACGCTGGCCAGCAAAAACGTAGAGCCAGGGGCAGAGGCCCAGGTTGCGATCCTGGCATGAGGCTGACAACCAGTTCACCCCACAGTTTCTAGAGCTCTAATCAGATTCCCAGTTTGCATGCGGCTTTCAGACAGGCAGGAGAGCTCCAAGGTGTAGCTGGGAGATCATGCCAGGGGAAAAAAAAAAAAAAAAACACCACAAGGGAAAGATTAACAAGCTTAGTTTTACTCACTGCAAGCAGTTGTCTGAAGGAAACCCAGCAGTGCATTACCCAGGGGACAGCAGAGGTCCAGGGGCACTCCCACCACCGCAGCCCCCCTCCCAGCCAGGGCCAACAGACCCTCACTGACACCCTCAGTCCCGCTGAAGGAAAGCCAGTCTTGGAATTAGTCCTCTGCAGGGCAGGACAAGCAGAGTTTAAGACTAAATCATCTGGCTGGAGCTGCCAGGCAGCCACACAGTTAACACGGCCAGCTGCCACCACAGCTGGCCATCACTGTCCACGGGTAAGCGGCCACAGCGAAGCCACATCCTGAATAAGGGGCCCACAGCCCCCAGTAAACTGCGCTAGCCCTTTTTATAGGCATTACAGGCGTTATTGCACATCCAGAGTTCTTCTGTCTTTTCTTGCCATAGTGAAAATAGCAAGCCTCAAAGCTAATGAGCCTGAGGTGGGAGGGGGAAGAGGGGGAAAGTGTAATTTCAAATCCCTAAAAAAGCAGCTCTGTATTTGACTCTTGCATATGCTAGATGGTTGTTAACAGTTTAATTCCTATTTACTGGGAAAGTCTAGAGTATCCCCAGGGATGTGGTGCTGCTAATGCCGTCAGTGGCTCATGATCCCTTCCAGGGCAAAGGCATACAACCTCTAACTTACTTCCAGTACCTATTCCAGCTAACTTATGATTTTTAAAGTCTTTCTTTTATAAAGTCTTCTGGCAGTCCTGCCATTGCTTTCTGCTTTGCCACTAGAAGAGTGGCCCTTGAGAATGACACTGATTTAATGAAGCTGATCAAAGTCACTTCCCAGCTTAGGAACAGACCTTGCTAGAAGCATACTCTTGCTTATACCTTTATTTATTATACCCACCAAAATCTAGGACTGAATGCATCAAAGCAGGGGCCGATACTTTCAGCAGCACCTATGTATGCCAGTCACAAAGGCAGGCAGGGGAATAAAAGGCTTGTTCAGAGTTATGTCTGTAGCACCCCAAGGTGAAGGCAGGCGCTTTGATCCTTCATTTGATTGATTTGTGGAGTTCTCTCCCAGATACACCCTGAAGGCTATAACATGAGACTGCCGGCAGGATTAAGCATGAGATTCAAGGTTAGATTTAAACTCTAGATATATTTAGCCTTTATAGGACTAAAAGGATTAATAGTCAGCTAGATACTACATGAGGGCCATAGTAATCAGCTCACTGTTTGTCACATGTGCTAGCTCAAGCCACTGCAACCTCCCACCCTGCGATGCCACACGGGAGAACGACTCAGCGGTACGGCCTGTCATCCCCATCCTGCTGTAGTGTTCATTCGTGCTGCAGGGTCTGAAACTGCAAGGGCTGAGTACAGGAACAACAGCTGACCATTGCTGCAACCCAGAGATCCCAGCTCTGGAAGAGCCCAGGACTGAAGTAGCTTCATTTTGCCAGTGAATATATAAAAAAATAAAATGTAGGCTTTAAAAAAATCCTTCTAGCAGCCAGCAGTTGGTTTGGTGATAAATACATATTATACAACCAAAGGTAGTTCTCTTCACTGTGCTTATTCCAGCCAGGGTTTGGGGGTACTTGCGGTGCCAATAAATGCCATAGGAAAGGCTTGAAACCAACAGACTAGAGGAAGTGTCAGAAGTCTGGGGATGTGGGGTGTTTTTGTCCTGAGCCAGGACGAAGATGGTGATCCCAGAAGTCCAGCAGCCTGCTCTCTGACGCGGCGGTGACTCTAGAGCTACACAAGCAGAATATACGGAGGGTTCTCCGAAATGCTGCCTGATGTTTGCAGACAGCTTTGCAGTTCTGCAAGGCACGTGATTTTGAATTCCAAGCACCCCATGCTTTTGGATCTAACTAGTAATTTGTTTAGCCTAGTTACACAGCCCTGTATTCTATCAACACTGTGATAAAAAAGAGGAACAAGATATGGCTACACCCCTCCCGAGTGAAAAGTTACTTTAAGATAAGGAGCTGCACAAGAGAACCACTTGCCCTGACAGCAGCAACGGGTTGACGCGGCAAGGTACAACGGGGAAAGAGCTGCTGCGTGAACAGTCAGTGCTGAGCAGAACAGGAGCCTGGCAGGAGTGGTGGGAGGCAGATGACATTCGTCCAGCTGAATCAAACTCCAAGTAACTTCATGCTCATTAAAATTATCATTTGGTGCCTTGGGCTGTGAGCAACTTTACAGGGTTTGCTTTGCTGAAAGGAAGGGCATCCCAAGCAGGACAGCCTGTCCTAAGCAGGCTGCGACCAAGGAAGCAGCGGGCCAAAGCCCAGCCATCCCAGTTAGATTGGGTCAGATGCAAGATGCAGCCCAAACATACGCTCCCACTAGACCTTCAGCTCTGCTAGTATCTAATGCTCCCAACCATTAAGCTAAACCAACATTTTACCATTTCATTTCTGATAAAGCACTTAGTTTTGTGGGCAAGAGTGCATAGGTTTTGATGCAAATGTAAACAAGCCTCCCACTTCCCTCTTTCGAGGCCCCGATGAAGGAGCTCACACCAGAAATCGCACAAGGAAGTGCCCAATAAAGAGCAGGCTGGGGAGAACTTTGTACAGTCATTTCCCCAGTTTCACATGCCATTTTCAAGGTGACTGACTTGCAGAAAGCCCCAGGTGGTATTTACAGATGTGAGCTCGGTCACAGGTTGCAGAGCCGAACTTTCCGAAAACCAAACCGAGCTGCACAGAAGCTACAGTGACTGAGTACTGACAGAAGAGGCAAAATGCCTTAGACGTTAAGGGCACAGTTTTTCAGATAAAAACAACACAGCAGTGTTTATCAGCATTGCAAGAGCTGCCACAGAGCACTATCTTTCCTCGCAGCCTCTGTGCACACCCTGACACTAATTGCCTGCACGAGGGCACGGTGCACCACAGGCCGCACTTCACCCTCTGGGTTCAGTGACTCGTGGAAACTCACAGGGAAAGGTTTTAGGACAAGGCTAACAGGAACATTTAGCTTGTTAAATCCCTAGAAACATGAAAGAAATTGGTCCTCGCATGAATACTCTCACTAATGTTATAAAAATAGTTCCCCTGAGGCTGGCATCCTCGCAGCCACCAGACAGCTTTGGAGCTTCGGGCCTAAATGAAAACTTGCTTCCCACAGGGAAAAGTGGGAGCTTGCTGCAGTGACAACCAGTATCAGACACACAAGCCTGATGCTGCAGTCACTTTTGTTTCAGTATTAGGGCTGATTTTTAACATTCATGGTAAGTTACTTGGCACTAACCCGAGCTGTTCCGGTAAAGCATCCTGCACCCCTGTGCATCACCTCGTATGTGCACAAATCCTTTCTGGAAAATGCCAACCATCCACAGGTAAATATGAGATTAAAAAAATGAGAATTTTGAGGAAAAATCAAAACAGATAGAAGAGCCCAGTTATACACTCAGTTCTGGCACAATACTGATCTTAGATCAGACCACCTTGGGATTCATTCCTAGCCTCAAAGCGGTTGCAGGAAGATCTCAAGCTTAAAAACACCTATTGCTCAGTTAGCTTTAATTTTAGAAAGCTGCACTGAATACTTGAGCGGATTCCTGAGCGAGAATGCATCGCCATCCAGCAGAGACTAGAAAGCTATGTGCAAGAAACTCAGCTGCCCGGTCAGCTTCCATGGGACAGTTTCACAGCCTGTTTTATATCCCAGCCTGTCAAAACAAACACTGCATACCAAGCTGGTCATTCCAGCTTAAGTTAGCATCTAAGCTGGAATCATGAATGCCTGCAAGGACTGCCTGAATGATCTGCCCTTACTGAAAAGGTTCACAATTCCCTTTAAAACCCCAGCACAGCCTGGCAAGTCCACTTCGCCTTGTGTCGTAGTCACTTGCTGAAAGTTCACAGCCTTGAGTGTTTTTAATCAGCAAATCCCAAGGGGATTCACTTCTCACCCTTTATTCAGGCATTAGATTTTGGCTCAAGCTACTCATGCAAGTTTCTTTGGTAATAACCCTCCAGAAGGCATTTAAAAATAAAACAGAAGTTGGCTGCAAAGCCATTGCTCTTTGGAGAAGGGGGGTGAGGAAAAAAAAATTAGAAGCTTTCATGGGCAGGAAGGAGAGAGCATCGCTATTCAAAGCCTAATGAAATATTCTTAGTGCAAACCATCATTGACTGGCAGGCTCCCTGCCGGCAAGCGCTCCAGCAAAAGCCCAGCTGTGACAGGGAGCTGTGCCTGCTCAGCCCATTGAGCCCAGCTAACACTGCTGCGTGTGTTGGACTACAGCATCGCACAACCCTCCCCTCTCCGCCCTCGCCGGGGAAGGGGATGTGGGAAATTGTCCTTGGAGTGGGATAACCCCTGTGAGACAACCCTCACATCCTCTCGTACAGGCCTTCACTGGTATTTGGAAATTTCTCATCCAGTCAAAGCTGAAAAGCTCTACTCCTTGCAGTGCCAAATGAGGAAACAGCCAAGGATCCAAGAGCTTCCTTTGACCCGGGTTTCCGTATTCTGGAAAGTGATTGCTTAATGATTGACTGAAATTCATTCCACTCATAGAAAAGCTATGACAAAGGCTGTCTTACAAAACAACTTCCTCTGCTCTTTACTGTAGATGTCTGTTCTACGGTCAAGTGTTCAGATCAGTTTGGGGAAACAAGGAAACTCCGCTGGTGAGTAAAACGCACAGTTAAACTCAACTTCAAGATCTCTCAGTTATGTTATTTGGTTATTAACACATGCTAGTTTGGTACCGGCCTGAGCACGCGTCCAGGTGCAGGGTTCACAGAGCTGTCAGATTTGTGCAGCACTAATACCTGCTGTACCCCCAGATTCAGTACCAGACTAAGCTGTTTGTGTAGTTTTGGGGAAGCCAGTGGAACCCAGCAAAACTTGGATGCTAAAGCCAAGAAACTCTAAGCAAGGGAGTTTGGTAAGGACATATGCCTAGTTAAGTAGTTCAATGGCTCAAAAATTCAACTTTATGCCATCCTTTGAAAGAAGAAAGGGCTGTTTTCAGCCTTTGTCTTTGTCTTTTTTTTTTTTCAGTAAAAGATCGCTGCAGTAATTATAGGCTTTAACCACTTTTCGCAGGAAAAAGGAAGAGCCAGAGGCATCTACGGGGGTTGAGAATATTGCTTCTGACAACAGCGTGGAGCTCTGCCTTAAAAATCTTCTTGGCTGTATGAGCAGCAACCAGAACACTCTCTCCTTCCCCAAACCGTAATGTTTGCGACAGCCACCTTACTGGCCAAGTCAGAACGAGCTGACTGGTGCTGGCTCCATTTCCTTTCAGGAACAGGCTTTCAATCTTCTACAGTTTACCAGAAACGTGTAACATTTGAGTGCCTGGTGGCCTTGAAGGCAGCTACACAGCAGCATGTGATCTAATTTTGAGGAGGAGTAAGCTTGCAGAAGCAGCCTTCAACGCAGGCCTTACTGTTACCGTCTCCTCCTTTGAAGAGCTGCTGTGATGATACAAACGCAGAAGGAGCGAGGTGGAGGAAATTAAAATAGATGCTGTGAACAGCAGGGTGGGACCTTCCTGCTGTTTAAGAAAGTGATGTTTATTACTTCAGTAAATAAACCCTTAAAGTGACGATTTCAAGCAGATGCTATAATAAGAATCCATGTAAGAAGACCGGTTAACATTACCAATACTGATAGCAACACAGCCTAGAAATACAAAAATCAAGTTCCATGATCCACATATTTCCTGTGGTCGCTAGGTTTTAACCAAAACGACATACTAGTCAGTCCTAGAAGTTGCTAGGGTAAAGGCAGCAGATTTCCAGGCAGCCTGAACTTCCATGAAATGCAAAAAACTTGGGTAGTAGGTAAACACCATCCCTCTGTCCAAATGCACACGTAAACAGAGCAGGAGGATGGAAACTCACTACCATTCTATAACCCTGAAAATTCAACTTTGAATTTCTCCACCATCAAATCCCTTACAAGATGTCTTTAACTCTTCACTGCATGTTAAAAATATTTAGACTATCTTCCAATCTCATTTGAGCTGTAGAGATATGTAGAAGTCACTACGTCCTTAAAATAGCTCCTAACAGAGGAAGGAGTCTCAGCTCCTAGGCCACTTCTTGCTTGATTGAGAATCTCTTCAGTATCTAGAGCTCGACATGAACTATTTTTCCTCTATCAGTTACCAAAAAGGACTTGACATTCATAAGGAAAGGGCATAACCTGGCCAGTAAGGAATGGCACGTTTGGCCAAAAATAGAGGTAAGCAGTTTAACAAGGCACTGCAGGCTGATCGTGGCACAGGTAAATCCAGCTTCGCTGTCAGAGGAAGCTTTGCTCTAAGACAGTTTCTCTTAAAGCTCAAACTTTGTCCTAGATTTCCCGGGACACCTGGAGTAATCACTATTCTGGATCAGCCTGAAGGAGACTAAAGCTATTCTTGATCCTCTAGTTGGTTTGGATAACCTACTTGCATTTTGAAGGATGAATTACCTTTAAATTGCAGAGGCATTTTCTGAAGAGGCTGGCACACACGTTCCCGAGCGCGTTTGATACCTTATGTAATTCTTCTGGCAGTTACTATAGGAACAAACTTTTACTGAAGTTGCAGCTATGCTCTGAGAATCACATGGCATTTTCGGACCCTGAATGTACACCCTCTGCTACACAGCTCTCCGTTTCACAGGTGGGTCAATAGCTGGTACAGACCAACAACGGTATTAAAGGCGGTATGGTCTGCTGAGATGCTCTCTGCTTGCAGGATTATCGTTGTTATCTGTTTCTGGCAGATGAAGAGACACGCATCTGTGTACGTGACTCAGAGCTCTGCGTATCTTCTCTTAAAGGGTATCTTCCTACAACTCTAAGCACAAACCAATTCCAGAAAAACTCCCCGCTGAAAAGGCTGATTTTTTTTCCTTGCTTTGTGGCTGGAATGGGCAGTTACAGCTTACTTCAAGCAGGTGAGTGTAGGGTCAGGCTCACAGCTAGACAGAGCTGTGCTCCCTCCCAGACTCTTACACCACAGCAGCACTGCTCAGCCTCCTCTGATGAAGATCTCCATGAGATAAAGTCAGTCTCATGGACAAAGTCAATTTCCAAACATTTACACTCACTTGAAATTAATACTGCTTTATGTACAAGACTATTTCTTTCAGACCTGACTTCAGCAGCACAGAACAGTTCAAAAGCAGAGGAGAAAATGTAGCGCTCGTTAAGACAACTGCAGAACATTGCGACTGCAGCTAAGAATTAAAATGAGTACACAAGCACATATGCATCCCCTCTGGCAAGCTTCCATTACATAAGACTGAGCTTTCTGCTAATATAAGATTTTCCTAAGGCAAGCTGAGAAGCTTTAGTCCTACCGCTTTGGTTTTTGAAGCCCACTGCAGGCAAACAGCACGCAGCACTACCCACTGCTCAGTTTTCCCATAATGATCATTTCTTCATCACATGCAGTTGTTCTAGGCAGCTATTTAAAAAGTTACTCTTCATATCGCTTTCACTGAAAAGGAAATTCAGCTGCGATTCAATAGTCTGTGATGGAGGAGTTGAGTCACAACAGATTTGTGTTGAATATTAGCAACATGTTTTATATTAATACTAGTTTGGCTGGACCAAAGCAACTGTAATAAGCTAACTCCCACACTTCCCTGGAAGTCATCCTTCCTTAACTGCACCCACTCTAGCCCCAAGCTTTTTATCCTGCTCTTCCTGCTTCCCATCCAATATTTAACCACCTCTTAACAGGTATTTTCAAAATTCTACCTCTTGTTCAGAAAAGAACGTTTGAAGAAGTAGATCTGAGTTTGTGTTGTGTTCAGCAACAAATAGTTTTCCATCTAACCACTACAGTTAGAAGGGGTTGATTTCGGCATGGAACCCACAGTTCTCACAAGACACAAGGGACAAAGGGAGGAGTTCGACAAACCAGGAGCAGCACGGGGGCAACCTTAACTGATGGGCAGACACAGCAGTCCTTGCTGGTGCTCCCTGCGGAGGAACCTGCCATTCCAATGTCAGCACAACTGGATCCAAGGAGCCTGTTGGATAGATAGGACTGGAAGAGCAGAGGGGAAGAGTTTGGGAGAAGGAGAGAATCAAATAGAATTAGCTGTATGTTACACAAGTTCAGCACAGAGCTTTAGTCAGAAATGCAGAGGAGCATCCCGTTAGTGTAAGTGTTACTCAACACAAGACATTTTGCATTTACTGGAAGACATCTGGACACTTAGGTCAAGTCCAGCTGGCACAGATAACACCACATTCCTCCATCTACAGTTCAATTTCAGCCCACAGACTCATTCTGATGTTCAGTAGTGTATCTTCCGATAGACACTCAACGGGGTCAGGTATTGAGCACAATCACACCGTTGTACGCACACAGAACCGCAGCAGCAACACAACTGCCCTCAGACGGCGCTTTGCCACGAGAAAGGCACTGGTAGAAGAGATCCCACTCTCACTCACTTGTCAACAGCTTGTTTCTCTTTGGAGGTTTTTCGCTCAAGCAATTCACACAAAGGCCTTCAAATAAGGAGGATGATGGTAAATCATCACTCCAGCTTTCAGAGAGGACAGCCGCGCTGGATCGCTGCTGTGATCGTTAACACTGGTATCGTGACCGCAGTCAGAACGGCACGTGACAGCCACCGAGACTGGGACCCTCTGACAGTGCTCGCAAGGGGAATTTGCTGTTCTGTTTGTGCCTAACACGGCTCGATTACGTCCTGCAACGCTGCCACTGAGCTCCTGAGCCCCGTGTTGTTCAAGCAGTGAAGACACCTCTCACATACATGTAGGTTTTCACCCAATGCTCCGCTGCTGGAAAGCGGCCCAGCCACACTCTGCTTCGGCACAGGATGCCCTGCCCTGCCCGCCCTCCACCAGATCACCCAGTTCACCCACAGCTGCTTTGGACAGAAAGTTTGCAATGCAAAGAGGAAGAAGCAGGCGAGAGATCTTGGCCAACTTCCTCCAAAACAAAAGCCTCTAACCACTGCAGTGTTTGTTGTTGCAGAAGCAAAAAACCATCCTGAGCTTTCTTTACCAGTTTTCTTGTCCTTGTTCTCCCTCCCAAGAACTTAGACCCAGGACATTAATAGCTGTCTAGGGAAGCCATCAGGCTCACACCTCTGCAGTTCTCCTTTCAGACTCACCTGTGTAGCTCTTACAGAAAAGGTCTGCAGAGAAAGCATGCAAAGCCACCACTGTCTCCAACAGCTTCTCGGAAGAGCTATGTGCCCCACAGAAGTTACTTGAATCCCAAGCATATGAGGGAAGGAAAACACATGGGAGAAACTAGTTTTCCCCCTTACCACACAAAGATGCAAGTTGGAAAGGCAAGTAATAACAAGAACATAGAAGATCTTCTCTCTAGGTGATGGCTTTGATGAGGACAGAAGAGGTGGAAGACACCCAACTGTTTTCCAGCACAGAATAGCAAACAAAAGCGTGTTTGCTGTACTGGTCCCAGAGTCTGGGGCCCAACCAGCAGTCAGCATCAGAGCTGCTGTTCCTGGAAACCAGACTTTAACCCTAACACTGAGAATTTCTGTAGAGCATGCAATCAAGCGGGTGCATATACTAGCACTGCAGCTCACACTTCCAGGTACTGTAAACTCTTTTTTTTCTGTACATAGAAGTGGAAAAAAATACAGTACTGAAACCAGCACGTAGTTAGGTCACTGGGAACAGGCATAATGGAAGTGTGGGTGGCATTTGAACAGTCTGCCTGTGTGTCATGCTAGCTTTGAAATGCTCAGATCAAGCAGCAAACCACTACAAAATTCAGTAACTTCACCATGAAGAGATGGTCAGGAGCCAGGGTGTTATTGTGAGAGTGTCCTGATCAACGCCGTATGAGCCTTGCTCTGCCTTCAACATTGTTGAAACTCATGTAAAACTCCTTAAGATCTTGAACATGAGCTGACATAAGAAACACCACCTGCCACCACCAACCAGCCCTCCCAGCACCACTCACTCACAGTGAGCAGACTTCAGCCCTGCCCTCGGCAAACTGCCACTCACAAACCCTCCACGACGCATTCTTCATGCCCCTCAACCAGCGTAGCCAGACTTGCAACGGGCTGAAATCTGAGCAACAATCAGCCATGCAGAGAAGTGGCTGTTCTTCCAGGTAGCACTGGAAATGCTGAGGGAAGCCAGCTGGAGCTAGCAAACACCACACAGCCTCTGGTTAGCACAGACTTGCAGAGTTTCAGTTATTAAGAAGTCATTATCAATTAACAGGTGCTCTTTGCTGCGCACGAGCACACCTGGGGCTCGTTTCCATACACCAGCAGAACACTGCAGTTCCTTTCAGCAGCCATCAGAGCAAACATCAGGCCTTTCTTGCCACCGCCACAAACCAGCACCAGTGCCTTGCTGGGAGAACACCCCATCAAGCCACAGTAACCAAAACACAGCCCAGTATGATGCCCTGACTGGCACCAACTACCAGTTACATACCTGGCTGGAGGGCTTACTGCATATGCAGTTCCTCTGGTCACAAACTCCGCATGTTGCCCTCAAGAACAAGATCCCTCACCTCCATGAATCTCATTAGTAGGGTGCATAATTATTTTGCCAGATAACCCAGCACAACAGAGGCCTGCTCTTCACGACTGATGCGACCTATCCATCTTCCCAGGCACAAGCAGCTTGCAGCTTTAGTGCCGAAGCTGAGCTGTACACCGATTTCTACGCACAGTTAACTGGAGTGCTGCATTTCCAGGATGTACCGCGAACAGGAGAAGCTACACAATCACATCCAAACAAGAACCCTGGCACCGGGATGAGGATTTGTTTCCACATTGTGTACAGTACTGTCTCATGCCTCCAAAGACAAGATAAGACAGCTATTTTTGCCCTTGGCACTGGCATGAGGAGCCAAGAGATAAGCAACTCGCAAGTGAGAGGAACATTCCGCTCTCTGCCAGCACCACCATCTTCAGCCTACGTGGTCAACCCAAGCCAGGTGTGAAGCATCTCAAACACACCACCTCCAACACAAGACAGGTTGTTACGATGAGGGTACTACATTTTGGCAGTTTTTTTTTAGAGCAGGGTTGAAAGCAAACCTTAATAGCACTATTCAAAACGTTTTTCAGCAGAGCTCTCTGCAGTTTTTAGAGGTCACACCGAGGTGACGGAGTCTCCCACTTACAGATGGGCTCAGAAAGACAGCCCTTGCTCTGAGTTCATTCACTACAGCTACTGGGAAACAAGCCTCAAGCGCAGATCTCCAGATCATTATAACAGCTCATTACAGTAGGAGTTTAGGTAGGTTTGGGCACAACCTCAACCCTTTTGCTACAGGAAAGCAAAGCATTTCACAGTAACAAGCTACAGAAAGGTCTCTGCATCACCACAGAACAAGTAACAGTTGTTTTAATTATATATTTCATCTTCTAGAATTTAGGTATTCGCACCTGACTTCCTCTCCACCCCACTCCTTCCTAAGAAAGGTAAGGATCACAGGGCTAGCTTACAATTCCTTCCTTTTCCTTGCACTCCACACTTTCAGACACTGCTCCCGGCTGATCCTCTAAAGATGATCTGCTGCTCACATTTACAGTTGGGATTTACAGGATATGACTCCTCAGCCGGAGTGCCCTCCAAAATTACGCAACACCAGCTTTCCAGGTTCCTCTTAATAGAAGGCTTCTCCAGAAGAGCAGTCCCCACTCACGATTCAGTGTTTTCACACCGACATTTGGGGTCAGAGCGCCAGGGAGTTTCCAGGAGCAGCTCTCGGGGGGCGTTTTCGCTCAGCTCACTTTCCGAACGACGGGCACAGCAGAGCTGCGGCAGCGGGGTCAGAGAGGCAGCAGAAGGGTTTCT
>WHYT01014841.1:42167-59270 GCA_009806455.1 Tetrax tetrax | reverse complement strand
TTTTTTTTTTTTTTTTTTTTTTTTTTTTTTTTTTTTTTGCTAGGAACCTGATTTCAACTGTGATGAAAAGGGATACTTGGGATCAAAATTAATATACAGATTTTGTAATAATTAAAAAAACCCCAACTTCTGGGTTTCACACAGAGAGTGTTGATTTGAGTCTCTTCCTTTCAACATGCTTTTTGAGATTAAAGCATCCAGTACTAAGTGTTTGTCAGACATTTGCGGTGATTGATAATTTAATTTAAATTAACGTAACTACTCTGTATGTTTAAACTGTTGATTACTGACCAAAGACCTGACTATGTAAATAGACTTTATATTATTGCCTAAAGAGAGAGCCTTGTTTCTGGCAAACTAAAGATACCATGTAAGTTTTAGATTTCCTCTACTGACTCTGCTTTTCTTTCATATGCATTGCTGTGGATGGTTGCACTGCAGTTTTTTGTTGTGTGAAATCTCAAGCACAAAGGTGATCCTGTCAAGTGTGTTCCTTTTGCTTCAGCTGTAATTTTTGGGTGAAACTATAGAGATTGTCAGTGCTTTATCTCTCTTTGTTGTGCATCAGTGTGAACTCCTGACTTCTTGCCATTGCAGTCCTTTTTTTAGAATTAAAACTGGCAAATATGAAGTGTGCACTGTTTTGAATTGTTAATTCAATTGTGCTTTAAGTTGCAAAATAGTTTGTTTAAATTAAGTGAGTGTGGTAGAATACATATTATGATACCCTGCTAGCTGACATGACTGAAGTGCTGCCATGGATGGATACAGATTCATAAGCCAAAAAAGACCAGGAAGGTGAGTGGGAGGGATTGTGCACTAGGCCAAGATATGAAGCTCGAATGGACGGGCTTTTTCTTGGAATGAGTCATGAGACAGTTGAGAGTTTTGGGGCAAGTGTTGGAGATATTACCAAGGTGGCTAGGAATATGGTAGGTGCCTGCTACAGATCATCTGGTCAGAATAGGAAATAGCAGAGGCCTCACAAACCTCCAGATGGAGGAAACCTCACCATGACAGCCCCTAGGTGACTTTAATCACCGTGAAATCTTCTGGATTATTCACATCCCATCATATTGCCCTTTCAAAAGACATCTGGGCTCTTCTGGAATTAATGATAGATGCAGATAATTGAACTGCTTTATTTTTCTCTGCAAGCTATCTTTTTAAAAGAGGATCCTTGTGTCTTGTATGAAGGTTTATTTGACTGCAGTGGTTGCTTAGGAAATAAATGTGAGACACGGTTCAAACCCCGTGTTTCAGGAAAGTATCTTAAGAATAAGGCTGTAGGCAAGGCAGAGGTGGGCAGCTTGTTGAAGGTGAACCACTGTGCCACAGAATCAGCAGGAAAGAGCCTAGCTTTTTAGTCTAGAGGGAAAGACCCTCCTTAAGGAGGAGAAGCCTTGGATAGAGCTCCATGGCACTCTTTAAACTACTTGCAAATGTATTTTTGGGTTCCTGTTTATATACAGATAATTTCATGATGTGTTTCAAGAAAGCAGCTTGATAGTCAGCTGCCACTTAAAACTAGCTTTTGGTTTTTCTTTGAAAAGGTGAACTTAATGCTTACTTGTAAAATGGAAAACAGCATCTTAAGCACTGTGAGGTGACCCTGTACCCAGCATTCTTCATTCTCTCTTGAAAAGCACCTACTTCAGGGATGAGGTATTTCTGTATTCTAAAACCAGCAGGTTCCTCAAAAGAAAATTTGGAGGCAAATAGATTTTACTGTTTTCTAAGTTTGCATCATATTAGGTCAGAAAAATAAGCTCGGCACAAATCATTAGGTTAATTGATGAAAGCTATTGAGGTAGGAGTGTTTGTACAAGTGTACTGAAATAGACATAACTGCAAACTAGGATGAATTCAGTTCCCCGTGGCCTGCCAGACAGTTCTGTGTACAGACTTGTTTTCCTGTGACACCACCTTTTAAAGTTTCTAGTTGGCCAACAGTGCCACCCAGGGGTACGAGCTTACATCAACTTTTTTTCCTAGTCTGCATCAGTCCTCACATATGAACTGAATTGTTTTATTTTGGTTTCTACATGGTTTGAAGTGGCCACTTCCACCATTCTTGTCAGTTAAATTTATAATGTAGTCATCATCTCTTGACTGTCCTTCTGCCTTCTGAAATACAAGACTTTAAGGGTTATTCCCATGTAATGTTGTTAAGATAAGGTATGTGCAGTCTTGAGGGAACAGTCTCATCCATGCCTTTCTTTCACACATCTTGTCATGTCACTTATATCTGTCAAGACCAGGAAATAGAATAATCTTGTTTTTGTTCACTTTCATGGCAAACACAGCTCTAAAGAGATTGTATGTTGACCATGACCATGCATTTCTGCTTCTGTCTGTTGCATCTCTCTTCACTTTGTCAGATTAGCTGTGAAGGACCTTGAAAGTCACAGGACCATAATCTTCACTTTACTTGCTTAAGATGGAAGAAGTAAATCTTGCCTCCACTCTGACAGTGAAACTCTTCTACTAAGGAAACTTTCAAACATACTTTTTAAAATCTGTGTCACGTTACGAAGAAATACAGCCTTTATCAAACTTAGCAAGGCCTTTTTGCTGCTTTATGCTATTTTTTTTTTTTTTTTCTCTATATGATGAGTTAGACTTGTGTGCTGAAACTGCTGCCTCTTACTTTGACTACCATTTACTTCTGTGGGCTTTCTGTACCCGTACTCCTGTTGCTGTCTACCTTTTGAAACTTAAACTCTGAGGAAACTTCTGGTGTTGGTTGCCTAATAAGATAGCACTCTGGCCCACGCCCAGACATTTCACAAGTTGACATTAAGTTGTTGGTAACTGAACTCTCATATTTAATTGTGGAATGTGAGCTACTAGTCTTAGGCTCCAGATTTAGATGCATTTTCATGTCTTTCTAAGGTACCTCTATGTTGATTCTTCATAACAAATATGCAGGTCTTTCTTACCACTCCTTCGGGAATTAAGAGGATTTTGGTTGTTTTTTTTCCCGAGTGCTGTTCTCTGATATGAAAGAGCCTGTTCTTTCATATTGTTTTTCTAGTTGGGAATCTACTGATTTGATTTAAACTGTTGAGTATTCTGCACATAAAAAAAAATTAAGTGGCAAAAAAAAGGGAGACATTCCTAACATTTATGCTTCAACTACTTGCAACTGTCCCATCTTCAGCAACAGCTTAGTTATCTAATGACAGTGACATTGCTTTTCAGTTAAGCTTGTGGTTTTGAGAATAAGCATTATTACTAATACGTGTCAGGGGTGAGAGTGTAGATTTTTTAAAATGTTAATAATGAGTATAAGATGTGATCTGGGTTTAGAGATGAGGTAACGTCTACTTTCCTGATGGAAAGGAAGAACGAGAGACTGACTGGCCTCCAAAGTAACTATATATGCTTGGAGTTTAGTTTGGTTTTTTTTCTTATTTTTTTTAACACTTAGGGAAACCGCGTAAAGCTGATGAATTAGGAAAAGAGTAAAATTGTCGCATCCTAGGATTTTGTTACTGTCCAAGATGGTCACAGAAGAACTGCAGAAGATTAGTCATAAAGGCATTAATTTCCATGTCAGATTGCACACATTATTAGTATATCCCAAGCGCTGAAACTGTCCACAGGGTTATGCTTTAGAAAGCACCTTAACAGAGCCTTTCCATCTGGCATTATAATTTGAATAATAATTACTCTTCTCCAAGCCATATTTCAAGCAGAGGTTTTGTCCCCAAAAGCAGACACAACTCTTTTGTAATTCACTGGTTATTCTTATCTAAAACAAGTAAGAAATGGTGAGTACCGCAAAGAGAGTAACAGCTTTGATACCTACAGAGCAATCGCTAGTGTTGAAATAGATTACCTCTGTTCTTTCAAAGCATCCACAGTCATACTTCTTTGTGTATTTTGTCTTCAAAAGTCTTTTCTGATAGACTGCTCCTTCCTGGAGATTTCCTACCTTCTTTTCCAAGCTCCTCTGTGGGTCCCATGCCAAAGTCAGTGCTACATTTAATACTGTGTTCACTAGGTTTGACATCAAGTTTTTAAAGGAAGAGGGAATGCATAACCAGAAAACATATAATGTTTTTTTTTAAATAATTTCTTTGCAGTGAGGATCTCAGGCGTTGGTTTCTTCAACAAGAAATGGATCTCTTGCGATATCGCTTCAATGAGCTGACTGAAAGTTTAAGGCAGAAATTCCTGGAACATGTTAACTTATCTTTTGAAGCTGTAAGTGTGTTACTTTCTGGGTTTTTGTTATATAGCATGAGCCTGATGTTATGTAAAATTCTCATTAAGATCGTTTTAGTACTTCTGTTTAACAAATAAAAAGTGCCCTTGTGGCTCTACAAAATAACCACACAGAACTTCTGAACTAGGAGAACAGTCATACCACAGAAATGAGGATTAAGTGATGTTGTTTTGTGCTGCGACAAGAGAAATTCAGTCTGCTTTGGTCAACCAACACTTAACTGAAAAATGTGTAATTACAAAGGCAAGTTAACAAACGATGTCATGCTAGTTCTTTACCAGCTTATGAAAAACCTTGAAAATACCAAATCTGTGTAGACAAAAAACTATAATATCCCTAAAGTATCTCAAAAGTAACAAAAGTGTACCTGGCGTTGTATGCTGCTTCGTTTGTCTGAGTGGATTAAAGGAAAATGTCTGTTGCAATTTCTGCAGTAATAATTTCAGTAAAATTTTACATTGCAGCTATGAACTATGTTGTTTGCCTGTAGCTCTCAGAGTAAACTTGAATGAATAATAATTAATGTATGATCATCATTCTACTGAAAAAAATCTTTCTCTTAAAATACTGCTTAATTAGAAGAACTTAAGTATTCTAAATATGTGGCTGACATGTATTATATGTTGCTGGATTGAAATATCTGGCACTCGTGCATGTTGACAATGAAAGATGACTCATGCAATGTTGAGAATGGATTTGTTTAGCTAAACAGTAACATGTGGGCTTTCCTGTGTCTGAGAGACTATTAGGAATGTCAGCCTTTGGTTCCGCAGACCTTTCCACGAATGGTGTGTTTGTGTGTGGAGCTGTATTTCCGCTGCTTATTCCCCAGTCTCATGTTGTCCTGTCACAGTTTCAGCATTCAGGCTTATGGGGAATAAATTAATATTTATAGGTTGCTGGAAATAGGTAGGAGTATGGCTTGGTTCTGTGCTATTTCATGTGCCTTCAATATATCAAAATGTTTAAGAAGATACTACTTTCTTACACCTGTTGAGGCAATGAAGCATAATTTCATTAAAAATCTGCTTCTCTGCTTCTATGGGTTTTCCCCTTCCAATTCTGGTGGGAATTTAAGATCCCTCTTGCACGATCATGTGTAAAATATTTGAATATTACTAAGGAATTCCATACATATCTGAAATAGGTCTAAACTCCATGGCGCTGTGTAGCGGCCACTAGAAATAAGGCCACTGTAAAAGCAATATTATTTTTCTCAAAGTTGTATTTGTAAAAGACAAAAAAGAGAAATGAACTGTGGTGTTCATATCTGTAAGAAGTTACAGTGTTTTTATGCCTTACTGTGCCTAAAACAAGATGCAAATCAAACTTTGTGTTCTGCCTATTAGAAAAAGGAATGATCTCTAGGAAAAGGAGGTGAGTTCTGATATGACAACCCAGTTTCTGTGGCGGTGGTAAGCAACAGGAATTCTCCGATCAGATTTGAATTGCTTAAGATATCCTAAGAAAGTTAGTTAAATTTCTTTAAAGACAAGACAGATGTCTTGCACTTTCTAGATAATGGTTCTGCATCTGAGAATTGCAATGAGATAGGCCAGAGCTGCTGAAGTTCAGACCTCAGTGTAGCCTGGTGTAGCTATGTGTCTGGTTATTCTAAGAACCACTGTAAAAAGCAATTAGCAATATTTACTAAAATAACCATTAAGCTTTTTTGTGGAAAGGGGGAATAAGTGGATCATCTTGTACAGTTTTGTCACAATTGTCTTCATTTATAGCAACAACAAAGTGAAGCTAAACGCTGAGAATTCGGTAACTGTCACTTCTATCCTTTTCATGTTTGCTTACATGCATGGGAAAGTAAGACATGTATTCTTAAATTTTTTTTTTTTGGCAGAGGTTTTGCAGACTAATTCCTGAGGTTTTGTGGATTATGGATTGAGAATTGTTGCTTTATAAAGTCAAGAAGTCTTTGGTCCCACTCAGAGATAATATTTAAGCAGCTGTTACGATCTTACTTGAAGACTGTAGTGCCAAAGACCTTATTTAGCAACTTTTTGGAAAGAATGAAATTCTAGAAGAAAAAGTATCAGGCTCTCTGAAATTTTTTATACAACAGTCAGTTGTGAAGAATTTGAAATGATAATAGTTCTGATCTCATGATTAAAGAGAATTTTTATCAAAGAACAAGTACTTTCTGGAAATAAAAATGGAAATGAAATTTAATGAAAATTAATGTTTTCGCTTTTATAATAGGATTTCTTATGTCCTATGACTGACATTTATATTGTTAATGGAGCAAAATACATGGGAAGAGGTTAATTAAAATAAATAAATATTTGCTCTAGGGAGTTGTACCTGATTATAAAGATGCCCTTTACTTGAAAAAGGGAGTCTATAAGCTGTTCAAACTATTCAAATCAAAGATGATGACTTCAGTATAACGAATTGGTGTTTGAATACGCATAGGATTATGATCGTTCATCGTTTTTACAGTGTTTGTGAAAATAATCTTCTCTACATTTAGTATAAATTACGGAAATTTGAAGCTTAGGCAAGTTCTTTCTTAGAATGTTTTTACAAAGCTGTCACTGCATTGAGTTAGTCCATCTTTAGTATTTCTGCGAGAAGCTTCTGGAACCTGGAAAAACATGGAAAATTTGCTTTGACTTTATATTTGAGACTCTGTTTTGAACTACTGACAGGTAGATTGCATTTTAATCACTTGTAGGAAATAGGTTTGGCCAATATATTTTCTGACAAGTGTCCAGGATGCCTGGACTGGTGCTGCTCAGCCTGCTGGAACATTGGTTAGGTGCTCAAAATTTTACACTACTCTGAAATATTAGTGTTTATATTACCCTACCAATTTATGCCAGCACGGGCAAGAGATAGAGCATGAGGTATTGAATTAAGCGTCAAGAGAGGTGGAGGGTAACAGGAAAGCAGGAATAACAGTGGGTGACGGTGAGTTGTTACTTATAACGGTACCATAGTGTGAAATGGCAGCCTCATTTGGTTCCTTTGTTGCGACATCTATACATTTTTAATGATTTACAGTTTTATTTTAGACTCTGGTGTCGATGTTTGGCTGTTATTGAGACTGAGACCCTACTGAAGCCTTTGATGACTGATATTCTTCCAGTTACCTGTAAGCGGCGAGGGGAAAGTTGTGTAAATGCCAGTGGTGCTTTCCTTTTCGTTAAGCACGGATGTGTTAGTTTGGATACGCTGGTGGCAAGGGCTGAGGTTGGGCCGGAGAAGAGAGACTGATGAGGACTATTTGGAATTTTACTCTTGTTGCTTCTCATTTTGAAAAACTCAATGGTTTCAACTTCTGTTAGGACGTATACAACATCTCAGACAATAACTTGTTTCAGCTTTTGATTTTTTTTTTTTTTTTTTTTTACAAAATAAAATGTTTTAATGTAGTGTTGTTTTGCTTGCGAATACTACAAAAATAATACAGGCTACTAGTATCTGAAAGTAGCTGTCTTAGTTAATTTCCATAATTTATCTTCTAATGCAATCATTTATTTTCTAATGAAATACCAACAGCTTTAAACTAAACAGCTTTAAAGCTGTTAATATTGCATTAGAAAAATAAATTATTTAAGATTTGTGCTCTTCAGACATTTAAAAATCTTTTTAGATTTATCTCTCCTGTTCTTTTTGTTATCCTTTAAAAAAATCAAACAAATTTAGTTTTGAAGATTATTCTATCTTAACAAAATCATTTACACACCTTTCATTAGTAACTTCCCCCTCAATGTTATTGTATTGAGAACTTCAACAATTCAGAATTTGCCCTGTGTTTCCTGAGGAAATAAGTAGTAGTTGAACCAGAGGTGATGTTTGCAATATAGCCTCCTTTCCAGTAAATAGAAAGACACTGAAGAAATTTGAACTTTACCTTTGACTGTAGTTAGAACTCTCGGGGGCAAATAGAAATTATTTTATATACACAGTCGGTCACTCACTCTATGATACTTTATTTGGTAGAAGTCTTTTCCATGTGTTTTCCTGAGAGGGGTTAGGCTTGACTTGGGGGTGGTTAGGTGTGGCTTGGGAGCAGCATTTTTTACGTAACACGTTTACAATATCAACTTTAGGGAAATAGTATTTTGATAAAGTAGTATTATAGGTATTTGCTAGCTTATTTGGTTTTTTTTAGAGCAGTGTTGTCTAATTGATAGCCAGTTGTGGAGTATTTCTCTTGATGTTACCAGTTCCCTGGGAAAATGACAGTTTGAATAGCATTTGCTTCATGTTAGTTAAAATTTTACTGTCTTGCAGAAAGGATCTCTAGTTGTTCAGCTTGGAGCACTGGACTTAAAGGAGCATTTGCTAAACTTTCTATTAACTCTGCAGTTCTGTTGTTCAGTAAAGCTTAAAGCTTGTTTGACACTTTAATTTCTGGGCCTCATTCTGTAATCTTATCTGTCTTGACTTTTTATGTAATGCTTAGGAGGTGGCTTGCTATCAAGTGTCTGTCAAATTTTGGGGAACTGCTTAAGGGAGAAGGGACTGGAAGACTGGCTAATGCATGTCTTAGTGCTTGGGAGAAATACTCTTGCCTCAAAACTAGGCTTACGTTTCTTAAAAAAAAAAAAAAATAAATAAAACAAACCCACCACTTTAATCCATGACTCACTACTTTTTCACCTGGTCGTGTAAGTTAATGTTATTTTAGGGTTATGTAGTTTGTCAGCCTTCGAATATCTTCAGATGTGAGAGTTTCCTGCTTTTGATGTTTGCATGTCCTGAAAGGAGAGCTACGTTGCCTCTCTTGGCACTTTGATGTGGGGCATTCAATATGAGAAGAAGATTCTGCTGTATAATTGTCTCCCTCTTTTTCATGAACTGCTTACTAGTTCGGAAATACTTACTAGTTCCCTGTTTCTAGAGCTTGCTTATTTTTTAATCTGTACTTTAAGAGTATTTTTCCCTCATATGTTGAGTGGTTTTCTATCATAACACCAGGACAATCATGGGATGGTTCTGAAGGTGTTTCAGAATGTTTCAGTCTATTCTGTTAACAACAACAAAAAAACACAAACAACAAAACAAACCCAAACAAAAACAGAAAGAAAAAAGGCTTTTAGGGGACGGTGCTGTCATCATCCAGATAAATACTGAAGCTTTTTGTGTATGGCATGTAGTTTTCAGCTCTCAAGGAAGGCACATTAAATAGTCTGTGTGCAAAGTCAGTCACACAGGGAGCACAGGAAATCCTTGAGCAGCACTGGAGAGAAGTAAATGCTGACATTTAAGATGACAGAGCCCATCAAAGAGAATATGCAAACACAGGTGTGCAGTTGAGATTTACATTAAAGTAGAAGATTAAAGCATTAAAATCTTAGTATAGATGAGTAATTACAGCAATGATACCTGTCAGTTTCTGGCAGTAAAAGCCACTAATATAGATTTAAAAGATATTTAAAGGGAAATATAGTGAATATTTTAAATATTATAGTAATGGAAGAAAATATTTTAATCTCAAAATAAGTTTTTCAGTATATGAAAGAATTATATAAAGTAAATGGTTTTACAGGTAAGTGACACTTTGGCTTTAACTAGGAAGTAGTTTTTCTTTCTTGCCATAAGCTGTGGGCATCTACTACTTTCTTTTCTCTAAGTTAAGAGTGCCTAATTTTATTTCTGCCAGACTGTGATACAAGACCTGTTTGGAGTCATTTGACGTTATGCCCAAGCCCTGTTTTGTCATGGTACTCTATCCCTGAGACTGGTTATGTCTGTGGTTTTCCACATGCCCTGCTATGGATGCACCCCCTCATTCGTCCCCCTGTTCCTACCCCAACCTTTTGACTTGTCCTTTTCATTTTCTTCTTGTAGCTTGCTGTGCATGCCCATATCAGAAGCCCTTGAGAAATGACCATACTTACACCTCTTTGTTATAATAGTGCTTGTAGACCTTCACAGTGTGCGATAAATCCTAGTTTATCGATTTGATGTTCTGATAGCCTTTTTGACATAATAAGAACATTACGGCAACTGCCACAAGTTGTTGTTATTGAAAAGCTTTCAGGGGGTCTGGAAGTTGTGGTGGAAAACTGCAAGATATCTGGGTCATTGATGTTCCTAGAAATTCCTGAATTAAGGTGTTGAGCTTCCTATTGTTCATTTATTTGGTCTTACAGGACCTAACATCAGCAAAGTAATTAATCATGATGATGATGATAACCTGAAGCCATAAGAATTGAGTAAATGTGTTCTTTCCTTCACTCTGTATGCTGCTTATCTTTTTTTTGCCCTTCAAGGTTGTGTCTATGTATGTCGTATTGTGCAGTAACTCCTAGGTCTTAGGCTGGATTTTTGCATGCTTATGAAATACAAATAAGCAACTCTAATATATTCTGCTTGTTTCAGCAGTTGTTTTAACATATTTTGGAGACGTGGTGAGAGTATTCTCTTTAGAGTTTTACTTACACTTTTTTTTTTTTTCTTCTAGTATATACCAACTTAGGCTTTATAGTATTAAAGGAAAAACTGGGTCAACAGTTACCTAGTCATACTGGTATCTTTAGCTTCGGTTAATAGTTAGAAGTGGAGTCCCCTGGATTGGCATCTAACGTGCCAGTTATTGTAAATTAGTATTTGGAGTAATATTTCCTTAAAAAAAACAACTCTACCAGCAGAAGTCTAAATTATCTTTCTCTTCATTCCTTGTGAATTTGACTTATATGTTAATTTCTGTAATTACTAAGACTTCCTTCCTTCTATGAATTTGACTTTTTCCTCATCTGTTGCTCAATGCTTCTGTTCTCTTAAAATGACAATGAACAGAAAGTTCCTCTTCATTACCTTTTTATAAAACTTTTCATAAAAGAACTATCACTTAATTCACTTTTAAACAACTGCCACATACTCTGAGGCCTTTAACTTCTAATTCCTGGAATAGGTCTGCCATATTTTGCTGTTCTCTCCTGTTTCTCAAATCAATCTAGTCCTCCTTGTCCTATCACAAAGTAACTCTCTGTAACTTACCCACCTCAGCATCTTGCATTCTGACTTCCTGTGTACAAATCTCAGAAGAAGCAGTGTCTAATTTTACTCTTAAATTCTGGGAGATTCTTTCATGCCGTAGTCCATTTCAGTGAAATTTATTATGGACAGCTTAAGTGCATTATCTTTTTTTTGACAGGGTTTCAATTTTGAAGAAAATTTAACAATTCACTGTCTGTCTTCAAGTAATGAGCTCTCCTGCCAATATTGCATGCAGTACTTCATCACTAAATTGACTACATGGCAGTTAAAATGCTTGCTTTTTCTTTTTCCTAACTTCAACTTCAGGTTCTCATGTTTCTCAGCTACAACTCTTTATTCCTCTACTGAAACCACTTTCTAGTCTACTAGGTCATGCTTCTCTTCTGTCATTGTTGTGGTTTTGTTTAGTGAGGGGGGCCTAAGGTGGCAGCTTCTGTAGGAAACTGCTAGAAGTCGCTCCCCTTTGTTCAGTGGACTCGGCCGGGCCTAGGGCGGACCCACTGCTGGCCAAGGCCGAGCCGATTGGGAGCAGAATCTTCCATGATAACGCCTCTGCAATAACATATTTAAGGAGGGGAAAACAAAAACAAAAGAGAGAAGAGAAGATGTGAAGAAGCTGAGTGGGGGCAGCGGCGCAGAGGGGGAGGCACGAGCCTTGTGGGCCTTGCAGGCCTCACCCTCTGGCCTCTTGCCAGGCGGCCAACTGGGCCCAACTCAGCCCAGCCTGGCTGCAAGAAGTGGAAAGGAGATGAGATGGATGGTGTGAAGAGATCCTGAGAGGTTTCTGCCTGCCTGTTGTGAAGAACTTTTCTTGTGAGAGAAACAGCTGCAGATGCCAAGGTCAGTGAAGAAGGAGGGGGAGGAGTAATGTGGCTCCTGGCCAAGATTCCCCTGCAGCCTGTGGTGACGACCATGGTGGAGCAGGTTGTCCCCCTGCAGCCCATGGAGGTCCACGAAGGAGCAGAGATCTGCTTGGAGCCCGTGAAGGACCCTGCACCAGGGCAGGTGGAGGCTTGAAGGAAGCTGTGGCCCATGGAGGGCCCGCTGGGACAGCCGTTCTGGAGAGACTGCACCCTGTGGAAGAGATGACCCATGCCAGAGCAGTTTCAGGAAGGACTGCGGCATATGGGTGGGACCCCACACTGGAGCAGGGGAGGGATGTGAGGAGTTCTTCCCCTGACCATGAAGCAGCGGCATAAAACAAAGTGTGATGAACTGACCGTGACCCCCATTCCCTCTTCCCCCCTGTGCTGCTTGGGGGAGGGGAGGTAGTAGAGATAATGTTAGGCTCGAGAAGAGCGAGGGGTGGAGGAGGTTTATCTTGTTTCTCTGTCTCATTCTCCTGCTAGTTGTAGTAATAAATGAATAGTTTTCCCCAAGTCGAGTCTGTTTTGCCCGTGACGGTAACTTTAAGGATTTCTCCCTGTCCTTATCTCAAACCTCGAGCCGTTTTTTCTTAAATTATCTCCCCCTGTTCTCTCGGAGGGTGGGGTGAGTGAGAGAGAGACTGTGTAGTCTGGTCCGGATTGGGGTTGAACTATGACAGTCATGTATGGCTGTAGATATTTTGATTGTTTTCTTTTAACTTACCTGCTCTGTTTCTGTGGTGAGAACAATAGCATTATGTTCTTCAAATTTTCCTCTTTTTTGTGGATGTGTTATCACTGTTACTATGATCTCAACCCTTACCTGATAGTTAAAAACACTTTTTTGCTACTAGCTCTTTGTTTTGATTTGGTTTTGTCTCTCCTACTTTCTCTTCTGGATGTTCTCCTACCTTATGTTCAGTGTAGCAAAGCTGTACTTTTTCTCAGAGTGCCATTTACTACTTGGTACTGTCAGAGGTATCCCCTTTGAAGCCTCCAGCCTGAGAGTTTCAGCCTCGTCTGCTTTGCCGTGCACAATTTCAACTGTCCAAGATCTACCACTTGTTCTTAGACATCAAAAGAACTGTCCTTTCAGCATCTGCAGCTGAAGGTCTCTGTAGGTCTGTGATATATCTTGTGTTGATTTGGAAGAGACAGTGAACTTCTGGTTCTTTTCCACTTAATTCTTGTGAAAACTTACTGCAAAACTTGTTCTTCTTAACCAGTCTCTGGGGGCTGTTTATGTGGACCAAAATTTTCTGTGGTTGCTTTCAAAATGCTATATATTTCTTCTCTTTTTGTCTTGCAATAGCACTTTGAAGATGACAGTTTTTTCATTTGCCTTGTGGATGAAAACTTCACAGCTTTGCTTGCAAAGTCCCTGGCAGCTGCTTTACCTTCCTTACAACTTTTTTTTCCTAATGTCAAACCTACTCTGCCTTCCAGTAACATAAGTCTATTTTTTCTTGTTCTATCCACTAGTTGAGAAAGCTGATTTCTTTTTTTTTTCCTTCCTCTTTGTGTTTGCCTTTTACATGTAAGATTACTCTAATTATGCTTTCTTCTTTTAGCCTTTCTTTGTGTAGTAGTTTATAATTTCTGTTAATGTCCTTTAGCATTTTTTAATGCGGCCAAGATTTTTTTAAGTGCAGTGTCAGCTGGTCAGAATATTCCAACTGAACCTTTACCAATTCTAAGATGACATGGAGATTAAATTTGTGTATTCTTTGCATTCCTCCCTCCTCAACAGCATGGTATAGCAACTCCCAAGGTGGAGATGGGGAGGTCTCATAGCTGCTTTTCTCAGCGCTCCTGGCTCTGTTTGTACAGAACTGACTTAGATGTAGAACCTTGCAATGTCTTTGCTGAAATACAGCCTTCAATTTTAGACCGGATTTTCTTGTCTGGTCTCTCTCCTGAGCACTTGCAGTGTCCCCAGCCTCATGGTTTTTAAATATGTAATCTGCTTCTATTTTAACATACAAGCTAGTAACTAAAATATTAAATTTTAGTTTAAAATTAAATAATTTTAGAACTTGCCTTAATACCTCCTTCTACTTTTGAGTTAAATTCTTCCACACATGGCTCTTCCAATTGGTTTTGTACCCAGGTTATAGGAGACTCAGTGGAACTGTTCAGCAATGAAAGTGTCTTATGAGAGTGACTTTAAGGACTCTTGACACAATATGGCACCTGCTGTTTTCCATATCCCTGAGGTCTGCTGCACTGTTATAAAGGCAGTGAGATTGGCTTAATAGAATTTGTGTTTTGACAGATCCATGTGGGCCGTTACTTGTCTCCTGTATTTTTTCCCAAGTGCTATCAGATGCTTTGATTTGTTTCTGTACCTTTCCAGGAACTTAACTTCATATACTGGAATGTGGAGTGGAATAGAATGTAAAGTTTTATCCTCAATTTATTTTTCAGTGATGTTCTGGTCATCATCTCAACTGTTCTGATTTCCTGTGACTCTTCCTTCATCTTATCCTCAGACATTCCTTGAAACAGACTTACTTCCTCTTTGTTGCTTCCCGAAGAAATGAAAATTAATTGTTACTATCATGTCTTTATCTGTGGTATAAAGACAATGTATGATTGAATTTAGATTCCCTGCAGTGCTTCTGTTCTGTGTTATCTTTCTGCAGTGTGCACAAGAAATAAACTTCAAAGTGTAGTATATTTCTTCTTAAATACATCTTTCTATGTTGCTGTTTCCTCTCCACAGAGCATAAAAAGTCCTATTTGTATTATCTTAGAACTTTTTCACCTCTGAAAAGCCCCTTGAAATGTAAAAAATATTATTAGTTTTTTAATAACTTCTAGATTGGATACCTTATTTTTGGGTCACTGACAGTTGTTGCAAAATTAACCATCTTAATTTTTTTTTAATGCTGTTATAGAGCACATTATTTCAATAAAATGCTTTGAATCATAGTCACAGGGAAGGAGCAGCAGATGGGAACAGTCAGTTGGGGGAGCTAATGCTCTGTAGTGCATCTGCCAGCATTCGACAGGAAAGAATAAGAACTGCAAAATGAAAGGAAAGAGAAAAATGCGTTAGTGGAGGTGATTATTATTATTATTATTCACCCCCCAGCTGCCCCCCCTCCCAGCCCCAGTAGCTCTTTGATGTTGTGGTTGAAGTACTTTTTTAGCAGCTTTAAGAAGTAGAAATTAAACTTCTTTGATTTCTTTTTTAATGATCAGAGCACTCCTATGAGAGACTTTCTGATATCACTATTATGCTTTCCTCAAAAGCATTTATTTCAGCAGTGGGGCAGTTGTATAAATATTTGTAGGTTAGCTTCTTCAAAAAGTGTTTTATGATTACTTATTTATTATTTATTTATTGGGTACGGAAGATCCTAAAGTCACATTTGGATTAATGAGAATGGGACTAGTTCGTGTCCTTAGTAAGGACAGATATACGTGAAAGAAACTACTCAATCTCAGGTAGATTCAGATTAGGTGTCAGGAAAAAACTTTTTACACTGAGGGTGGTGTAACACTGACACAGGTTGCCCAGGGAAGTGGTGGATGCCCCATCCCTGGAAACATTCAAGGCCAGGTTGGATGAGGCTCTGAGCAACCTGATCTGGTTGGAGATGTCCCTGCTCCTTGCAGGGGGGTTGGACTAGATGACCTTTAGAAGGTCCCTTCCAACTAAAACTGTTCTATGATTCTATGTCTAGCAACTAAAAGCCTGTGACTAAAGATCCATTTTGGTTCTAGGTGTATAAATAAAAATATTCTTCTTGTTGGGTTTACGGCTTTGTGTTTCAGAGGCATCAAATAATATTTCTTCTTTACCAAACATGATGGGAAGAGTGCTTAAAAGTGGAAACTATCTAGAGCCCAATTTTACTGTGTCGAAAATTATGCCAAGCTAAAACAGTAACTGTGATCAAGTAGGCTGCAGTTTGCATTTGTGAAGGAAATGGTTCTGAATTTTTATCTTCGTTTCCTGCTACTTGAATCTTAAATTTGTCCTTTGGCTTGAGAACCAATGATGCTTGTCTTACAGGTGACAGCAAAGGTCAGAAGTGATGCATGTCTAAGTGAGATAAGTGCTGTGTTGCCAAAGTAAGCTAAAAATATGTGTTCTGTCACTGAGCTCTATGCTAAAACTCATAATAGAAACACAATTTTATGTGGAAAGGCTTAGGAGTAGGTTGCTTTGGATTTTTTTTTTAAATGCAGGGATTTGTTAAATAAGACAGTGA
Organism: Tetrax tetrax; assembly: GCA_009806455.1. Lineage (NCBI taxonomy): Eukaryota > Metazoa > Chordata > Aves > Otidiformes > Otididae > Tetrax > Tetrax tetrax. The sequence goes on along the minus strand of WHYT01014841.1, from coordinate 42,981 downwards.
AACATATACACCATTAGCACTTTAAAAAAATGTAACAGGTTGCTCTCATTGTAAGTTACTTAATTTCAAAGGAAGCAATAAATTTCTCAGTTTAATCATTTAAGTTTCAGAAGATGGATTTAAGTGAAACGAAGTGGTGACTTTGTCTGTGACTTTACTGTTCCTTTTTAAAAATTGGGGTTTTTTTTTGTTCCAGATAAAGAAAAAAAACAACATTGATATCTATGTTTTTGGCTACCTCTTGTAGTTGACTGTGGTTATGTGTTTATTTCTGCAGTCCCAAGCACAAATAGAGGCTGGGTGTATAATGGATCAAGAGCAGCCCTGAGGAGAAGGACTTGGGAGTGCTGGTGGATGAGAAGCTCAGCATGAACTGGCAATGTGCGCTTGCAGCCCAGAAAGCCAACCGCATCCTGGGCTGCAACAAAAGAAGTGTGGCCAGCAGGTCAAGGGAGGTGATTCTGCCCCTCTATTCCGCTCTTGTGAGACCCCACCTGGAGTACTCTGGAGCCCCCAACATAAGAAGCACGTGGACCTGTTGGAGCAAGTCCAGAGGAGACCATGTAGATGATCAAAGGGCTGGGGCACCTCTGAGGACAGGCTGAGAGAGTTGGGGCTGTTCAGTCTGGAGAAGAGGAGGCTTTGGGGAAACCTTATAGCGGTCTTCCAGTACCTCAAGGGGACCTGCAAGAAAGATGGGGAGAAACTTTTTAGCAGGGCCTGTAGTGATAGGACAAAGGATAATATTTTTAAAGTGGAAGCAGATTCAGACTGGATATAAGGAATTTTTTTTTTTTTTTTTTTTTACAATGAG
>WHYT01014841.1:29059-42147 GCA_009806455.1 Tetrax tetrax | reverse complement strand
ATATGATAACCTGGAAATGCATCAGTGAATATTGTACCAGTTTAATATCATGTGACAATTTATTATCATGCTGGTAACAGTAACTTGAGAATGATGCACAGTAGTCAGTGAGAAAGAACTATAATGGTGTATGCAGTTGGTAAGTAAACAGAAGTCTGTATTTCAGGATGACTCTGTGTTAGAAATTTGAGTTTTCTTCTGATTATTTTCTTATGGCTTTCTGTGACCCGTAGACAGTGGCTATGTGATAGTTATAGTAGTGTCTTGTTGGAGTTGGTTTACACTGAAGTTAATGACAAATTATCTCCTCAGCTGTGTTGTGGTTTTTTTCTTGGAGAAAACTAGTCAAGTTTCTGGAGGCTAACTGGTAAGTGACCTGGCTGATGCTTACTGTGGACCACCACTGGAGCAGGACTTGAGTGACACAGGGAGCCATCTGAACTGCCAGTGCAGATGTACCTAGAGTGTTCCTCAGCCTTCCAGAGTTTCATTGTTGGAATGAGACTGATTTGTATTTGCAATTGTTTCCTGGGGAAAGTTGGTTCGTATATCTCAACAATGCTAGCTAAGTCCCTTCTGGATAGTGGAGCCTTGGATTTCCCACCTATCTATACATTAATAGAGGCTCATTATTGAGGTCCAAGTTTCAGCCACGTACTAGTTTTATGTGTGGTTCAAGAGACACAATTTACCTACCACTGGCGTGTGCAGTAAATCATAAACTTCCTTTGAAATTAATACATTGCATCTTGCCTACAATGTTGCAGGATTCTGTAAAGGAGTATAAATCTTGGATGTGCTTTGTCTAAACCAATTCTTTCAAGTGATGTAGTTGCTTTTAGAACACAACAGTTATTCACTGGGCTTAATAAATGGATTCTTAAATTAATGATTGTTGAAAAGCTACAGTGCTGCCTCACTGACACTTCTGAACAAACCTGGTCAGACCCTGACAGTTACATTTTTATGACATTTCTAAAGAGCATGCCACTTTTGTCCTAACTTTCAAATTGTTTATGACTTAAACTTTGCAAGTATTTATGCTAAATTTGCAATTCCTGTAGAATATAAATAGTACACTTGTTCTTGCTTGTCTCTTAGTCTAAGCACTCTGGTAACTCATCTCATAACTTCTGTTAAATTAGAATTTCTTCTGTTTGAAAGCTCTGTGGAATACATGCCAGTGCCCAGTTCTTAAAATTGGACTTTCTTGCTCAGACTCATTCTTTCTGCTAATTTCAAGCTTTGTGTGTGGAAAGAAATGTGTGATTTTTTTTTTTTTTTTTTTTTTTACAATGAGAGTGGTGGAACGCTGGAACAGGTTGCCCAGAGAGGTGATGGATGCCCCATCCCTGGAAACGTTCAAGGCCAGGTTGGAGAGGATTCTGAGCAACCTGATCTGGTTGAAGATGTCCCTGCTTCTTGCAGGGGAGTTGGACTAGGTGACCTTTAAAGGCCCTTTCCAACCGAAACTATTCTGTGATTAGAAGCAGAAAATCCTAGAGAGGCCTCTTTCTTCAGAATTATTAGCAACATGGGAATCCAGTTCAACCAGTATGTAGTATACTTTAGACCATTGTACTCCAGTCCGAGGATTCAGTAGGCCAACTCGCAAGTCTGTTTGCTAAGTAATGTCTTGTGCAAAGCAACCTTACTCACTGGCTGCAACCCAAAGTAAATGGATTGATTGCAAAGCAACCTGAGTATTCCAGCGAGCTAACATTGTGAGGGATGCGTGGATGGGGTGAGTTTTGATTAAAACATTTAGGCTTAAAATGAATTATAATATTCTCTTATGGAATTTTTAAATGAAGCTTGATTAACAGGAGAATATAAACACATCTCATAAATCTTAAGAGAAGTGTTGGCTGGAAGGAAGGGAAAACATGCACTGACTCTTTTTTTTTGTGTGTGTGTGTGCTGGCAGGATGGATGGGGAGGGGTTTTTGTTTACCCTTCTGTAATGGATTCTTGAACTACAAGCATGACTTTGTTATTAGTCATGGAGAAAACTAGCATTTTGCTGCCGTAATTATAGTTGCAGGTATTTGCACATGTGGTGTTGGTGATGTTCTATAAAATTGCGGAATTAAGTAATAAATGTGGCTGAAGAACATATAGCTACTGGGGATGTCCCTTTTCACCTTTGTAAACATAATGAACAACAGTTTGTAAATTATGCAAAATGCTAATTACAATTTTTAATTTGGTAATCATCTCAGTTTGATTAGAAACAGATGCTGATTATCTGCAGAAATCTGAATGGACCTTTAGAAGATAGCTTTCATTGCTTAAAATTGACTTGTGAAACTAAAGTCAAACTAAACCACAAACTCTGCAGTTACTTATGCCCCCTTTAGTGCACTGGGGCACTGTGATTCTTGGTAATTAGCTTTGTCTGGTTCATTGTTTGAGTTAAATGGGACCTTTAGAGTCCCTTCTGAGGTTGAGTCCTTCTGTGCTGGGTACTGTACACTTTTTGTTTTGAAGTACATTCTCTTCCAGCTTTGGAAAGGTTATGTGCTTAGAAATAAAAATTGCAAAAAATGCTATGATAAAAATGAGACTATAAATAAAAACATTCTTCCTCCTGATCTAGCTGAAAACAACCAGACAGTGTTTGGAATACAGTCTGAATCCTGAGGCAGATGTTCTGCTGTAAACCCAGATTTCTAAAGGAATGTGAAGTGGTAGCTGTACCAGAAACACAGTGGAGAGTAAGGTGTCTTCTATACCACGTTCTTCAGCTTGTGATAGAAGAGGTGGGAAGGGTACCCACGCTGCTTGTGTAATAATGTGCTCTGGCACTCAGTGATTGACCTGGGGACACTTGAACGGCGTTTATCTAGTGGCTTGGAAGTGGTGAAAGAATACTAAGTCCTAACCTGGTCCTTGTAGATTCTCAGTTCTTAGCAATTGGTAATTCTGGATTCCTGGAAGAAACTTAGTATAGACAAGGAGAATGGTGTCATTAAGTTTTATTGTCATTATATTTTTTTTCTATAAATACTTTAGACATTCTTTTGGGGCATAAGGGAAGAGAAATTTTTTTAAAAAGTTATATCCATACATTATTCAAGAAGAAAATAAATTCTTTGGGTAATCAAGGTGTTAAGTTCTTTTGAGGTGGTTGAGGTTAAGAATATTTCAAAAATTAATTAATTCTTCACATAGCCATAATCTTTTGGAAATGGTGATGTTGTTCCTTAGTACAGCAGCATAAAAACTGATAGGATAGTTTGTGCAGGATGTAATTACACTGCAAGTAGAATTTACTGGCTGCTCTTTTGGACGTAAGCTTCATCAAATGGTCTGTAAACACTGAAATACTCTTCCCTGCTAATCCTGTGATTGAATCTAGAGAAACATTTGTTAAGAAGTTTTTGTAAAAATGAGTCTAACACTAGCATCCTGATTTGTAAATGGAAGAAAACCTGTTGCCATATTTCCCATAAGGATCTTCCGTTAGGTCTTCAGTCATGTGCGACTCTAATATGTATCTGGTGATGTTCTAGAATAATCCGTAGTAATTGTTCAGCTTTCCTTTTCATGGACGTAGGGAAATGTTTGTCAGAAATGTAGGAAACTGGACCTGTGTCACTGAGTTTCTTTGTGATTATGGAAACCATGAATTAGCTGCATAGTTGAGGTAAATCCATAAAATATCCTTTCCATGCTCACTCCTGACTTTATAAAAAAAAAAAAGCACGATGGATAAGAATACATAATAATTCCAAGTGCAGCCCTCTGTATTTTTAGGGATGCCAGCAACCTGAACTTGAGCTAAAATAATAAGTTGTGGTACCATGGGAAATAAAAATTTCTTCTTAATTAATTTGTGTGTGGCCAAAATGGAATTGATATATCTTAAGGAGCATTGTAATCAGGTTTGTGCACAACAGGTTTACGAGCCTCTGGAATGTTTTATTTAAGGCTCTTCATGCTCTTAATTGGTAGGACAGCTGGGAATGATGTCCTATCTTAATCAAGCTAGTATTCATTAACTGACTGAATACACTTAAGTTTATATTATTAAATTTAATGATATCTAGATTAATGCTTTTGTATTCTAGTTCTATCTTAGTTTGTCCTGTGCTGTGTAGCAGCAGAGAAGATTGACTAGAAATGATTGTTTTTGTCTGTGAGATACTTAAAATTGCAATATAGCGCAGTGTTGAGAGGCTGATACCACCTCTTTGTGAGAAGGATGTTACACCATTTGAGTACCAGCTGCTCAGTGACTGAAAGCAAGTTTTAAAAAGTTCAATTTCCAAGGACACCAGTGATGTGTGCACGTAAATACTTGAAGCTGAGTCTTGGAAAAGGAAAGGACTTGTGCATTGTGTTCTTGTTCCTTGCTGGGAGACTTAGAAGCAGCGAAATTAAGTAGTTGTGAATGTATGGTAGAATAATGTGTGCATGCTGCTTCATCTCTTCATTAAACCAGATAGGGATATTTTCAAGTTTTTAGACTGCCTCGCTGCTGATGTTTGTTTAACCAAGCCTTACATATTAAATTATTCATATTTTAATCTAAATTTATGTGTCGTTGTTGCCAGGACAATTCTGTGATTAAAATCAATGAATAAACTGCACATAGAAAGCAAAAAAACCCTAGAAATAATGCAACTTGTCCCAAATCCTTGCTTCTTTTCTTTCCTCTCATGCCTTCCCTTTTTTATGTCTTATTTTTCTAAATAAGGTTCACAATCTTATGATGAAATCTTGACTTGTTTCAAGCTACTATACGCATCCCACTGTCACTGAAAAGAGAAGATCTTTTCCTGATGTTATTGTTGTTTGCTTGTGCAAAGCAAAGACTGACCTGGTGATAAGGAGTTTCTGTTTATTAAACTGGCAACAAACTAACGAGGCAAAACTGCAAATTGTTTTCTGTGGGGTGAGTTGAATCTATTCAGTGAGGAGGGTCAGATGAGCAACAGATGACACCCTCAGAAGCACTCTGTGTTTTTTTTTTTTTTTTTTTTTTTTTCTTAAATCTTTTGAACATCACAGTATTTTATTGGGCAAACATCATTGAGTGCTGTCAAAAATTAAGCAGTCTATTTATCTTTCTGACCTTGATTAGAATCCTGTAAGCTGTATTTAATTATGTACATGCAGTATTTAAGTTTTTATTTTAGAAAGTGTAACATTGTGCATGAGTTTTCAAGCTAGAAATTTTGTCTTAAATGCTTTAAATTGTTAAATTAGAGCATTGCTGCTTAACTTTCCTGTTTCAAGAACTGGACAAGTACTAACATTTAATGAGCAATAAGTATACCATTGTTCTTGCTTATTAAAAAAAAAAAATGATAAATCCATGAATATAAGATGATAATAAGTTTGTTTTTTTTTTTTTTTTTTTTAAAGTCTGGATTTAAAAATGAGCTGAAACGGATGTTTTTGTTTAAAAATCTGACAAAGTTGTTTAATCCTAATTGTCATTGAGTCATCATGCTTTGTTTTAGTGCATTCAGTAAATCTAGATATGAGCAGAAATTGTCACAAGTTTTAGTCTGAAGATGCTGACTTTCAAACAAGGCATGTTTTAGAGTTCTTGTGCTAATGTTTATTATGTTTTAAAGTTGGCACTACTGCTTCAGAAGGAAGGTTAACACCATTGACCGCTAGTGTTTTGCTGGTTTCTGCTTAGTTTATTATTAGTGATCACTTGCCGAATATGTAATTCTTTTTCCCTTGTCAGCTGAAGTGATGATATATTTACAGATAAAGTAATCTTCTAGCACGTGTTAATTAAAAGAAAAAGCCTTATTCCAATGTATTTCAGCAGTTTTAAAACAAGTTCTTAATTTTAGATTAGTGAAGACCTGAAAAATGAATTGTCAAATGAGCTGCATGCATCAACCCCTGGCCTCACTGTGTCTAAAGTAAAAGAACAAATGTTCTATAAGGTAAGTAGAAATTGATAAGTTCTGCAGACTTGCATTAATTCATTCTCTTTCAGTTAAACCTGGAGTTACTAATTTTAAGGTTGTGTTAATACCATTGCTAACAGTTCATCAAAGTATCTAAATTAACAGAGACTAATGAGATTCCCCTTCAGTGTAGGGTAGAGGGAGGAACTGAGTGAACGAAGGAAACTTTAAACTACCATTAATGTCTTCTGTAATCTTTTGCCATCCCATGTCTTTCACCACCAAAACAGTCTTAAATTTTAGTATTTCCCAGCCAAATGACTTAACTTGCCTGGCTGATAGACCATTCAGGATGGAGACAAACCTCTGTTGCTGAAACTAGATTTGGTCTTATTCTGAAATTCTTTTTGCAAGAGAGCAAGGGGAGAAGAAAGAAGTATCTAATGTAGCCCACTGATTCTTCTTCGGAGTGAAGTTTGTTGGGTTCCAGATCTGTTTGCAAGACCTTTTATATGTAGATTACATGAATCAAGTATTTTAAGATGTCTGAAACAGAAGGCCAACAGGGATCCATTTTCAAATATCAAATCAGTAAGTGATGCAAGGCTACATAATTAGGCTAATAACCATAGATACAAACTTTAAAGTAGCTTGATTTGCCTAATTGCATGACTTTCTGTAAGTAAACTATTTTTCCACTAAAAAAATGATCAGCTATTCCGTTCCAAGTCAACATTTAAATTAAAAATCTGTGCATTTTACCTGGATAGAGCTTTGTTAAAAGACAGAGTGACTTAAATCTTTACTGGTCCATGTGGAATCTTAGGGTTGTAAAGATTGTTACTGCATTATTTTGCTATTCCACAGTGTGAGTTGTTCTTCTTTCTCAGGTTGGACTTGCAGATGCTGTGGATCTATTTAGAACCAGAAGAGTGTTTATTAAAGATGGCTTTGCCTATGTGCCAGTTAAGGAGATTGATGCAATTGTTTTGAATAACTATAGAACAAAGTTATCTAAAGCACTGGCGGTAAGTCTGATTTTTTTTTTTTTTTTAACAACTTCTGTTGCATTGTTTAGTGACACTCTTGGACAGTAGCCTTTTGGATTTTTGAATTTATCTGCTTCCATCTGGAGAATACCAGAAACTCTATCAAAAGTGCTGGCAGCACTAAATAAAGTTATTTATGAGCTGAGAGTTCATTAACTTTAAATGGAATTTAGCATGTGAAAATGGAATTTAGCATGTGATGTGCCTTGTAAAGAAGTTTCTGCTAGAGGATTTTAAAATTGTTTCCCACATAGGCAGTAACATGACTTTTCATTCTATCTTAGCCCCATACACACAACTGTCTTTTTCAAAATAGTGATTTGTGGTGTTTTTCTTTTGTTAGTGAGAACTGAAATGAGGATAAATCAGAACATGTCAGGCAAAAATAAAATCTTCATTGTATGAATGTTTGAGGTATCAAATCTAGTTAGGACACCTATGGTAAATACTGTATGTGAATGCTCTGTTAGTAATTCAGTGATCAATTGAGGAATTGCTAGTTTTATAATATTAGATTCTTCACAAGGTTTAAAAGTTGGTGATCATGTATAATGCATAGAATTTGAGTCCTACGTTGAATAACATGAAGGCAGTTTGGATGGCTTTTTGGAAATGTTTTCAGAGCCTTGTATTACTATGTCACATTAATGTCAAGGTTGACCGTAAATGTTTAGTAAACAAACAGTGTGAAGTAAAAATGCATTCCTTTAAGAAGCTGCCAGTATGCTAATTTTCTAATTTGTTAATTTTGAATATAATCAGAGTGTGTGGAATTACTTAATATGAGTGAAAATCATGATACTCTTATGTGAACATTTCCATTAGAGCTCTTTAATACAACTGCAACTGGAAACATCCTTATTTCAGTTGATGCATAATGTTCTTGCTGAAAGCTGATAACACTTGTGTGGGATTTAAAACGATGAATGTGTTCTATAGAAATCTGGCTAAGTATGCAGGTTATCTGCATCTATTTAAAATGCTTCTGAGAAGCTTCAGGGACTTCTAGAATTTGCCTCTTGTGTGAGTAGCTGAGAAGTCTGAAAAACGGTAGGAACTGCAATGAGTAGGCTACACGACTTTTTCAGTTTGAGGAAAAATCTACAACTTTGCATTACGAAGAGACACTATCTTTTATATGATTCATTTAACTCAGATTACTTTGTTAAAGCCAGTAGCTACTTTATAGTAAAGAAGTACTACTTTATGTTATCCTCTGTAATGTTTATAAATGTTTTTATCCTCTGTATGGTTTATAAATTTTAACACACTCATGAGCTTGGAAAGCTATTTTGTATAGAAGTGCTATGTTTACTTATTGCAGTATTTCAGATTTGCATTAGTTTTTTGTTTTAATACATACTTTTGTTTATTAAAGTTCACCATATTTTCAGAGTAAGGAATAAAAGATTAGTGATTTCTGTCCTATTCCAAAGCTCCCGATTGAAATTAAGGGGGTTTGATTACTAATTTAGTTTGCAAAACCACATTTAATAAACCGTTTCAGCTAATTTTAGCCAGCACAGTGCACTGCTGAGAGATACTAAGAATATTATTAAATTGAGTCTTTTGGAAATGAAGGAAAAAAATCCAGCATGTTCTACAGAGGTCAATCTAAAATTCTGTTACACTAAACAGAGACATAACTGTAGCGTGATGCTTGGTAGCTGGATAATTAGCGTAGTTTTCACTGGAACAAAACTATAGTCCTCATAACGAAACTATAAGACGACACTTGTAAAGAAAGGGTTGTACATAAGGAGTCCTTTTAAAATCTAAAGATGGTAACAGTTGCTGTTCCACACATACAAATTAGGAGTATAATCTTCAGTGAAGTACCTTTATTCCTCACCTTTATCTGGTATGAAGAGGCACATTTCAGCAGAAGTTATGACACAGTGGTACCTTCGAGTATTGTTTGTGAAAAGTAGTTGTCAAAAGACTATTTGATCTAAGCTTAAATTCTGCAATTACAACTGGTTTAGTGTTGCTTGGCAATGCTTTTGTAGCACATGGATGTTTGTATGTGTCTGCTGCAAAGGAGAAATCAGTGAAGAAATGTTGGTGGATTTCAGGCGCTGTGACAGTATAGAGGTCTTCCTGACTCTGCACAGAAGTTGTGCATCGTGGCCAGGCTTAAATGAGAAGTAATAGAACTTTGAACAACATCACTGATTTGTTATTTAATTTGTCTCTTAAAGAATGTATTTGATAACTTTACTACTTTGGTAATCATTACTTAAGTGTGCTTTTGGGAGTATGTTCTAGTGTTTCTGCGGCATCTGGCTATTTACGCTTTGTTCTCAGCACTTTCTAACGGGCGATCCTTGTTTTATTAGAATTTGAGAATTAAAGATCTTAATGTGTGATAATCCAAATTTGACTTGAACACTATTTCTAAAGAAGGGGTTTGTGAAATACTTATATCTTCTATGGGGTAGTTTGGCTTTGGCCAATAGTTCTGGCTTTGACAGTCTGTTATAAGCTTCTAAGGGACAAAATACTCTGAATATAGATAGTGGAAAGACTTCTTCCAGGCACGTAGTTTTGAGGAATGTTTCTTATAGCTCTCATTAGTGGTTCAGTTTTTCAACATTAAAGCAGCATAATTTGCCAGTGTGGGTTGTTTGTCTGATGTTACTGATTATTTGTAGTGATGCATGTTTTGCCTCTCGGAGTTTGTTTGGTGCTGCTCCAAGCAATTGCGCGCACAGGTTTTCAGAGTTGTCCCTACACAGGAATGATTTCATGGTGAGGGCCTGCCTTGTCTTTTCCAAGGTGCTCTGAAGCTGTTACACTTTATGGGAGTGTGCTTGTGCTAAAGCTGCTCTTCCTAGGTCTCCAAAGCATTGAATAGTCTGGGTGGTCGCCTGGCCCTGATAGGTTGCTTGCTGCATTGCAGGCTGGCGTCACCACCCGCCTGCGTGTCATGGGGTGATTCTAGCTGGGGTTGTAAAAGGAGGTGTATAATGAGGGGAATTGCTATGTTGGCACTGAGCTTTGAGAGAACAGTAAATAATTCATAGTACTGACTTTAAAAAAAAAAAAAAAAGTTTGATGTTGACATTGGCACAAATTCAGTTTAGTCAGAGTTACACTTTAAGGGCTTACTAGTCAAGCCCATGAAGCAGTCATGTGTTTTGTTTCATCCTTTAAAAATAAGTTTGACATCTCAACTATGTAGCTATTCCTTGAGACTCGATAATAGGGAGAGTTAATACTATTCAAGCCTTCTTGACAATTGCAAATGCAGCTGAAGGAGTTCATTTTATGTGCAAAATCAATACTGCAAGGACCTTCTTTCTGTATTCTCTGACCCATTCGATAGTAAATAATTTCCTTTGTGCAATTGATGATGATTAAAATGTAGAAAGCCTAAACGTTTTCTGTAGTTCATGTAAGTTGTAATATTAGCTCTACAGTTGTTTTATAACTTAAAGCAAACTTTTAATTCAAATTGCATTATATTTTATTCGTGAAGGTTTTGCTGTGTTTATGTTAATGAGCAAACATTTCTACAGTAATGCTACGCTGCACTTTGATAATTTCAGTTGTAGTCATGTAGTGAACTTAGATTGTGAAATTATTGGCAGTATTGGATCTCCTTTTTTGAGGATAGTTGTTTTAATTTTTGACTTCTTGAGATCAGAAGATTTGGCTTAGTGTTGCGGTTCAGACCCACAGACCCGTGTAAGAGCTATGTTGTACTCAGTACAGCGCAAAGGAGGATTGTGCCAGAGAAATCTGAAGCAGGACGAAAGGAGGAGAGGACAGAATAGGCTGCTGAATCATCGGCTGGGACCGGCCTTTATCAGCAGTATCCTCACATAATTGAGAAAATGACTTAATACTACATCAGGAGTTGGCTGACTTGTTTGAACAGGAGTCTGCATTGGACACCAGTTTGCCTCCACAATTCCCTCCCTGTGTGGTTCACTGCAATGGGCGTAGGGGTAGACAAGGTCTCCCACCTGCTGAAAGTGTTGCGGTGTTCAGTGTGAGCTTCCCTCTAATGTCTGATCCCCAGAAATGACGTGATTTCTGAAGATGTGTTTAGGTTTTTTGAACTACTTTTCTTGTAGTACCATTTGGTACTTAGCATCTGATACAAATACTCTTCCTAAGTGATCGATCGGAAAATCCTTTATATCGAGATTATGGTTTCAGGTTGAGCACATAAAATGCTGGTATTATAATAATAGCAGTAGTAGTCTTGACTAAACCTGTGTGCTGGATGCAGGTGCTCAGTGCTGGCAGTGAGGGGCTGCAGGGTGGCCTCTACGATGTGAGGACAGAGCTGCCCCGTGCTGGACACAGACGGTTCCAGCCGGCTCCAACCGACCCAACAGGGCACGGCTAAGCCCTGCAGCCAAGGTGGTGGCGCGTCTGGGAAAATGTATTCAAGAAAAGGCAAAACACTTGACAGAGAAAGGAGGAGGAAAGCAAAAAGAATGAGAAGCAGCAGAGAGAACAACAAAGTCAGAGGAGCAGCTCCATGATGCTGGAGATCTTCATGGCACATGTGAGGACCCCATGCTGGAGCAGCTGGAGAGTTCCTGAAGGAACCACAGCCTGTGAAGAGCCTGTACTGAAGTAAACTTTATTTTATTTTATTTTATTTTACTTTTTTTTTCCTGAAGGACTTCAGCCTATGGCAAAGAGCCCATGCCAAAGCAAGGGAAATAATGTGAATAATGTGAGTGGGCAGGAGCTGCAGAGAGGAGCTGTTACAGACCAACTGCCCCTGCCCGCTGCCCCCTGCACTGCTCGGGGTGGGAGGTGGAGAGGAGTCTGGAGTGAAGGAGTAAAGTTCAACTAGCAAGAGAGGAAGAAAGGCGTTGTTTTAATGTTTGTCTCTATTCTCTCTACCTGAGTCTGTTTTAATTGATAGTAAATTACATTAATTTTCTCCAAGTCAAGTCTCTTTTGCTTGTAGTGGTAATTGGTAAGCAATCTCCCTGTGTTTATCACAGCCTGCAAGCTTTCTCACCCTGTTTCCCCCCTGTCTGAAGGAGGGGGAGTAAGCGAGCAGCTGGGTGGGAGTTTGGTCCTTAGGTTGTGGTGGGTTAACCTTGGCTCTCCTTTCAATTTTCAGTCTCTGGGCTTGTAGATCTGCTGAGGTTGAACACTGGAGGAAAGGAAGTTCAGCACTCTGGTTCCAGCTGACGCAGTTGTGTTAGCTTCTCTGTTTCCTGGGCTCCTCTTCTGAAACAGCTCTTCGATAAATTCTAGAGGTGGGGATAACAGATACTGAAACACCTGACTGACTAGGATGCCTCTGTTAGTGTTTGCATTAACTAGATAGAATCACGACGTCATTCTTATCTCAGCGAACGTTACAGTTCAGAAAATGTTTTGCCCTCAAGTTTTAGTGCTTGTTGAACACCACATTTTAAAGCTATAAGCATGTACTTAAGAATGTGAAAATATTCCTCGGTAGTATGAGTGCTTTTATTGTGGGTTTGAAGAGTTTATTTTACAAAGAAGAGTTTATTTTACAATTATCAGTGATAGCATAACTGAACTTCCCATTCATAGTCTAATGGCTGTTCTGCAGTAGATTTGTCACACTTCTATTTACCAGCCCCTTTTTCCCCCATCTTGAAGTAATAACTTGGCTGGTCTTTGTAATGTAACTCTACTGCAAAAAGCTGCTTTTTCGAAATACTATATCAGAACATCGTATAGGATCTAACAGTCTGCAAATTAAAATATTAACTGAAAATAACACCAACAACTACCATAAGAAATCAAGATTCCAATGTTAATATGTACGGTCTTGATAGCACGAGTTTCTTCTTAATTTAATACTGTTGTGGTTTTGCTTAGTGAGGGGGGCCTAAGGTGGTAGCTTCTGTAGGAAATTGCTAGCAGTCGCTCCCCTTTGTTTAGTGGACTCGGCCAGGCCTAGGGCGGACCCACTGCTGGCAAAGGCTGAGCCGATTGGGAGCAGAATGTCCCGTGATAGCGCCTCTGCGATAACGTATTTAAGAAAGGGAAAACAGAAAAAAAAAAAGAGAAGAGAAGATGTGACGAAGCTGAGCAAGGGCAGAGGCCCAGAGGGGGGAGGCGCAGGCCTTCGGGCCTTGCAGGCCTCACCCTCTGGCCTCTCGCCAGGCGGCCGACTGGGCCCAACTCAGCCCAGCCTGGCTGCAAGAGG
>WHYT01014841.1:5743-26635 GCA_009806455.1 Tetrax tetrax | reverse complement strand
TTTTTTTTTTTTTTTTTTTTTTTTTTTTTTTTTTTTTTTGGCGGTTCTCCCTCTGATTTCTTCATTACGCTTTAGCGTGCCTGTCTTGCATTTGATTTTCGAAGTTATTCTTTTCTTGCTTTGCTCCCTTGCTAAAAGCTGTTTTCAAAGTAATGAGGAAAGGAACTCTTTGGAAACTTTGCAATGTAATCCTAGAAAATTCTCTACGACGGAAAAATCACAAACAATGCAAGAGTAAATGAGCCTGCATTCAGCGTGGTGATTTTTCATTATCTCCATTGTCTGTAACCCCTGCTTCTCATGACCCTTGGTTAGATCTTAAATTCTGGCTAGCATATTGCACATTTTTATAAACCTACTCTAAAGATATCAAAAAGTTGCACCTTGTTTATAAATAACAACTATTTTATAACATACCAAATACAAATTCATGTAGGACTTTGTTGTGGTTTAGCCCCAGCTGGCAGCTGGCATCCCCTGGGCAGATGGGGGAGGAAAAAATGTAACAAAAATCTTGTGGGTTGAGATAAGGACAGGGAGAGGTCATTCAGCAATTAGTCATGGGCAAAACAAACTCAACTTGGGGAAAATTAACTACTTTATTAACAATCAAATCAGCGTAGGATAATGAGAAACAAAACCAAATCTTAAAACCACCTTTTCCTGGGCTTAATGTTACTCAAGTTTCCCTACCTCCTCTCCCACAGTGGCACAGGGGGATGGGGAATGGGGATTGCAGTCAGTTCATCACACATTGTTTCTGCTGCTCCTTCCTCCTTGGACCTAAGACTCCTCACATTCTTCCTCTGCTTCAGTGTGGAGTACCTCCCGCAGGAGACAGTCCTCCATGAACTTCTCCAGTGTGAGTCCTTCCCACAGGCTACTGTTTTTAATGAACTGCTCCAGCATGGGTTTCCCCTGGAATGGTCACAACCTCCTTTAGGTGCATCCACCTGCCCCGGTGTGGGGATCCTCCATGGGCTGCAGGTGGATCTCTGCTCCTCCGTGGACCTCCATAGGCTCAACCTGCTTCACCATGGGCTGCAGCACGGGCTGCAGGGGAATCTTGGCCAGGAGCAGCATTACTCCTCCCCCCTCCTTCTTCACTGACCTTGGCATCTGCAGGGTGGTTCCTCACATATTCTCACTGCTGTCCTTGCTAGTGATTCTGCAGCAGTTTTCCTGCCCTTCTTAAATTTGTTGTTCCAGAGATACTATCGCCCTCACTGATTGGCTTGACCTTGGCCAGCAACAGGTCTGTCCTGGAGCCAGCTGGTATTGGCTCTGTTGGACACAGGGGAAGCTTCTAGCAGCTTCTCACAGAAGCCACTCCGTAGCCCGCCCCTGCTACCAAAACCTGGCCATGCAAACCAAGTACAGACTTGCTGTTGTGAGTAGTCACAATGAAATCAGCGAGTCTTGTAGATGCTGACAGCAAGGTGTACAACAGTGAGCATCAGATTAAGTGTTCAAGAGAAAACTGGAGTCATGCAAGTTATTTTGAGACATAAATTAAACTGTAGTATCTTAAGTTATGATAACAGATTGAATTAACAGAAAAAAAAAAGGCTGTGGCAAATATGGAATGTAGAAGAATAGGAAGAGGATACATTTTAAAATGTTTAATGCAGGTTTATGGAGCAGGCAAAAAGAAATAGATTGAATTACTAAAAATTGTGATGACTGCCTTTCCGATTACATGGGTTGTTCTGGTTTTTTTGGCATACATTTCTCTGTGAAATATGGAGAGTGGCTATTCTCCTGACTGAAGTTTTACGATATCCTAAGCCAGTGAATGTACATTGCGTATGTGATGTAACATGTTTTTGCCATTCCTGCTACTGATAAAGACTGGCTCTCTATTGGGGAGGGACTAAATCTTAAATCCTTTTTTCAATCAGAGGAAAAATAGAAAAAGACTGTCCGTAGCTCAAAGTCAGACATGAAATAAATTGAACAACTGATAGTCGTATCAGATGACACTTGGTTAATTAATGTATAGAATCTTTCTAGAGGTTGGAGCACTTTAAGCAGCAAGCGTAAGAATAAAGTATGCACAAGTCTCATCTCAGAAACGCCTTTGCCAAGACATGTTTAAAAGAGATTTTCCTGTAAGACTAATTTAAAAAACCCATTAATTTTACTAATTACACAACTCAAGTGTTTTGAACTGTTTTAATAAAAACTGCAGCAATATGTGTTTTGAACTTACTGAATATCTACTTTTAAACTGTTTTGAATATAGATGAAGTGAGTATTTTTAGAAATGCTAGTCACTATCACTGTTACTGCAGCTGAGTTCTGGGTGGTCTTGTATGCCTTTCCATTTTACTGCAAATTCTCAAAGGGAAATTCATCTGTTAATGTATTTCTTCTACAATTAATTGGTAATCTGCATATTTATGCTAGAGAGGATGTGGACATTTTTTTGTAGTTCTTGTAAATGGAGATTATTTGTCAGAATTTTTTTTTTTTTTTTCCTGGTAATAGGAAAGCGGAGTATGTTCCAGAGGCAGTATAGCTGAGCAGAATTTTTACAATAAAAACACACCTTTGTGTCTTATGAGCAGTCTGTATGGGCTGACACTGAAATCACTGGAGTACTATCTTCCTGAAATATTAGAAATGTGATTTAATTAGGCTGCAAATGCAGAGCTAAGGTAGTTAAATTTGGCTTTAGTAGTATTGAGCCTGTTGGAGTATCCTGCTTGGTACACTCCCTTCCCAGCTGGGACTTCATTTTGCAGCTCTGGGTTGTGGAGAAGCAGATCCTCACCGATTATGAAAGGCTTTTGTTGGCTGGTTGGTTTTGGCTTCCTTTTGATTGTACCTCCTGGTGGATTATTTCAGGTTTTTTTTGGAGTTCACTCTCAATATTTTTTTTTTTTTTTTTCTAAATTCCTGAATTAGTCACCTACGGTGAAATACTGGCCCACTGATGCAAGCTACCTCTTGCTAGGGAACATACTTTGTAGTGAATTTTCCATTCCTTGTTGAGGAGTGTAGCCTTGCATGGCCGTGAGAGGTGTACTATATTGTATCAGCCTATCCAGTTACCTCATGTGGTCTGTTCAGCCTGAGGAAAGGTATGAATCAGAAATGGAGCGTGCAGCATTACTGAGTTAGCTTTCCTTAAGAGAGGCCTCCATGCTGCTGTGTTCCGCCCTTAATCTGTCAGTGTTTCAAGCCGACCTGGACTTCTAAGCACTGGAGTCCTGAAAGACGAGAATAGCTTCACATGGTGCACTTCGGCGTTGCTGTGAACTGGAATTTCTTTGAAGTGGTTTTCTTTCCTTTTGAGGTATGTAAGGAGGAGGTGGTCTAGTGGTGATAATCTCTGCATTATGTAGGCATGTCTGTATGGCCCTACATGGGCTGGTTTTTGTTATTCCTTGGATCTTCTGTTACTGTGAAATAGAAAACTGGGAGACTTTTTCTATAGATTCTATATGGTTTATGTACGTTTAGTGGCGTGTCAAGTGTAAGTATATATGTAAATTGCTTTTGTTATGATCTCATCTGTCTGAGGGAGGGAGGAGGCACAAAAGTGCTGTAGTATGGGTGTTTTTTAGTAAAAATGGATTTTGAAAGGCGTTGATGGATTTATTCAGCATCCAGGGTCACAGGAAAGTCTCCAAGTATAAGTGAATTCTTGGAAAAGCTTTTGTGTGCTCTCTGGATTTTGAAAAGATACTGAATTAGCTGTTTTATGTCTTGAGTTGTAGAAAGGCAGAAAATAAGATGAAATAGTAAGGAAGCAGACCAATGAAGACACACAATTTCAATTTACATGTAGCTTGTGAAAGATCTTTTTAGCTATATTTTTTTCTGTATTTATGTAAACAAATTCCTTTTTATGTAAAGAGTTGTATTTTTCTGTTTGTAAGGATTGATGTTTAATTTAAATAATCTATGGTCTTGAACAAATATCAGAAAGCAAAGGTTTTTTATTATCGTCTGTCATGTTAAGCAAAATGTCATGGTTTATTAATGACTACAGCCTTTGTTTATGTATGTATATATGAAAGAAATTGATTAAATTTGGATGTAGTGCTTAGAGCTTCTTAAGTAATAGAAAACCACATGAGCTTTCCATGTTGTTTTCCTAGTTATGCTGCTAAAATGAGGTGAAGGGTGTTCTGTTAATCCCAAAGAATTTCTTTTTCTTTTTACTACATTCTTTTTATGGATAGGCAATAAAAATACATTTTTAAAATGTGTAAATCACACCCCTCCCCTCCCCCCCACTTAAAAATAAACTGTGAATCAGAAGAATCCTCTTCGGAGTACATGAAAATGTTGAATTACTTCTTTAAAAAAGTGGGAAGAATCCACCAGTTGACGAAGTGAATGAATAAAACTGTTAATAGGTTCTAACCAACCAGGGCACATCTCACTGTGCAGATCCTTTCTGTGAAAGGTTACCCCGTTTTGGTGTTTGAGCTTTTACAGGATTTTCTGTTAATTGTTTCTACGTGTTCACATCAGAATTTCTTGCCACACTTTTAAATAAAGACAAGGACATGCGGATGGTGCCATTGCTTTTTGGAGCTGCCCACATTACAATTAGCCACCTAAGTTTGTCCTGCAGCCAAGGGATACGTGTGGTACAACGCAGGCCAGGAGGCCATGTTACACGTGTGGTACAGCAAAGCCTAGGCCTGTCCCTACTCAGGTTTACTGTTAAGAGAATCTCTAACTCCTTGCTGTACAACGATCTTCCGGTTAGGACCACTACCATTATCCAACTCTTCACCCATCTAGTAGTCAATTTACCTGAACTGTAAAGTGGCAGCTTATAGGCATACTGTAAAATGTTCTATCAAAAGTCTTGTTAAAGCCAAGGCAGATGACATCCAATGCTCTTTAGTCACAGACCTACTAATTTTGTCTCAAGGCAGCCAAGTGGTTAAAAATAAATTAATGATAATATAAATTATTTACCCTTGGTAAATCCATGCTGTCTGTTCCTTGATGACCACCTCCATTGTGTCCCAGAAGTGCGTTCCAAGAAGACTTGCTGTGTGACTTTCCCGGGGTTTGAAGTGAGGCTGACTGGCCTGTTCCCCAGACATCCTTATTGCTCCGTCAGAAGATGGATGCAAGACTTGCCGTCTCCTGGTTGCAGTGGCCTTTCAGCAATGATGGAGAGCAGGCTCGTAATGTCAGCTCTCTCGGCACCCTCAGATACATCCTGTCAGGTTCCATGGACTTGCATGAGAGATTTCTTACTCGATTCTTACTCAATTATTTTCAACTGCTTGTTAGTTCTTTGCTTCCTTGAATAATCTTTGTAAGGCGTGAATGTCTGGAAACTGTCAATAAAGATGAGCAGAAAATGTAGAGGATAGAATTGCTCTCTAGCTTGCATTTGTCTCTAATTTATAGTAGTACTCTTGGAAGCTAAAATACTTAAGATCTAATTTATTTCTGTTTACTTTTGGAAATTTGAAAAGGCAATATGTAATGTTCCTTTTTTTGTTTACTGTGTCCTGTCACTTAGCAAACATAATTAAACTATGCACTTTTAATATCTCTTGGAATGATGCAGCAATTATATTTCATTGACTGCGTAATTGGACTCAGAAGTTTTTTTTTCTATATTTGGAGGATTCGGAATGCCAAGTGTGGAAACAGTAAAATACTTTTGGGTAATTCTGTGTCAATTATTAAGTTAACTTTTAACATTTTGTTAGGTGTTTGGTGTTTGTGTTTTGGGGTTTTTTTTTTTTTAGTCTGGATTCTTTATTCAGCTCTTCGAAGTGAGCTCAGTGAAAGCCTTGTTTTCTATGTTGGTCTTGAATTCAAGGAACCTTTCACTTTCAGAGAAGCAAACCCAGGCAAAATACTCAAAATCAAACAATAAGTATGAGCCTTCTCTCCAGGTTGCTGCAGCTCCATCTTATATCCTGCAGTCTAATTGAACATTTTCCTTACTGAGTGTGGAGTTTGAAGTGACTTTATCTGTGTAATGTCTTAGAAGCTGACTCTCTTTGTAAGCTATGGTGGCAATTTCAGTTCTGGTCAACACAGAGTAAATGGAGTGAGACTAGGGAGAAAATTCTGAATTGCTGTTGTGTCTAGCCTTGCTTAAAATCAGTTTGTTAATCCCTTTTCTTACAATTCTTGCCTAACTCATGATATGTGTCGAGTTGCTTAATTGACCTGAAAGGTTATAGCTGCACCTTGGGGCCTTGGCCATCAGAGGGCACCGCGAGAGTGCTGAACGAGGTCACACAGGAAAACTATGCCTGAAATGCAGCCTTTCTATGTAGCAATGGTGTTCCTTTAAGGACGAGATGAAGACATGAAATTGAGTTCTTAATTCTAAAGAAAAATGTGTTGTATTTGGTCTAATGTGGAATGTATGTAAATGAGGTTGATTTTATTCTCTTGGTATACACGAAATGCAAATAAGCGTTTCACTAAATGCATTAATTTTTAGTTCTGTGATGAATTTCCCTGTATCTGTCAGTATGAACTGATCATAGAATCATAGAATAGTTAGGGTTGGAGGAGCAGGGACATCTCCAACTAGATCAGGTTGCTTATAGCCTCATCCAGCCTGGCCTTGAATGTTTCCGGGGATGAGGCATCCACCACCTCTCTGGGCAACCTGTTCCAGTGTTCTACCACCCTCATTGTAAAAAAAAAAAAAAAAAAAAAAATCCTGATGTCTAATCTGATAAGCAAAAGTTAAGAAATTATCACAATTTAAAAATTTTGATGGTGTCTTAACAATAGCCTCCTGAATCTGCTTGCATAGTGTAGAATTATAAAATGGTTTGGATTGGAAGGGACCTTAAAGATCATCTAGTTCCAACTTCCCTGCCATGGGCAGGGACACCTTCCACTAGACTAGGCTGCTCAAAGTTCCATCCAGCCTGGGCTTGGACACTTACAGGGATGGGGCAGCCACAGCTTCTCTGGGCAACCTGTTCCAGTGCCTCACAACCCTCACAGCCATCTTCTGGACCTGCTCCAACAAGTCCATGTCCTCCTTATGTTGAGGACTCCAGAGCTGGACACAGTACTGCAGGTGGGATCTCATGAGAGTGAGACCTGCTGGCCACATGTCTTTTGATGCAGCCCAGGATGTGGTTAGTCATCTGGACTGCAAGAACACATTGCCAGCTCATGTTGAGCTTCTCATCAACAGAAACCCCTAAGTCCTTCTCCTCGGGGCTGCACTCAATCCTTTCATCCCTCTGTGTGTGTGTTGGTACCAGGGGTTGCCTTGACCCATGTGCAGGACCTTACACTTGGTCTTATTGAATCTCATGAGGTTCACATGGACCAACTTCTTGAGCTTGTCCAGGTCGCTCTGGATAGTATATCACCTGAAGCATTTGAAGTTTTCAGTGTCAGAGGTAATATTATGTTTTGTCTGTGATGTTGTGACTGTATAGGTTAATCTTTGTGTCACTGAGTCATTCCGTAAAATTTAGCATCAACTAAACTGAGTATTTAATCATAAGTGAACCATTGCATTTTTATTGTTGAGACTGCTTAGCGTTGATTTTTATGGGCAATTCCTGTTCTTGTTTTGTCTTCTTAGTATCTTAGTTAATTTTGTTTCTCTTGTCATTGTACTCTTATTAAATGGATACTTCCTGTTTCCTTTTTAAAAATGATCTATGTTAAAAGTTTTGTGTCCTCTTAGAAGATCAGTGATTCTTTCTCTCAGAATATTTTTTTACCAACTAATGTTGATCTTGGAAAATAATGCTGTTTGGACTTAGCCATAAAATGGAAAACTGTGTTATTAGTTAAATAGCTGCTCATCCATTTCAGAATGGATGCTGCTTTTGTTTTCGTGTCTTTTCAGCTTTCAAGATTGTGACTTGGGCATTTTTCTTCAGCATCCTTTCAGGTTCCCTTAGGTTTCTATAACCTGAAGTACCGCAGCTGCATCATCATCAGTGGACATCTGGCTGTAAGAGTCGTCCTGTGTTAAGATCTTTGTTCTTGGCCTTGTCATGGTTATATTCATTATACCTAACCTTAATCTTTGAATGGTTAAAATTTGTGTATTTGATGTTTTTTTTTTTTCTTCCTGCAAATATACCTTATTGGATCTCTTCTGATACCATTTTAGGAGTTGGATATTTAGAGGGCTGTCCTGCATTTGATATTGTATGAAGTGCACAGACTATTCCTGATGCTCCACCTGAACCGTGGTGGTACTGTTTCCAGTCCCAGATTTCTATTCTTGTCAGCACAACTATGAAATTGCATGTCAAGTTTCTTATAAAAAAAAGACATATTTCAGGTTTTAGCTAATATCACAAGACCGTCTAAAACCTTTCAAGGAGAGGATGTAACATTCATACACCCTTTTCTGAGCTGTTCGGATTTTTTTTTTTTTTAAACTGACCTGACTGCCACAGACCCCTATCTTCAGTGCATTCTGGGGGAGGGAGGAAAGGATCTTACATGTAGAATTTGCAAAAGGTCTTCAATTTTAACTATGTTATACTCGGTCATGCTGGCAACTGGAAAGTTTTAGAAGAGATTGGGATAGCCTCAAGCTCTGTGTTTTCATTTTCAAGCTCTGTTTTTCATTGTGTTCAACATGGATGTACATACTTGTACGCAACCATATATTTCAGTGTTCAAAATGTTTGCACACTGCTATGGTCACCACTCCTTGCTCTGATACCTGGACACACGTGCGAGAATATGACAAAACTATCTCTGCCTAGTACTCAAGCAATGTTAGAAGTTTTACTTGAATTCATTTAATTTTTATTTATCTGGCTTTTCTATTAATCTTCTCCTATTCAATCACTTCATGTAGCTTCCATGTCTTCTTAGCAGTAGTTACAGCAGAAAACCCAAGGTGCCAGATTACTTGTTGCAGTGGCCTTCCTCATGCTTGGTTTTCCAAGGCATTGCTGGAGTCAGAATTTGATGTCCTGCGTCTTTAACTGAGCCGTCTACTGTTCTAAACACTTTTATCACTTTCTTTTGATCTGTTAGTGAAACCAGATTTTTTTTTCTTTCATTGAGCTAATAGTAAGATTTGGAATCAGCTTACCCAAGGCAGTTTACAAATAAAGTGTTAATATTACAATCTTATTTCCCACACACTTGTCTTCTATTTGAATTTTGTTCATTGCCAGGTCTATCTTATGTTGGTTGTGTGTTCCCTGCCTGGCAACAAATCCAATTCTGCAGCGCACTTAAAAAAACGAAACACAACTCTATTGCAGAGGTCTACAATAAAAATAAATAAATAAATGAACCAAACTGCTTACTCTTGGTAGAGCCACAGCCTTTAAAAAAAGTTTAGGTTGTAACTGTAGGTTACCGCAGCGATAACAGAATTAGCTGCATATGCTCTGTTACCTTCAGCTTCATATCTTTATTATGTCATGCTGTGACTGATAACTCTGAGAAGTGGATGAAAGTAGTAACAGATGCAGTTCCATGCTAACTTAATGATTTTATCCTTAGGATTTGTGGTGTATCTCTAGCGAAGGCTGTGCGTGTCTAGCATACATGGAGGCAACTACGTTCTGAACATGATTCTTCATATTATGGCTTTATTGCATGTGGACTTGAATGTAATGCAAGTGTAGTTCAGATTTGCTTCTAATTCAGCTCAGGTATACCTGATCTAAACGGCAATATAAATTCAGGTTGTCTCACACATCAGGAAGGGGCTGAAACTCTGTTACTGCTGATGTTCTAGCTGGTAAACCCATGAAGAAGTAGGGCTTGAGCAAGAAAATAGATCAGCTTGGAATGTGTTTATCACGTTCTGCAATTGTCTGCTCTTCTGGCAAGATAAAGTAATAATCTTGCTGTGAAAAATATTTGACACATTTTCTGTCAGAATTTGTCTGTAAGCAGCACTTTTTATATAGCTCAGTTTTGCTGTTTTCCTCCTGTAACAAAGTTTCCTCCTGCAGTTCGCAAGTCTTTCTCAAAGTAATAAAAGTAGTAAGAGAAGTAGTACTTCAACAGTAGTAGAGATCTGACTTTATAAATCCTAACTGTAAGATGTTAATGAGACCTTAGTGGTAACAGTTGCCTTTCCTGTGTTTTTCATTTAGCTACTTGGGTTCATGAGCCTTGTTTGTGAAGTTTGAGTCAGTGTAGCATATATATGTGTTTGTATACTTATACATTTATACTGTGTGCACTCATGTACTGCTTTGACTTGAAAATACGATTTCATCAGCTCTGTTACGATCCAGTTACAAAGCATTAGATTAGAAGACCCCACAGGGGGCACCTGTTTAGAAACAAGCATCTGTTTCTACAAAACAGAGATCTGAAGATACTTTGAGCACTTGAAAGGACTTTTTCATGCCTCTTGCTGACCAAAGACCCATGAAACAGCAAACAATTTTTGAAGAAGGGCAGTGCCAGGTATGCTTATTTAATTATTTGTAATTAGATAAATTTTGCTTATCTGCAAGATTAAGTGAAAGGTCTTTGGCATACAGAGTGGTTCTAAAGCAACCTAAAACTGCATTGTATGAGTAAAAGCAAAGGTATTCTAAATTTTGCAAGCTAGTCCCAATACAATCAAGCTGTGGCTGGTGCCATGGACTCTGAAGAAGGCACTCCAGCTGGTGATGGCATTCAGGTCTTGGCTTGTGGCCTGACTTCTGTGCATAGTGCTTACTTCTTGGGCTCAGCCTTTTCCAGTGTTGCATGTTCATGGATGTGTCGCCTCCTTATAACCAGGGCTATTATTTTTCACTTGTCTATTGTTTTCTTATTTAGACACTTGACATAAGTTCTCAGTGGCCTGGTTGGTGATATTACCTCTTTGACCTTCTTCATATCTTAAGCCCACTTGCTGTTGTTAGCTGAGGTACTATAAGCTTTTGGCTTTTTGACCCAAATGTGTTTTAAGAATGTAAAGTTGTTAAGAGTTCATCCGTGCTGCTTTATTTTTGTCCCGTGCATACATAACCCATTAGAGCAAGGCAAATATAGTCTTTTTGGCAAGCTTTCCTCCACTGAAAGTTGTCTATCCTTTGCTCATTTTCCCACTGTGTACTAGAATCATTGAATGAGTTAGAGCTGGGCAAATGCAGTCAGAGTCTTATTTTCTGAGTGATATGTCCAAGCAGGCTTGGACAACATACAGTTGTTTTCATCTGTCACTTAAAAGCATTAGATTCAGAAAGTTTGAAATAAATAAAAAAAAAAAGTTAGTGTTTTGTTGCATGTGCCCTTCCATTTTGACTTACTGAGTTGACCTTAAAGAGCAGAGATAATCTTAGACAAATTATTTCCCATTCATCCTTGCTTCCTGGAACAATGTCATATATGGGCTGTGGGGTGACTGTGATTACTTTGGTATTTTATCAGAGGTGTTTTCTGTTTTCTCCTAATTTCTTCCATTGTCTCTTGTGTATATTTGAAAACAATTTTATTTTCCCAACCTCAGCAACTTTATTGTCCTTGTCCTAGATAATTTTTCTCCTGCTTGAATATTCTGTACAGGCTTAGTCTTGGTGAGGTCACAAGTTAGTGTGAAAAGAAGCTAATTTTGTTATGCAGAACGGAGAGTGGTGTTTCATGTGATTGTTGGTAACCATTTGGGAAAAAGTTGCAAAAAGCAAAACGAAACTTGAATACCTGTGCGGATTTGGAGTCATGGTTTTTATGGTCATTGGGATGATGTAATATGTTCAGTGCTGTAGGAGGTATGCTTTGTAGGACTTGTCATCAGTGTATCTCAGGAAATAAAGTATTTTATGAGTACTTTAGAAAAAAAAAAAAAAGTGTCAGCACATCTGGTCTTGGTTTAGTGAGAAGATCACTAGACACCACCTGTCCAAAGTGTTATGCGAAACCAATTTGCAAAACAATCACTAAGTTGACTCTCATTTACAAGTGATTATTTGTTATTATTTGCTATTGCTGTGTTGATAAACTATCCAGAACAAGCCTGATTTATGTTTGTGTATAGTCCCTTCTAACTTATATATAGACCTTATTTTTTTTTATATACTAAATTTGACAACAGCTTTGCTGAACTATGTAGAAAGTAGCTTTTTTTTTTTTTTGTATCTTCCTCTACACGGGATATTTTCTGTCATGAGGGCGTGCTGCAAGTAGTTGTGAGCAGCTTGGATCTTTTAGGTCTTTACAGTTACTCAGCTGCAATGGTAAAACGAATTTGATGCTAGCAGTAAGAGTTACTTGGCTAATGCAAACACTTGAACGGGTAATTACAGCCTCTGATCCTCTGCTGATAGCAATTACATCTTGCATTCTTCTCTGTTGTGGTTTAACACCAGTTGGCAATTAAGTACCACAAAGCTGCTCACTCACTCCTCCCCTCCTGAGTGGGATGGGGGAGGGAATCAGAAAGAAAGGAAAACTCTCCTGGATCATGGAGCATAACCGAGACTGATCCTGGAACAACCCTGAGCAACGATCTCAGAACTGGAGAATTTCTGGACTTCTGCTAACTGGCCAACCCCCACTTATATACTGGGCAGGACACTTATGGCAGGGAGTACTTCCTTTGGCCAGTTTGGGACAACTGTACTGGCTATACCCTTCCCAGCTTCTTGCACCTGCATATTAGCAAAACCTGGGAAGCTGAGAAAAGTCCTTGGTCTCTTTAGCAACAGCCAATAACATCAGTGTATTGTCAACATTCTTCGCATACCAAATCCTGTACTAAATCCAAAATGCATCATCTACTAGGAAGAAAACTAACTCCATCCTAGCCGAATCCGAGACACTCTGCCCCAAGGATGTAATTGCTGTTGTTCACGAGGAACCAAGCTTTGATTGTCTGTTACCATCACACACTTTGCTGATACCAGTTGTGTATTTTCATGGTTCCCAATGGATCATAAGCTGTGGTTTGAAGAATGCTAGAATACTACAAATAATACAAAGGATATTTACTGAAAGGTTTTGCCTTTACAGTATGTTAGTCTTACTTTAGAAGATGGATACTGAATCTGTTTAGTTGCTTGGGGAGTTCGTTCTTCATAAAAACTTTGTTTTTAATGCTCGTGTTATCTGAGGACATGACTGTAAAGTAGCTTCTCTCCAGAAGTGCAGTGGTAATACCAAGTTTGGTACTTCTGTAGGTTGGGTATTCTTTTGCACGTTCAGCTGGCTTCAAACAGCCACTTTCAGTCCTGTACACTCTTGGTTGCTGACTGTCTTTTTCAACCCTTGTGCTGCAGTCATTATATGCATTTATTTTTTCAGTTTCTCATTATTTCATTAGTCATCTCACAGTAAGTCAGACACATTAGCTAATAGGAGCAGCTTTCAGACTTTATTCCAGATGACCAGTAGTCAGAAAAAAATACAGGCTGGTGAAAGTGGTAGTCCTAATAGTGCCTTCTGGTGTCTTGCTAGTGTTCTGTTCTTGAAATCTATCCTTGAAAAGTAGTAGACACACCCCAGTTACTAATTAATTGTTCTATATTTGTCTGCTAATCTTTTCAATTACATTGTTATCCACGCAGGGGGCTAGTTTCCTGTGATTATTTTGTTGTTTGGATACTTCAGAGTTTAACAAACTGAAAACTTTGATAATTCTCTTGTAATTGACATGTAACACATATTCCTTTTAGAGTCTTTGCTGTTCCGTACAGCTTATGTTCTTCTTTTTGTAGTGTCTTGCTTTCTGAGAGATAATACTGTCTCTCACCTAACATTTTCCTGTGAAACTTGTTAGGACTTACTGTCTTCTTTTCTCTATCAGATGTGGTGAGATTGACTATGGTGCGCAAAAGTCATTAATTCTGACACTTAAAGATGAGTGTAAATAGCAGGATCACTCTAGCTGCATTTTCTCTGGGAAAAATGTGCAGAACAGTTGTCATGGTATTTACTTACCTTTGGATTTTCTAGACCTATGTTGGTTGAAAATGAGTTTGTCTTCGTCAGTGAAGCTGTATTAGTTATTGTCCAGAGGGGGCGTGAAGATACGGTGTCTTGATGATATCAGAGGTAATGCTTTTCATAGTGTTCATCTTTAGGAAATGATTGAATTGCCTTTATACTCTGGTTAGGAATGGATTTGCTGGCCTGTGTATAAGATTCTGTTAAGGGAGGTCGTTCTGTATACTTATCTGTGCAATTGCATTTTTTCTTGAAGATTCATTGGATTTCAGGTCCAGGGTGTTCTCTGTTAAATATGTATTTGAATCAAGTAGGAGGCTTACTAAGAAGAGTATGTATAGGGTGAGAATATCATGTTGGACAACTGAAATAGCTGATCTTCATCTTTGTCCTTCACTAAAGCTCTATCTAGACAAAATTGAGTAATAGCAATCTGCCCTTGTGTCAAAGAGTTCTGATGAGACTGCATTGGGATGCTGGCATGTCAAGGGAGTTGATCCTTCCTGTCTACTCAACACTGGTGAGGCCACTGGAGTACCCTGTCCAGTTCTGGGCTCCCCAGTACAAGAGAGATAGGGACATACTGGAGAAAGTCCAGCAGAAGTTCATTAACGTGGTGAACAGACTGGGGCATCTCTTCTGTGATGAAAGGCTAAGTGAGCTGGGACTGTTGAGCCTGGAGAAGGCATGGCTCAGAGGGATCTTACCAGTGTATATAAATACCTAAGAGTGACTGAGCACTGGCACAGGTTGCCCAGAGTGGTTGTGGATTCTCCCACCTTGGAGACAGTCAAAAGCCAACTGGACATGGTCTTAGGCAACCAGCTCTGGGTGACCTTGCTTGAGCATGGAGATTGGACAGATGACCTCTGGAGGAGATCCCTTCACTCACCTCTAGATATGTCCTTTCCAGTTCTATGATTCTGTGATTAGGTAGAAAAATAGCAGGAAAAGGTGGCAGAGCCAGTCCATTTGGCTGAGGGACTAAATCCGCCATTACTATTACGACTCATAACTTAATGGTGACTTCTGCTTTCTCAGCTTCTCTGTCATGGCTCTAGTGGTTCAGGCAGTCTTTAGCAGGTGTGTATGGAGTACAATATTTGCCACTTTACAGCATCCTTGTTTGTGTACAAGATCTCTCTTCTGTACCAGGAAAGACGTCTTGGTGGGATAGCCAATTTTTTTTTTTTTTTTTTTTTTTTTTTTTTTTTTTTTTGATCTGTGTTCTACAATCTATTACAATACCATTGCATGCAAGACTAATTGAAACAAGCCGGGAGAAGTCATTGTCCACAGCTTGTGCTTTTTCAATGTTCATCTTATTATATACGTACTTTAAGTTCCAAGATCTTACCAAACTGTGTAGTGAAGCAGTCTGAGTTTGTGTCCTAGTGCTTCGAGAGCTGTAACTAAGGTTTTGTATCGATCTGGACTGAGCTGGGCTGTGGTTTGTTTCTACCGTTCTCTCCTTTACCTCACCCATAAGTAGTCATCTTTCTTACTGATTCTGTAAAAAGTAGTGCTATTGTTATTCGTTAACATCAGGGAGTAAAACAGATCTAACTGATGAGCATGGAACTTACATTCCGTATCCTTATGCAGTCATAGCTGGTTAATGGCTATTGAGCATGAAAAACTAGGATAAAAGGCAGGACAAGTAATAAATTAAACACCCAGATACACAAACGCTGAAGAATAGAAGATAATTAGGAAGATACCAAAGACTAAAACTGTCAGACTATTGGTTGATGGACCACTGACGGAGCAGCTCAAAGCCTTGAGGGAAATAAGATTCTCATGTATCTCATGGAAAAGATCAAACTTATTATGGGGTATTTGAGGGAGCTTGTGGGATTGTGAAAAAGTTACTATGGATCATCTAGGAGAAGAGCCAAAGGCACGAAAAGGGAGCGTAAGGAACGTATTGATAATCAGCCTTGTGCCTAGCATCTTATCACAGCAGTAAAAACTTAAGAGAATCTGTCTTACTAAACACTGCTGCTAATTGCTTTCCTGGTTGAGGGTTCTCTCTCTCCTTTGTGTGTGGTGCTAGTGAACCTCAATCTGGAGTAGCTGGTGGGTAGCTTCATAGGTCTGAGGGTCAGAGCCCACAGGTCTCAGGGCAGGATACTTGAGAGAGCAGAGGGTTTGGAAGTCGGTGGCTGGAGGGCCTGGTATCTAAACCAGCTTCCATAAGGAGAATCGGGGCTTTGTGAGCAGCCTCTGGGGAGACGACGGCTTGTAGCCAACTAGGGGAGGCTCACGTGCATCAGATCCGCCAACACCTATGAACAGATCAGACCATTTGTTTATGCATGTGCTGTTTGTGTGTGTGGTGCCTATTCTTGTGTTTGTGGTGGTGTTCTGGTGACCACTGGTGTCTGTACAGTGTCTGTAGAAGGGGTACGTGATCAGCCTTGCTGCTGGCTTGGGCTGGGGTTGGGGAGTGCAGCAGCCTGGCTGCGATGGGCTGGGAAGGAGAACATCCCTGGGCCTTCAAGCCAGCTTCGACTTCACTGTAGCAGCTTGCTCTGTGCACTTCTGCTTTTACTTAAAAGCACCGAGCCCCAGGCCTTAAAAGGAGGCCAAGTGGAAGTCCCACTGCCATAGTTAAGTTCTAAGGCAACAATGTTAAGTTCTAAGGCAACAATATTATGTTTTATAACTAAGTAGGTTTTTTGAAGGCTTGGTTTTCTGCTTTGTAAACTTCAGTTCTGGGGGAAATGTTCTTATGTCAGAGTGTATTTTTATTCAGAAGTAAAATATTTGTGATAATTGCAAATGTAAATAATCAACGTTTTTAAAAGGGAATTTAAAAAAATTAATGTTGTTGAAGTTGCTAGTGGTTTTCCTTAATGCAAATGTCATTTTCTATTTTGGAAATAAAATATTTAAACATTAACTCTTACTCATATTTGGGAAATGTCATTGCTGTTGCTGGCAATTGAGAGCTGAGATTAAGTAAAATACTTGAAAATGATGATAAGTAGGGTCAGATTAATGCTGGTTTTTAGCCACCTGAAATTTGAGTGCCTGTCATGTTTTTAGCTCTATTCACTAAAGAGAAGAATGTAATTACTGGTACTTGAACATATGGGAAGCTGAAGCTTAAAACTCTTCCAGAAATTGGCAACATTTGATTTTGCTTCTTAAAAAAAATTAAAAATCAATATTGTAAAATATGCATAACTGCAAAAGTATTCCAAATACCCCTTTACATTTAGAAGATGGATTTTTCTAAGTCTCGGAAACAAAATTATTTCCAAAACACTAAAATTTAAATGCCACCTTCTGAGGTTTGAAAGTAAGGGGTTGTCATCACACAGACTGTTGTAATGATATCTTTTCTATGTTTGTTGTTACCAAAGATAAAGTATGGAATTCTTAAGGATTACTGAAATTTATTTGAAGTTTAGTAGTAACTTTCTCAAGAAATAAAAATGAGTATATGAAGATTTGAGAAGCTCATTAAATGGAGAAAATGCTTTATAATAGAATTCTTTCTCCTTAGATATGAATGTCTTTACCCTAGTGTTTAAAGGCTAAATAGGTACGTAGCCTTGGGCAGCATCAACTGTGGTAAGTAATCCTAGTCCCTAACAACAAGTATTTTAAAGATTTTTATTAATTATTTTTCTTTGAAAGCAATCTAAGAGTATTCTGATCTCATCTCTAAAAAAAAAAAATTAACTTCATTTCATGCTTATAACTCCTGAAAAAGGATTTAACAACCTTGTTACAGTTTATATCAAATTGTTAATTACCAGTAATTGTGAAAATTTCACTACATTGCAGGTGAAAATGTGAACTTCTGAGACTGCTTTAAGGAATGAAAGTTCTTGTAAGGAAAACAGAAATGCTGACAGTTGTTCAGAAATATTGGATACTGGAGGTCTTCGTTATGTATTGTTTGACTTTAAACAACTGTGATTCTTTTTGACCATCTTTGATACTTGGGCAGTTGAGATTAGAAGATTGGTGGAACTTCTCTGATCTCCTGTGGTTATTCATAGAATGGCTGAGGTTGCAAGGGACTTCCAGAGATCATCTGGCCCAACCCCTGCCTCCCATGGTTGCCCAGGACTCTTCAGGCAAATTTTGAGTATCTACAAGGAGATTTCTCCACAACCTCTCTGGGCAACCTGTGGCAGTGCGCAGTCACCCTCACAGTAAAAAAGGTGCTTCTTGATGTTCAGATAGCACCTCTTGTGTTTCAGTTTGTACCCATTGCCTCTGGTCCTGTCACTGGGCACCACTGAATATAGCCTGTCCTCTTTACATCCTCCCTTCAGGTATTTATACGTGTTGGTAAGATCTCCCCGAACCTTCTCTTCTCCAGGCTGAACTGTCCCAGCTGCCTCAGTCTTTCCGCATAGGAGGAAAGTCTCCAGTCCTTTAATCATCTTAGTAGCCCTATGCTGGTCTCTTTCCAGTATATCCATCTCTCATTTGTCCAGGGGAGCCCAGAACTGGACTAAGTAATTGATTCATAGTAGTAAAATTCTGTTAAGAAAATGATATATCTTCTCTGAAGTTCTATGATAAGACTGATTTATAATAACTGATTTTATATGATGGCAGATATATTTATTTCCTGTAGTGTCTTCTGAATGGCAAAGGGCTTTAGTAATAAGGTTTATCGGGATTAATAACTACATAACAGCATTTTCTCTCATGATTTTTATGATGTTCTACATTGTACAACCATAGATGAAGCCCTGCAGCAGTAATGTTGACTATGGGAAATGAGATTTCAGTCAAGTGTATTGGATGGGTATTTAGACACTTGTTTCTTCTCTTTTTGACTGCATGTTGTCTTCAACATTGGAGAAATGTTGCTAGTGTGGTTATGGTTGTGCTTAAAGCAGTTTTGGACATAGTGTTGGTGTTAGACTGATGAAGTTTGTGATAGGAAAAACCTGCCATGGTTTCTGACAGTGACTTTGAGGATGCTTAATGAAGCAATAATGAATCTTTCATGCTTTCTAGCTGATTGCTTCTCGTGTCATATTGGCTAGTGACTTCTACCAAATTATGCAGAGATGTTGTTTTCTTAATTTCCTTCTCAGGGATGAAGGAAAGAGGGGAGAACAACTTCAAAATCATAACATTAAAACCTTGGGGAAATCACTGCCATCTGAGTGACCTTCTCCCCCTCCAATAATGCTTCATAGATGCAAGTTAATTAAAGCAGCAATGTATAGTTGAAGTGAAGAATAGATTCCAGGTTACCTTGGAGTACTGGAATCAATATTTAGTCTGCGAACTTGGAGAAAGACAGCAAAATCAAGAGGCTTTTGTTTCTTTTTTCTGGCATTATTTATGAACAGAAGATCTGCATGCAGCTGAAGAACAGTAAACAGTACTCAAGAGATGAAGAAATATTTGCATATATCAAATGTGGTAGTAAAATAAAGTAAATTTATTTAATTTTCCAGACTTTCTGTGAAGACCAGTATTCCAGTACACTATTTTCTTGGTTTTAAAATTACTATCTGAAACTAGATACAAAAAAGACTGAGGACTAAAGTAAAAACTGAGAAAGGTAAAGGGCGAGTCAGTGGTGAAACAGTTGATAAAATCACTGAAGAATCCTCACAATTATGGGAAGCAGTATTGTTTAACAGAAGATGTGGATTTTTCTGACAAGGTAGCTTACTAAATGGCTACTTGAATCTACACATAATTAAAGCCTGAAAGACACTCTACTCTATTGTAAGAAAGATGGAATTAATAATCTGTTTTGGGAGGAAAATATTTAATGAGCATCTTGGTAACTGTCAACTTTAGCTTTATGTTAGAATGCAAAAAAGTACAAGAGATGAGTTCATTTACATACTTTCACCCTAACTCGCAAGTGAAATGAGTATATGCACAAGTAATAATGATGCAAAAACCAGCAACAGTTCACTTACCAATTAAACAAAGTTTAATTATTGAAAAAAATTGCTTTAAAGACTAAATATTAATCTGCAACCCAGATGTTATTTATACCTCAGTGTGAATATGAAAGCTAGACATTTGCAAATGGAAAAAAGAAATCAATTACTTTGAGAAGCAAATGCCTCAGGAAAACATTAATTATTATTCTGAATGCATTTGACAAATGCTGAGCTGAAATTAGTGGAGTTCAATTTCTTCAAAGTTTTAGAAGTGTTAGGTAAATATCTAGGACGTGCTAGCAAAGAAGTTCTTCACAACTCTTAATTTGTTTCTTCTGTCATGGAAGATTTATCCTTTGGCAGCTTGAATTAACTAATTAAATATAAACATATTATTTATATATAGAAATATATATAAAATTAGATTGGATACTTTGTAATACGATTTATATTTACATATATCTTAAAAATTGTTAGATATAGCATTTAAACAACATTGTTGATAATGGCCATGCTCTCCCCTTTAGATTCCAAAAAAAATAAAATTACAGTGCTAAGACTATAAGTTGAATTCCTTTGTTTAAATAAGTAGTGAGTTAGCTGTTGCTTTTGATTTACTTTCCTCAAAATACAAAAGGCCACTTTGTGTTCCCTGTCATTTTCTTTGGGCTGGTTTGTGTTATTGGGAAGAGGTGTGGGAGATATGTGTGTGAAAGCCAGCAAGTAGTGGGGTGTTTTAGTTAATTAAAAAACAAAAACAAACAATACCTCACAAAACCAACTTTAGCCTTGTTTGACACCTATATCAACCACTAGAGATTCGTGAAGGAAATTTTTTCCTGTGCTTTGAAAATGTCACCGGGTTGTTAAATTTGTACTTAGAGCCTAGTAATACCAATCTATGTTATTTGTTTCCTTTCTTCCATACAGTTGGTGGTGCTGTATGAAAATAACCTAAGTGCTTCACGTAGTAGGTTACATTGTCCCATTGCAAAAAAAAAAAAGCATTTGGTAATGCTGAAAAGATTTTTGCTTAAATAGTTTTGAAAAATGTTATCTCCATTCATATAGGTTGTGTGCAAACACTTCACATGGAATAAATGTAATATTAACTGTTGGTTTTTTTTCTGTTTTTTTTTTTTGTTGTTTTTGTTTTTGGGTT